>CAJMZQ010000061.1:1200000-1800000 GCA_905220385.1 Xylota sylvarum
GAAACCATGATAGATTTCCCATCGACCCTGACCAAAATGAGAATCATTAGATAAAGGGTGAAGAAATTCTTATGACTTCGCTTCAGATTATGTGTCTGTAGTGTGAAATAATTTTTGCTTTGGTGGATAGATTTTCGTTTGGGGTAGCCTTTCAACATTGTAACAGAGCTACGGACTATGAAGTATGATCTCTCTGAAACCACGATAGGTTTCCCATCGACCCTGACCAAAATGAGAATGATTAGACAAACGGTGAAGAAATTCTTATGACATCGCTTCAGATTATGTGTCTGTAGTGTGAAATAATTTTTGCTTTGGTGGATAGATTTTAGTGTGGGGTAGTCTTTCAACATTCAACAGAGCTACGGACTATGAAGTATGATTTCTCTGAAACCACGATAGGTTTCCCATCGACCCTGACCAAAATGAGAATCATTAGACAAAGGGTGAAGAAATTCCTATGACATCGCTTCAGATTACGTGTCTGTAGTTTGAAATAATTTTTGCTTTGGTGGATAGATTTTCGTTTGCGGTAGTCTTTCAACATTCTAACAGAGCTACGGGCTATGAAGTATGATTTCTCTGAAACCATGATAGATTTCAGATCGACCCTGACCAAAATGAGAATCATTAGACAAAGGGTGAAGAAATTCTTATGACATCGCTTCAGATTATGTGTCTGTAGTGTGAAATAATTTTACTTAACAGAACTGCGAACCATGAAGTGATTTCTCTGAGACCATGATAGATTTCCCATCGATCCTGAATAAAATGAGAATCATTAGACAAAGGGTGAAGAAATTCTTATGACTTCGCTTCAGATTATGTGTCTGTAGTGTGAAATAATTTTTGTTTTGGTGGATAGATTTTCCTTGGGGTAGTCTTTCAACATCCTAACAGAGCTACGGACTATGAAGTATGATTTCTCTGAAACCATGATAGATTTCCCATCGACTAGACCAAAATGAGAATCATTAGACAAAGGGTGAAGAAATTCTTATGACATCGCTTCAGATTATGTGTCTGTAGTGTGAAATAATTTTACTTAACAGAACTGCGAACCATGAAGTGATTTCTCTGAGACCATGATAGATTTCCCATCGATCCTCACCAAAATCAGAATCAGTCTACAAAGGGTGAAGAAATTCTTGTGACTTCGTTTCAGATTATGTCTCTTTAGTGTTAAATAATTTTACTTAACAGAACTGCGAACCATGAAGTGATTTCTCTGAGACCATGAGAGATTTCTCATCCATCCTGACCAAAATGAGATTCACTGGACAAAGGGTGAAGAAATTCTTATGACATCGCTTCAGATTATGTGTCTGTAGTGTGAAATAATTTTACTTAACAGAACTGCGAACCATGAAGTGATTTCTCTGAGACCATGATAGATTTCCCATAGATCCTGACCAAAATGAGAATCATTGGACAAAGGGTGAAGAAATTCTTATGACTTCGCTTCAGATTATGTGTCTGTAGTGTGAAATAATTTTTGCTTTGGTGGATATATTTTCGTTTGGGGTAGTCTTTCAACATTCTAACAGAGCTACGGACTATGAAGTAGGATTTGTCTGAAACCATGATAGATTTCCCATCGACCCTGACCAAAATGAGAATCATTGGACAAAGGGTGAAGAAATTCTTATGACTTCGCTTCAGATTATGTGTCTGTAGTGTGAAATAATTTTTGCTTCGGTGGTCTTTCAACATTCTAACAGAGCTACGGACTATGAAGTATGATTTCTCTGAAACCATGATAGATTTCCCATCGACCCTGACCAAAATGAGAATCATTAGACAAAGGGTGAAGAAATTCTTATGACATCGCTTCAGATTACGTGTCTGCAGTGTGAAATAATTTTTGCTTTGGTGGATAGATTTTCGTTTGCGGTAGTCTTTCAACAGTCTAACAGAGCTACGGGCTATGAAGTATGATTTCTCTGAAACCATGATAGATTTCAGATCGACCCTGACCAAAATGAGAATCATTAGACAAAGGGTGAAGAAATTCTTATGACATCGCTTCAGATTATGTGTCTGTAGTGTGAAATAATTTTACTTAACAGAACTGCGAACCATGAAGTGATTTCTCTGAGACCATGATAGATTTCCCATCGATCCTGAATAAAATGAGAATCATTAGACAAAGGGTGAAGAAATTCTTATGACTTCGCTTCAGATTATGTGTCTGTAGTGTGAAATAATTTTTGTTTTGGTGGATAGATTTTCCTTGGGGTAGTCTTTCAACATTCTAACAGAGCTACGGACTATGAAGTATGATTTCTCTGAAACCATGATAGATTTCCCATCGACTATGACCAAAATGAGAATCATTAGACAAAGGGTGAAGAAATTCTTATGACATCGCTTCAGATTATGTGTCTGTAGTGTGAAATAATTTTGCTTAACAGAACTGCGAACCATGAAGTGATTTCTCTGAGACCATGATAGATTTCCCATCGATCCTGACCAAAATGAGAATCATTGGACAAAGGGTGAAGAAATTCTTATGACTTCGCTTCAGATTATGTCTCTTTAGTGTGAAATAATTTTACTTAGCACAACTGCGAACCATGAAGTGATTTCTCTGAGACCATGATAGATTTCCCATCGATCCTGACCAAAATGAGAATCATTGGACAAAGGGTGAAGAAATTCTTATGACTTCGCTTCAGATTATGTCTCTTTAGTGTGAAATAATTTTACTTAGCACAACTGCGAACCATGAAGTGATTTCTCTGAGACCATGATAGATTTCCCATCGATCCTGACCAAAATGAGAATCATTGGACAAAGGGTGAAGAAATTCCTATGACTTCGCTTCAGATTATGTGTCTGTAGTGTGAAATAATTTTTGCTTTGGTGGATAGATCTTCGTTTGGGGCAGTCTTTCAACATTCTAACAGAGCTACAGACTATGAAGTATGATTTCTCTGAAACCATGATAGATTTCCCATCGACTCTGACCAAAATGAGAATCATTAGACAAAGGGTGAAGAAATTCTTATGACTTCGCTTCAGATTATGTGTCTGTAGCGTGAAATAATTTTATTTAACAGAACTGCGAACCATGAAGTGATTTCTCTGAGACCATGATAGATTTCCCATAGATCCTGACCAATATGAGAATCATTGGACAAAGGGTGAAGAAATTCTTATGACTTCGCTTCAGATTATGTGTCTGTAGTGTGAAATAATTTTTGCTTTGGTGGATAGATTTTCGTTTGGGGTAGTCTTTCAACATTCTAACAGAGCTACGGACTATGAAGTATGATTTCTCTTAAACCACTATAGGTTTCATATCGACCCTGACCAAAATGAGAATCATTGGACAAAGGGTGAAGAAATTCTTATGACTTCGCTTCAGATTATGTCTCTTTAGTGTGAAATAATTTTACTTAAGAGAACTGCGAACCACGAAGTGATTTCTCTGAGAGCATGATAGATTTCCCATTGATCCTGACCAAAATAAGTGGTAAGTGTAGTGTGAAATCATTTTTGCTTCGGTGGATAGATTTTCGTTTGGGGTAGTCTTTCAACATTCTAACAGAGCTACGGACTATGAAGTATGATTTCTCTGAAACCATGATAGATTTCCCATCGACCCTGACCAAAATGAGAATCATTAGACAAAGGGTGATGAAATTCTTATGACATCGTTTCAGATTATGTGTCTGTAGTGTGAAATCATTTTTGCTTCGGTGGATAGATTTTCGTTTGGGGTAGTCTTTCAACATTCTAACAGAGCTACGGACTATGAAGTATGATTTCTCTGAAGCCACGATAGGTTTCCCATCGACCCTGACCAAAATGAGAATCATTAGACAAAGGGTGAAGAAATTCTTATGACTTCGCTTCAGATTATGTCTCTTCAGTGTGAAATAATTTTACTTAACAGAACTGCGAACCATGAAGTGATTTCTCTGAGACCATGATAGATTTCCCATAGATCTTGACCAAAATGAGAATCATTAGACAAAAGGTGAAGAAATTCTTATGTCATCGTTTCAGATTATGTGTCTGTAGTGTGAAATAATTTTACTTAAGAGAACCGCGAACCATGAAGTGATTTCTCTGAGACCATGATAGATTTCCCATTGATCCTGACCAAAATGAGAATCATTTTAACAAAGGGTGAAGAAATTCTTATGACATCGTTTCAGATTATGTGTCTGTAGTGTGAAATCATTTTTGCTTCGGTGGATAGATTTTCGTTTGGGGTAGTCTTTCAACATTCTAACAGAGCTACGGACTATGAAGTATGATTTCTCTGAAACCATGATAGATTTCCCATCGACCCTGACCAAAATGAGAATCATTGGACAAAGGGTGAAGAAATTCTTATGACATCGTTTCAGATTATGTGTCTGTAGTGTGAAATAATTTTTGCTTCGGTGGATAGATTTTCGTTTGGGGTAGTCTTTCAACATTCTAACAGAGCTACGGATTATGAAGTATGATTTCTCTGAAGCCACGATAGGTTTCCCATCGACCCTGACCAAAATGAGAATCATTAGACAAAGGGTGAAGAAATTCTTATGACTTCGCTTCAGATTATGTCTCTTCAGTGTGAAATAATTTTACTTAACAGAACTGCGAACCATGAAGTGATTTCTCTGAGACCATGATAGATTTCCCATAGATCTTGACCAAAATGAGAATCATTAGACAAAAGGTGAAGAAATTCTTATGTCATCGTTTCAGATTATGTGTCTGTAGTGTGAAATAATTTTACTTAAGAGAACCGCGAACCATGAAGTGATTTCTCTGAGACCATGATAGATTTCCCATTGATCCTGACCAAAATGAGAATCATTGGACAAAGGGTGAAGAAATTCTTATGACATCGTTTCAGATTATGTGTCTGTAGTGTGAAATCATTTTTGCTTCGGTGGATAGATTTTCGTTTGGGGTAGTCTTTCAACATTCTAACAGAGCTACGGACTATGAAGTATGATTTCTCTGAAACCATGATAGATTTCCCATCGACCCTGACCAAAATGAGAATCATTGGACAAAGGGTGAAGAAATTCTTATGACATCGTTTCAGATTATGTGTCTGTAGTGTGAAATAATTTTTGCTTCGGTGGATAGATTTTCGTTTGGGGTAGTCTTTCAACATTCTAACAGAGCTACGGATTATGAAGTATGATTTCTCTGAAGCCACGATAGGTTTCCCATCGACCCTGACCAAAATGAGAATCATTAGACAAAGGGTGAAGAAATTCTTATGACTTCGCTTCAGATTATGTCTCTTCAGTGTGAAATAATTTTACTTAACAGAACTGCGAACCATGAAGTGATTTCTCTGAGACCATGATAGATTTCCCATAGATCTTGACCAAAATGAGAATCATTAGACAAAAGGTGAAGAAATTCTTATGTCATCGTTTCAGATTATGTGTCTGTAGTGTGAAATAATTTTTCTTTGGTGGATAGATTTTAGTTTGGGGTAGTCTTTCAACATTCTAACAGAGCTACGGACTATGAAGTATGATTTCTCTGAAACCATTATGAAAATGAGAATCATTAGACAAAGGGTGAAGAAATTCTTATGACTTCGCTTCAGATTATGTCTCTTTAGTGTGAAATAATTTTACTTAAGAGAACCGCGAACCATGAAGTGATTTCTCTGAGACCATGATAGATTTCCCATTGATCCTGACCAAAATGAGAATCATTGGACAAAGGGTGAAGAAATTCTTATGACATCGTTTCAGATTATGTGTCTGTAGTGTGAAATCATTTTTGCTTTGGTGGATAGATTTTAGTTTGGGGTAGTCTTTCAACATTCTAACAGAGCTACGGACTATGAAGTATGATTTCTCTGAAACCATGATAGATTTCCCATCGACAATGACCAAAATGAGAATCATTAGAAAAGGGTGAAGAAATTCTTATGTCATCGCTTCAGATTATGTGTCTGTAGTGTGAAATAATTTTTGCTTTGATAGATAGATTTTAGTGTGGGGTAGTCTTTCAACATTCAACAGAGCTACGGACTATGAAGTATGATTTCTCTGAAACCACGATAGGTTTCCCATCGACCCTGACCAAAATGAGAATCATTAGACAAAGGGTGAAGAAATTCTTATGACTTCGCTTCAGATTGTGTCTCTTTAGTGTGAAATAATTTCACTTAACAGAACTGCGAACCATGAAGTGATTTCTCTGAGACCATGATAGATTTCCCATCGATCCTGATCAAAATGAGAATCATTGGACAAAGGGTGAAGAAATTCTTATGACATCATTTCAGATTATGTGTCTGTAGTGTGAAATAATTTTTGCTTTGGTGGATACATTTTAGTTTGGGGTAGTCTTTCAACATTCTAACAGATCTACGAACTATGAAGTATGATTTCTCTGAAACCATGATAGGTCTCCCATCGATTCTGTCCAAAATGAGAATCATTGGACAAAGGGTGAAGAAATTCTTATGACTTCGCTTCAGATTATGCCTCTTTAGTGTGAAAAAATTTTACTTAACATAACTGCGAACCATGAAGTGATTTCTCTGAGACCATGATAGATTTCCCATCGATCCTGATCAAAATGAGAATCATTGGACAAAGGGTGAAGAAATTCTTATGACATCATTTCAGATTATGTGTCTGTAGTGTGAAATAATTTTTGCTTTGGTGGATAGATTTTCGTTTGGGGTAGTCTTTCAACATTCTAGCAGAGCTACGGACTATGAAGTATGATTTCTCTGAAACCATGATAGATTTAGCATCGACCCTGACCAAAATGAGAATCATTAGACAAAGGGTGAAGAAATTCTTATGACATCGCTTCAGATTATGTGTCTGTAGTGTGAAATAATTTTTGCTTTGGTGGATAGATTTTAGTGTGGGGTAGTTTTTCAACATTCAACAGAGCTACGGACTATGATGTATGATTTCTGTGACACCACGATAGGTTTCCCATCGACCCTGACCAAAATGAGGATCATTAGACAAAGGGTGAAGAAATTCTTATGACATCGCTTCAGATTATGTGTCTGTAGTGTGAAATAATTTTTGCTTTGGTGGATAGATTTTCGTTTGGGGCAGTCTTTCAACATTCTAACAGAGCTACGGACTATGAAGTATGAATTCTCTGAAACCATGATAGATTTCCCATCGACCCTGACCAAAATGAGAATCATTGGACAAAGGGTGAAGAAATTCTTATGACATCGCTTCAGATTATGTGTCTGTTGTGTGAAATAATTTTTGCTTTGGTGGATAGATTTTAGTGTGGTGTAGTCTTTCAACATTCTAACAGAGCTACGGACTATGAAGTATGAATTCTCTGAAACCATGATAGGTTTCCAATCGACCCTGACCAAAATGAGAATCATTAGACAAAGGGTGAAGAAATTCTTATGACACCGCTTCAGATTATGTGTCTGTAGTGTGAAATAATTTTTGCTTTGGTGGATAGATTTTCGTTTGGGGCAGTCTTTCAACATTCTAACAGAGCTACGGACTATGATGTATGATTTCTGTGACACCACGATAGGTTTCCCATCGACCCTGACCAAAATGAGAATCATTAGACAAAGGGTGAAGAAATTCTTATGACATCGCTTCAGATTATGTGTCTGTAGTGTGAAATAATTTTTGCTTTGGTGGATAGATTTTAGTGTGGGGTAGTTTTTCAACATTCAACAGAGCTACGGACTATGATGTATGATTTCTGTGACACCACGATAGGTTTCCCATCGACCCTGACCAAAATGAGGATCATTAGACAAAGGGTGAAGAAATTCTTATGACATCGCTTCAGATTATGTGTCTGTAGTGTGAAATGATTTTTGCTTTGGTGGATAGATTTTCGTTTGGGGCAGTCTTTCAACATTCTAACAGAGCTACGGACTATGAAGTATGAATTCTCTGAAACCATGATAGATTTCCCATCGACCCTGACCAAAATGAGGATCATTAGACAAAGGGTGAAGAAATTCTTATGACATCGCTTCAGATTATGTGTCTGTAGTGTGAAATAATTTTTGCTTTGGTGGATAGATTTTCGTTTGGGGCAGTCTTTCAACATTCTAACAGAGCTACGGACTATGAAGTATGAATTCTCTGAAACCATGATAGATTTCCCATCGACCCTGACCAAAATGAGAATCATTAGACAAAGGGTGAAGAAATTCTTATGACATCGCTTCAGATTATGTGTCTGTAGTGTGAAATAATTTTTGCTTTGGTGGATAGATTTTAGTGTGGGGTAGTCTTTCAACATTCTAACAGAGCTACGGACTATGAAGTATGTATTCTCTGAAACCATGATAGATTTCAGATCGACCCTGACCAAAATGAGAATCATTAGACAAAGGGTGAAGAAATTCTTATGACACCGCTTCAGATTATGTGTCTGTAGTGTGAAATAATTTTTGCTTTGGTGGATAGATTTTCGTTTGGGGCAGTCTTTCAACATTCTAACAGAGCTACGGACTATGAAGTATGAATTCTCTGAAACCATGATAGGTTTCCCATCGACCCTGACCAAAATGAGAATCATTAGACAAAGGGTGAAGAAATTCTTATGACATCGCTTCAGATTATGTGTCTGTAGTGTGAAATAATTTTTGCTTTGGTGGATAGATTTTAGTGTGGGGTAGTTTTTCAACATTCAACAGAGCTACGGACTATGATGTATGATTTCTGTGACACCACGATAGGTTTCCCATCGACCCTGACCAAAATGAGGATCATTAGACAAAGGGTGAAGAAATTCTTATGACATCGCTTCAGATTATGTGTCTGTAGTGTGAAATAATTTTTGCTTTGGTGGATAGATTTTCGTTTGGGGCAGTCTTTCATCATTCTAACAGAGCTACGGACTATGAAGTATGAATTCTCTGAAACCATGATAGATTTCCCATCGACCCTGACCAAAATGAGGATCATTAGACAAAGGGTGAAGAAATTCTTATGACATCGCTTCAGATTATGTGTCTGTAGTGTGAAATAATTTTTGCTTTGGTGGATAGATTTTCGTTTGGGGCAGTCTTTCAACATTCTAACAGAGCTACGGACTATGAAGTATGAATTCTCTGAAACCATGATAGATTTCCCATCGACCCTGACCAAAATGAGAATCATTAGACAAAGGGTGAAGAAATTCTTATGACATCGCTTCAGATTATGTGTCTGTAGTGTGAAATAATTTTTGCTTTGGTGGATAGATTTTAGTGTGGGGTAGTCTTTCAACATTCTAACAGAGCTACGGACTATGAAGTATGTATTCTCTGAAACCATGATAGATTTCAGATCGACCCTGACCAAAATGAGAATCATTAGACAAAGGGTGAAGAAATTCTTATTACACCGCTTCAGATTATGTGTCTGTAGTGTGAAATAATTTTTGCTTTGGTGGATAGATTTTCGTTTGGGGCAGTCTTTCAACATTCTAACAGAGCTACGGACTATGAAGTATGAATTCTCTGAAACCATGATAGGTTTCCCATCGACCCTGACCAAAATGAGAATCATTAGACAAAGGGTGAAGAAATTCTTATGACATCGCTTCAGATTATGTGTCTGTAGTGTGAAATAATTTTTGCTTTGGTGGATAGATTTTAGTGTGGGGTAGTCTTTCAACATTCAACAGAGCTACGGACTATGAAGTATGATTTCTCTGAAACCACGATAGGTTTCCCATCGACCCTGACCAAAATGAGAATGATTAGACAAAGGGTGAAGAAATTCTTATGACTTCGCTTCAGATTATATCTCTTTAGTGTGAAATAATTTTACTTAACAGAACTGCGAACCATGAAGTGATTTCTCTGAGACCATGATAGATTTCCCATAGATCCTGACCAAAATGAGAATCATTGGACAAAGGGTGAAGAAATTCTTATGACTTCGCTTCAGATTATGTGTCTGTAGTGTGAAATAATTTTTGCTTCGGTGGTATTTCAACATTCTAACAGAGCTACGGACTATGAAGTATGATTTCTCTGAAACCATGATAGATTTCCCATCGACCCTGACCAAAATGAGAATCATTAGACAAAGGGTGAAGAAATTCTTATGACATCGCTTCAGATTATGTGTCTGTAGTGTGAAATAATTTTTGCTTTGATAGATAGGTTTTAGCCTGGGGTAGTCTTTCAACATTCAACAGAGCTACGGACTATGAAATATGATTTCTCTGAAACCACGATAGGTTTCCCATCGACCCTGACCAAAATGAGAATCATTAGACAAAGGGTGAAGAAATTCTTATGACTTCGCTTCAGATTATGTCTCTTTAGTGTGAAATAATTTTACTTAAGAGAACTGCGAACCATGAAGTGATTTCTCTGAGACCATGATAGATTTCCCATTGATCCTGACCAAAATGAGAATCATTGGACAAAGGGTGAAGAAATTCTTATGACATCGTTTCAGATTATGTGTCTGTAGTGTGAAAACATTTTTGTTTTGGTGGATAGATTTTCCTTGGGCTAGTCTTTCAACATCCTAACAGAGCTACGAACTATGAGGTATGATTTCTCTGAAACCATGATAGATTTCCCATCGACTCTGACCAAAATGAGAATCATTAGACAAATGGTGAAGAAATTCTTATGACATCGCTTCAGATTACGTGTCTGTAGTGTGAAATAATTTTTGCTTTGGTGGATAGATTTTCGTTTGCGGTAGTCTTTCAACATTCTAACAGAGCTACGGGCTATGAAGTATGATTTCTCTGAAACCATGATAGATTTCAGATCGACCCTGACCAAAATGAGAATCATTAGACAAAGGGTGAAAAAATTCTTTCTGTAGTGTGAAATAATTTTACTTAACAGAACTGCGAACCATGAAGTGATTTCTCTGAGACCATGATAGATTTCCCATCGATCCTGAATAAAATGAGAATCATTAGACAAAGGGTGAAGAAATTCTTATGACTTCGCTTCAGATTATGTGTCTGTAGTGTGAAATAATTTTTGTTTTGGTGGATAGATTTTCCTTGGGCTAGTCTTTCAACATCCTAACAGAGCTACGGACTATGAAGTATGATTTCTCTGAAACCATGATAGATTTCCCATCGACTATGACCAAAATGAGAATCATTAGACAAAGGGTGAAGAAATTCTTATGACATCGCTTCAGATTATGTGTCTGTAGTGTGAAATAATTTTACTTAACAGAACTGCGAACCATGAAGTGATTTCTCTGAGACCATGATAGATTTCCCATCGATCCTGACCAAAATGAGAATCATTGGACAAAGGGTGAAGAAATTCTTATGACTTCGCTTCAGATTATGTCTCTTTAGTGTGAAATAATTTTACTTAGCACAACTGCGAACCATGAAGTGATTTCTCTGAGACCATGATAGATTTCCCATCGATCCTGACCAAAATTAGAATCATTGGACAAAGGGTGAAGAAATTCCTATGACTTCGCTTCAGATTATGTGTCTGTAGTGTGAAATAATTTTTGCTTTGGTGGATAGATTTTCGTTTGGGGCAGTCTTTCAACATTCTAACAGAGCTACAGACTATGAAGTATGATTTCTCTGAAACCATGATAGATTTCCCATCGACCCTGACCAAAATGAGAATCATTAGACAAAGGGTGAAGAAATTCTTATGACTTCGCTTCAGATTATGTGTCTGTAGTGTGAAATAATTTTATTTAACAGAACTGCGAACCATGAAGTGATTTCTCTGAGACCATGATAGATTTCCCATAGATCTTGACCAAAATGAGAATCATTGGACAAAGGGTGAAGAAATTCTTATGACTTCGCTTCAGATTATGTGTCTGTAGTGTGAAATAATTTTTGCTTCGGTGGTCTTTCAACATTCTAACAGAGCTACGGACTATGAAGTATGATTTCTCTGAAACCATGATAGATTTCCCATCGACCCTGACCAAAATGAGAATCATTAGACAAAGGGTGAAGAAATTCTTATGACATCGCTTCAGATTATGTGTTTGTAGTGTGAAATCATTTTTGCTTTGGTGGATAGATTTTAGTTTGGGGTAGTCTTTCAACATTCTAACATTTCTCTGAAACCATGATAGATTTCCCATCGACCCTGACCAAAATGAGAATCATTAGACAAAGGGTGCAGAAATTCTTATGTCATCGCTTCAGATTATGTGTCTGTAGTGAGAAATAATTTTTGCTTTGATAGATAGATTTTAGTGTGGGGTAGTCTTTCAACATTCAACAGAGCTACGGGCTATGAAGTATGATTTCTCTGAAACCACGATAGGTTTCCCATCGACCCTGACCAAAATGAGAATCATTAGACAAAGGGTGAAGAAATTCTTATGACTTCGTTTCAGATTGTGTCTCTTTAGTATGAAATAATTTCACTTAACAGAACTGCGAACCATGAAGTGATTTCTCTGAGACCATGATAGATTTCCCATAGATCCTGCCCAAAATGAGAATCATTGGACAAAGGGTAAAGAAATTCTTATGACATCGTTTCAGATTATGTGTCTGTAGTGTGAAATAATTTTTGCTTTGGTGGATACATTTTAGTTTGGGGTAGTCTTTCAACATTCGACAGAGCTACGGACTATGAAGTATGATTTCTCTGAAACCATGATAGGTTTCCCATCGATTCTGACCAAAATGAGAATCATTGGACAAAGGGTGAAGAAATTCTTATGACTTCGCTTCAGATTATGCCTCTTTAGTGTGAAAAAATTTTACTTAACATAACTGCGAACCATGAAGTGATTTCTCTGAGACCATGATAGATTTCCCATCGATCCTGATCAAAATGAGAATCATTGGACAAAGGGTGAAGAAATTCTTATGACATCGTTTCAGATTATGTGTCTGTAGTGTGAAATAATTTTTGCTTTGGTGGATAGATTTTCGTTTGGGGTAGTCTTTCAACATTCTATCAGAGCTACGGACTATGAAGTATGATTTCTCTGAAACCATGATAGATTTAGCATCGACCCTGACCAAAATGAGAATCATTAGACAAAGGGTGAAGAAATTCTTATGACACCGCTTCAGATTATGTATCTGTAGTGTGAAATAATTTTTGCTTTGGTGGATAGATTTTCGTTTGGGGCAGTCTTTCAACATTGTAACAGAGCTACGGACTATGAAGTATCAATTCTCTGAAACCATGATAGGTTTCCCATCGACCCTGATCTAAATGAGAATCATTAGACAAAGGGTGAAGAAATTCTTATGACATCGCTTCAGATTATGTGTCTGTAGTGTGAAATAATTTTTGCTTTGGTGGATAGATTTTAGTGTGGGGTAGTCTTTCAACATTCAACAGAGCTACGGACTATGAAGTATGATTTCTCTGAAACCACGATAGGTTTCCCATCGACCCTGACCAAAATGAGAATCATTAGACAAAGGGTGAAGAAATTCTTATGACTTCGCTTCAGATTATATCTCTTTAGTGTGGAATAATTTTACTTAACAGAACTGCGAACCATGAAGTGATTTCTCTGAAACCATGATAGATTTCCCATCGATCCTGACCAAAATGAGAATCATTAGACAAAGGCTGAAGAAATTCTTATGACATCGCTTCAGATTATGTGTCTGTAGTGTGAAATAATTTTTGCTTTGGTGGATAGATTTTCGTGTGAGGTAGTCTATCAACATTCTAACAGAGCTACGGACTATGAAGTATGATTTCTCTGAAACCATGATAGATTTCCCATCGACCCTGACCAAAATGAGAATCAGTGGACAAAGGGTGAAGAAATTCTTATGACATCGCTTCAGATTATGTGTCTGTAGTGTGAAATAATATTTGCTTTGGTGGATAGATTTTCGTTTGGGGTAGTCTTTCAACATTCTAACAGAGCTACGGACTATGAAGTATGATTTCTCTGAAACCATGATAGATTTCCCATCGACCCTGACCAAAATGAGAATCATTAGACAAAGAGTGAAGAAATTCTTATGACTTCGCTTCAGATTATGTGTCGGTAGTGTGAAATAATGTTTGCTTTGGTGGAGAGATTTTAGTTTGGGGTAGTCTTTCAACATTCTAACAGAGCTACTGACCATGAAGTATGATTTCTCTGAAACCATGATAGATTTCCCATTGATCCTGACCAAAATGAGAATCATTCTACAAAGGGTGAAGAAATTCTTATGACTTCGCTCCAGATTATGTCTCTTTAGTGTGAAATAATTTTACTTAACAGAACTGCGATCCATGATAGATTGACTGACCAAAAGTAGAATCATTAGACAAAGGTTGAAGACATTCTTATGACTTCGCTTCCGATTATGTCTCTTTAGTGTGAAATAATTTTACTAAATAGAACTGCGAACCATGAAGTGATTTCTCTGAGACCATGATAGATTTCCCATCGATCCTGACCAAAATGAGAATCATTGGACAAAGGGTGAACAAATTCTTATGACATCGTTTCAGATTATGTGTCTGTAGTGTGAAATAATTTTTGCTTTGGTGGATAGATTTTCGTCTGGGGTAGTCTTTCAACATTCTAACAGAGCTGCGGACTATGAAGTATGATTTCTCTGAAACCATGATAGATTTCCCATCGACCCTGACCAAAATGAGAATCATTAGACAAAGGGTGAAGAAATTCTTATGACATCGCTTCAGATTATGTCTCTTTAGTGTGAAATAATTTTACTTAACAGAACTGCGAACCATGAAGTGATTTCTCTGAGACCATGATAGATTTCCCATCGACCCTGACCAAAATGAGAATCATTAGACAAAGGTGAAGAAATTCTTATGACATCGTTTCAGATTATGTGTCTGTAGTGTGAAATAATTTTTGCTTTGGTGTATAGATTTTTGTCTGGGGTAGTCTTTCAACATAATAGAAAGAATAAGATCTATAGAAAACTTCGCATAGTAAATAATCCTGAACTTTATAAGAAATATCGGATTCTTCAGAAACAATTTGAAGTGCTGAATAAATTCTTATACAGACAATATATTATGTCTGTTGAATCCAATTTAAAATCAAATTCCAAACGTTTTTGGAGTTTCATCAATACTAAAAGGCAATCAAATGGTATTCCAAACTGTATGCATCATGAAGGTGTTACATCTTACGACCTTCCAACAATTTGTAACTTGTTTGCAAAACACTTTCAATCGGTTTATACTAACAGACCACAAACTACAGCGATTATTGATGATAACAATTTGTCTTCCAATTCTGTTAACATTGGCCAGTTAGTCCTATCAATTTCTGAGGTTGAGTTAGCGTTGTCTAATTTGAAGCCAGATATACTGCCGGGTATGGACGGCATACCTTCTATTATTTTACAAAAGTGTTCTAGTGCGTTCTCTATACCCCTTCACTTAGTATTTAACCGTTCCTTAGAAAATGGTGAATTTCTTAAAGTATGGGAAAACTCTTTCATATTGCCAATACATAAATCTGGCTCTAAACAAGAGGTTTCTAATTATCGCCCAATCTGTAAAATTTCTACTATTCCCAAACTGTTTGAAAAATTAATTTACGACAGACTTGCACCGGGTTTGAATAAAGTGATTTCTTCTTATCAGCACGGTTTTGTTGCTGGTAGATCTACGAGCACTAACCTGGCTGTTTTTTGCAATTATATTTTGAATGGTATGGAAAATGGTTTGCAATTTGATGTCATCTATACCGATTTTTCGAAGGCATTTGATCAAGTAAACCATGACATACTAATAATGAAATTAATTAAATTTGGCTTCCATTCTAACATGCTAAAGTGGATAAATTCGTACTTAAGGGATCGTACTCAATACGTTCGAATAAATGAAATACTTTCCTCACCAGTTCAAGTTACTTCTGGAGTTCCACAAGGTAGTCATCTGGGTCCTCTACTCTTTCTTTTATTCGTAAACGACATTCCTGAAATATTCTCAAATTCTGAATGTCTTATGTATGCTGATGACTTGAAAGTTTTTCGTTGCATTAAATCTGAGCAAGATTGTGCTCTTCTACAGGAAGATCTGGAAAGACTATCATATTGGTGCAGCAACAATTTATTGTATTTGAATGTTTCAAAATGCCAAAAGCTTACCTATTGTCGCAACCTTTCTCCGACATTATACTTTTACAAAATCGGTAATATAACACTATCTACCATATCTCACAAGAAAGATCTTGGTGTTATTTTTGATCAAAAACTTAATTTCTTGAATCACATCGATTTTTTGGTTGCAAAAGGTAACTCAATGCTGGGCTTCATTCTACGAAACTCGAAAGATTTTTCTGATCCGCATACCCTTAAATGTCTGTTTTTTGCATTTGTGAGATCTACTCTTGAGTACTGCAGTATTGTATGGAATCCATTTTACGAGGTTCACTCTTTTAGAATTGAAAAAATCCAAAAACGTTTGACAAGAGTTGCTGTGCGTAGACTCCGGTGGAACATAGGCATGCCTCCCTATGCAACGAGATGTAAATTACTTGGAATCTTACCTCTCTACACTCGTAGGAAGTATTTTTCTATTATGTTCATCCGAGACTTAATTAATGATCATATCGATTGCCCCTATCTTTTGTCACTAGTAGGGTTCCATTCTCCTACGAGAACCCTTAGAAATCGTTTTTTATTTCATGTTCCCTACCATAGAGTAAACTATGCTATTAACGAACCTATGTCTAGGTGCTTAAGAGAAGCGAACACTGTTTGTAATCTTATTAATTTCGAACTAAATAGAAATACATTTAAAGATAATTTAATACTAGCTTTAATTGATCCTGGTGGAAATATCTAAGTATTCTTATTTGTATCAAGTAATCGTTAGAGAACATTTTAATGTAACTCTGTTTGATGAATAAATTATTATTATTATTATTAAAAAAAACATTCTAACAGAGCTACGGACTATGAAGTATGATTTCTCTGAAACCATGATAGATTTCCCATCGACCCTGACCAAAATGAGAATCATTAGACAAAGGGTGAAGAAATTCTTATGACTTCGCTTCAGATTATGTCTCTTTAGTGTGAAATAATTTTACTTAACAGAACTGCGAACCATGAAGTGATTTCTCTGAGACCATGATAGATTTCCCATCGATCCTGACCAAAATGAGAATCATTAGACAAAGGGTGAAGAAATTCTTATGACATCGCTTCAGATTATATGTCTGTAGTGTGAAATAATTTTTGGTTTGGTGGATAGATTTTCGTTTGGGGTAGTCTTTCAACATTCTAACAGAGCTACGGACTATGAAGTATGATTTCTCTGAAACCATGATAGATTTCCCATCGATCCTGACCAAAATGAGAATCATTGGACAAAGGGTGAAGAAATTCTTATGTCTTCGCTTCAGATTATGTGCCTGTAGTGTGAAATAATTTTTGCTTTGGTGGATAGATTTTCGTTTGGGGTAGTCTTTCAACATTCTAACAGAGCTACGGACTATGAAGTATGATTTCTCTGAAACCATGATAGATTTCCCATCGATCCTGACCAAAATGAGAATCATTGGACAAAGGGTGAAGAAATTCTTATGACATCGCTTCAGATTATGTGTCTGTAGTGTGAAATAATTTTTGCTTTGGTGGATAGATTTTAGTTTGGGGTAGTCTTTCAATATTCTAACAGAGCTACGGACTATGAAGTATGATTTCTCTGAAAAAATTATAGGTTTCGTATCGATTCTGACCAAAACGAGAATCATTGAACAAAGGGTGAAGAAATTCTTATGACTTCGCTTCAGATTATGTCTCTTTAGTGTGAAATAATTTTACTTAACAGAACTGCGAACCATGAGGTGATTTCTCTGAGACCATGATAGATTTCCCATTGATCCTGACCAAAATGAGAATCATTGGACAAAGGGTGAAGAAATTCTTATGACTTCGCTCCAGATTATGTCTCTTTAGTGTGAAATAATTTTACTTAACAGAACTGCGATCCATGATAGATTTCCCATCGACCCTGACCAAAATTAGAATCATTAGACAAAGGTTGAAGACATTCTTATGACTTCGCTTCAGATTATGTCTCTTTAGTGTGAAATAATTTTACTTAACAGAACTGCGAACCATGAGGTGATTTCTCTGAGACCATGATAGATTTCCCATTGATCCTGACCAAAATGAGAATCATTGGACAAAGGGTGAAGAAATTCTTATGACTTCGCTTCAGATTATGTCTCTTTAGTGTGAAATAATTTTACTTAACAGAACTGCGATCCATGATAGATTTCCCATCGACCCTGACCAAAATTAGAATCATTAGACAAAGGTTGAAGACATTCTTATGACTGCGCTTCCGATTATGTCTCTTTAGTGTGAAATAATTTTACTAAATAGAACTGCGAACCATGAAGTGATTTCTCTGAGACCATGATAGATTTCTCATCGATCCTGACCAAAATGAGAATCATTGGACAAAGGGTGAAGAAATTCTTATGACATCGTTTCAGATTATGTGTCTGTAATGTGAAATAATTTTTGCTTTGGTGGATAGATTTTAGTTTGGGTTAGTCTTTCAACATTCTAACAGAGCTACGGACTATGAAGTATGATTTCTCTGAGACAATGATAGATTTCCCATCGATCCTGACCAAAATGAGAATCATTAGACAAAGGGTGAACAAATTCTTATGACATCGTTTCAGATTATGTGTCTGTAGTGTGAAATAATTTTTGGTTTGGTGGATAGATTTTCGTCTGGGGTAGTCTTTCAACATTCTAACAGAGCTACGGACTATGAAGTGAAATAATTTTTTCTTTGGTGAATAGATTTTAGTTTGGGGTAGTCTTTCAACATTCTAACAGAGCTACGGACTATGAGGTATGATCTCTCTGAAACCATGATAGATTTCCCATCTATCCTGACCAAAACGAAAATCATTGGACAAAGGGTGAAGAAATACTTATCACATCGTTTCAGATTATATGCCTGTAGTGTGAAATAATTTTTGCTTTGGTGGATAGATTTTAGTTTGTGGTAGTGTTTCAACATTCTAACAGAGCTACGGACTATGAAGTATGATTTCTCTGAAACCATGATAGATTCCCCATGCATCCTGACCAAAATGAGAATCATTGGACAAAGGGTGAAGAAGTTCCTATGACTTCGCTACAGATTATATCTCTTTAGTGTGAAATAATTTTACTTAACAGAACTGCGAACCATGAAGTGATTTCTCTGAGACCATGATAGATTTCCCATCGATCCTGACCAAAATGAGAATCATTGGACAAAGGGTGAAGAAATTCTTATGACATCGTTTCAGATTATGTGCCTGTGGTGTGAAATAATTTTTGCTTTAGTGGATAGATTTTAGTTTGGGGTAGTCTTTCAACATTCTAACAGAGCTACGGACTATGAAGTATGATTTCTCTGAAACCATGATAGATTTCCCATCTATCCTGACCAGAATGAGAATCATTGGACAAAGGGTGAAGAAATTCTTATGACTTCGCTTCAGATTATAACTCTTTAGTGTAAAATAATTTTACTTAACAGAACTGCGAACCATGAAGTGATTTCTCTGAGACCATGATAGATTTCCCATCGATCCTGACCAAAACGAAAATCATTGGATAAAGGGTGAAGAAATACTTATCACATCGTTTCAGATTATGTGCCTGTAGTGTGAAATAATTTTTGCTTTGGTGGATAGATTTTAGTTTGTGGTAGTGTTTCAACATTCTAACAGAGCTACGGACTATGAAGTATGATTTCTCTGAAACCATGATAGATTCCCCATGCATCCTGACCAAAATGAGAATCATTGGACAAAGGGTGAAGAAGTTCCTATGACTTCGCTGCAGATTATATCTCTTTAGTGTGAAATAATTTTACTTAACAGAACTGCGAACCATGAAGTGATTTCTCTGAGACCATGATAGATTTCCCATCGATCCTGACCAAAATGAGAATCATTGGACAAAGGGTGAAGAAATTCTTATGACACCGTTTCAGATTATTTTTTTATTATAGAATATTTTATTGTGGCAGAAATTTACAATCCTTAAGATACAATTATCATCTTACAGAGATTTGGTTTAACACCTTACTACTAAAATTAATATAAGATTTCCTAAATATTATATCACAGATTTTGTTATAGGTTTGAAGGAAAAGCCACTAAAAAACCTTCAATTAATACCTGATTTCGCTGGGGGAAAAGAGAAGTGGTTTCAGAACTTGATTTCAAATTCAAGCTTTAAGCAATATGTAATAGTAATATGTAATGACAACAAGATTAATAACTAAATATTTAAATAAATAAATACATACTTATATATATAAACGTACACGTATAAATAAATAACAACAATGAACAAATAAATAAATAAATATACAAATAATGAATAAATAATAAGTAAATGGATAAACAAATATATAAATAAATAAATAAATAAGTAAATAAATATATAAAAATTAATGAATAAATAAGTCGAAATAATAATACTGATAAGTGAAGAGAAAATATTGCACTTACTATGAAGCTAAGCTTGAAATCAAGTCACTGTAGGATGATAAACAAGAGATGTTATATTGATGATATATTTTTCCAATTCTAGTTGTAACCATTTCTATGTTAGCCATTTTATGTAGTTCCTCTGTCGAGAAAAACCATTGTAGATTTAGTATCATTTTTAGCAATTTATTCTGTGTTATTTGCAGTTTTCGCAGATGACTTTTTGCACACATACCCCAGACATTAGATCCATAGAATATAATTGCTTGGGAAATAGCTTTAAAATTTAACAACTTATTAGCGTCGTTCAATTTTGAATTCCGGCATATAAATAGGGAGAGAGTCCTTATTGTGATATTAACTTTTTTAATGACTTCTTGAACATGAAGATTGAATGTTAAGCGTTTATCCAAGTATATGCCAAGATACTTTGCATTCGATTTCCACTCAACTTGAACACCGTTGATAAGAAGGTTGTTGCTTGGAAGTAAACAAGCTTTTCTTTTGCGAGTAAAAAAGATAGCTTGAGTCTTAGAAGCATTAATGTTAATTTTCCAATTACTACAATACACTTCCACAGCATTTAAACCAGATTGCAGATTAGTTTCAATGTTAAAACCAATTGCATCTGAAGAATAAATACAAGTATCGTCGGCAAATAGGGCAACGTTACAGTTTATCAATTTGGGGAAATCGGAGGTATATATATTAAAGAGAACTGGACCAAGAACAGATCCTTGAGGAACTCCTGCTTTAATCAATTGATTGTCTGGCAGGCTTTGGTTGATGGATACATTGAAACTTCTGGAAGATAGGAATGACTGAATAATTCCACAGTGGAAAATTAAAATTCAATAGCTTATGTATCAGACCATTATGCCAAACAGTATCGAACGCTTTTTCAACGTCGAGAATTACCATGCCAGTACTATTGCCCTCTGAAAAATTATTTTTAATATCTTTTGTGATACGATGCACTTGGTGAGTAGTGCTATGAAAAGGCCTAAATCCAAATTGCTCTGAAGGCAAAATTGCATTGATATCGACGAAAGATACAATTCTGTTCTTTATATTTTTTTCTAGACATTTACTAAGAGAGCTTAGCAGACTAATTGGCCTATAACTACAAGGCAAATTCGGAGCTTTACCAGGTTTCAAAATTGGAATTACCTTAGCAACTTTCCAATTATTAGGAAAGTATCCCAATCTAAGACAATTGTTGAATAGATCCGTCAGTTTCGTAAGAGCAAAATCAGGGAGATTTTTAAGACACAGGTTTTTGATTCCATCAAAACCAGACGATTTTCTAGATTTCAAACTACGTATAATATCCTTCAATTCATTTAGGGGTATTAGGTTAATATTACTAAACAAGGAGTGTGCATTAACGAAGTTCACTGATTGTTCGACGGAAGATTCAATGTGCGTGGCTGGAGTAACATTTCTACCAATCGAATGATTGGTAAAGAAGTTGATTGCTAGCGCTTTAGCTTTTTCGGAGCAAGATAACAATACAGAACTGCCAACCATAAGTGGAGGAATGTATACGTGTTTCTTCTTTATTACCTTAATGATGTTCCAGAATGGCTTGCTACCCTTATCTAAGCCTTGAAGTCTTTCGTTCCACGATTGGTTTCGAAAATTTGCAATTGCATATTTTACTAGAGCATTCATTTTGGTGTATTCTTCGAGATAGAAGTCATTTCTCGTACGTCTCCTTCTGGATCTGCAAGTATTTCGTAGCTTGAGCATCTGGAGAATGAAATGTGGGAGAACATTGGATCCACATCTTGAGACCGATTTCTTAGGCACTGACTGTGCAACGCTTTCCAAAATGGCAGTAGTAAAAGTGTTTACATTTTTATCAATTTGAGATTGGTTGTTATTTGGAACCAAAACATTTTCTAGCTTAACACGTGTCAGGCTTCTAAATAAGTTCCAGTTAGCATTTTTGAAGTCATAGACTTGATTTGTGCATTGCACTGGAGAAGCTATTATACTACACTTAACGGGTAAATGGTCGGAACTGAGTTCATTAAGGGTTATGGGCGGAGTAAAAAGGTCAGGCATGTTTGTTAGAAATAAATCTAACGTAGACGGATTCCTATTTCTACTAGATGGAATGTAAGAAGGATTTGCTGGATAAAGAATTTCAAAAGGATGTCTTAAGCTTAAGTCTGCAAGAATATTGCCCCACGCATTGGCCCTAATACAACCCCAGCACCTATGACTGCAGTTAAAATCACCACCTATTAGGAATAAATCGTTACTATTGACTAGCCTTAAAAAGTCACTGCGAAGATCAATTCGTTTTTGAGGAGAGGTTGTCCCACCTGGAAAATAGGCACTAAAAATCTTCAGAGAAAGACCATTAACAAAAGGAACTTCAATACCAATGGCTTCAATTAATTCCAAACTTGTAATGGGAAGTACTTTATGTTTTATCGAGCGTTTTATTACCACGGCAACACCGCCACCACTTCTCTCTTCCCTATCCAAACGATAACATTTATACACAGAGTTAGACAAACGATCAGTTGAATTTAACCAAGTTTCTGATATTAATGCTAAGTCAATATTGCATGCACTAAGGAAGGAATAAAATTCTAATTGTTTACCTCGAATGCTCCTAGCATTCCAACATATTATGTTTAAGCTACAAAAACTCATTACTTAGATTTATACAAATATTTGATTGCAAGTTGAGTAATAGTGTTGAATTGTTCCGCCTTAGTAGTACAATTACCGAGTAAGGTGATCATCTCTGCAGTGAGTGCATTAATTTCTTCCAAAGAGAAAAGCTCCTCGTTGTTCTTCACACTTTTGTTGTTCGTAGACTTAGACCATACATTCGATATGTTATAGATGTTTGCAGCTTTGGGTACCACGCCAGCTGGTGCATTGCGATGGGAAGGGAGTGATGGAAAATCCATGATGTTGGCTTCAAAGTTTGGTTGTACCCTTCTAGTACGCTGTGTTTTGTTTTTGGAGGAAAGCTTTTCCCTCATTTCCAGAAAGCTTTAACGACTAACACATGTTAGATCAGTTGATTTGTGTGATCCATTGCAGTTGGCGCATTTTAAATTTTTGGAAGCGCATTCACTAGTTTTGTGGCTTTCGGAGCAGATAGCGCAATGAGTTTTGATGTGGCAGTTTTTCTCGCCGTGACCATACATCTGGCAGTTATAACACTGTGTAACTCGGTTAAGTTGTCTTCTCGAAAAGTCCCATTTCACTTGCGTTTTATAAATAGATCTGAAGTTTTTCTTCAGATCTCCAAGTCGTATAGATCCGGTTTCGAGGAAAACTAAATAGAATACGTCAACGAAATGTTCATATTGCTTCTTAATTAGCTTAATGTTTTGACACTTCAATCCAAGTGACACTAGTTCATTTTTAAGCTCTTCGGTAGATAATTCCTCTAGCCCATACAAAATTACTTTAAATGACCTTGATGTTGGTAGGTCATGAGTACAGAATTGTAGGTTTTTTGATCGTAATAAGTTGCACAATTTTTGATGCGAGTCAACACTTTCGCAGTTTATTTTGATACCAATACTCATTTTCTTCACAGAATAATTGTCAATTTTATTTTCGCGAAGTAGAGCATGGATTTCACTGAGGGTTTTTTGCAAAACACACACCGATGGAATTTTTGCTTTTTTATTTGACACAGATGAATTTAAAACTTCATCACAGTCAATGCCTTCATTGTCCGAATCCGGTAGGCACTGCAGCGGCGCGAAGTAATTTGTTCTGGAATTTTTTTCACGAGAACTCATTTTAAATATTTTTATGTTTGAAGACCTGGGGTCTTCAACATTAGGGGAACGATCGCGTTTGGGAATATTGGGTTTTATTATGAACGAGTGCTTAAGAAGGGAAAGACTTTCTCGGTCAAAGCTCCGAACAGAACTGACCGTTTCAGATTATGTGTCTGTAGTGTGAAATAATTTTTGCTTTGGTGGATAGATTTTAGTTTGGGGTAGTGTTTCAACATTCTAACAGAGCTACGGACTATGAAGTATGATTTCTCTGAAACCATGATAGATTTCCCATCGATCCTGACCAAAATGAGAATCATTGGACAAAGGCTGAAGAAATTCTTATGACACTGTTTCAGATTATGTGCCTGTAGTGGGAAATAATTTTTGCTTTGGTATATAGATTTTAGTTTGGGGTAGTCTTTCAACATTCTAACAGAGCTACGGACTATGAAGTATGATTTCTCTGAAACCATGATAGATTTATCATAGATTCTGACCAAAATGAGAATCATTGGAAAAAGGGTGAAGAAATTCTTATGACATCGTTTCAGATTATGTGTCTGTAGTGTGAAATAATTTTTGCTTTGGTGAATAGATTTTAGTTTGGGGTAGTCTTTCAACATTCTAACAGAGCTACGGACTATGAAGTATGATTTCTCTGAAACCATAATAGATTCCAAATAGATCCTTACCAAAATGAGAATCATTGGAAAAAGGTTGAATAAATTCTTATGACATCGCTTCAGATTATGTCTCTTTAGTGTGAAATAATTTTACTTAACAGAAGTGCGAACCATGAAGTGATTTCTCTGAGACCATGAGAGATTTCCCATCCATCCTGACCAAAATGAGATTCATTGGACAAAGGGTGAAGAAATTCTTATGACTTCGCTTCAGATTGTGTCTCTCTTGTGTGAAATAATTTTACTTAACAGAACTGCGAACCATGAAGTGATTTCTCTGAGATCATGATAGATTTCCCATCGATCCTGACCAAAATGAGAATCATTGGACAAAGGGTGAAGAAATTCTTATGACATCGTTTCAGATTATGTGCCTGTAGTGGGAAATAATTTTTGCTTTGGTGGATAGATTTTAGTTTGGGGTAGTCTTTCAACATTCTAACAGAGCTACGGAATATGAAGTATGATTTCTCTGAAAGCATGATAGATTTCCCATCTAACCTGACCAAAATGAGAATCATTGGACAAAGGGTGAAGAAATTCTTATGACATTGTTTCAGGTTATGTGCCTGTAGTGTGAAATAATTTTTGCTTTGGTGGATAGATTTTAGTTTGGGGTAGTCTTTCAACATTCTAACAGAGCTACGGACTATGAAGTATGATTTCTCTGAAACCATGATAGATTTCCCATCTATCCTGACCAAAATGAGAATCATTGGACAAAGGCTGAAGAAATTCTTATGACATCGTTTCAGATTATGTGCCTGTAGTGGGAAATAATTTTACTTAGCAGAACTGCGAACCATGAAGTGATTTCTCTGAGACCATGATAGATTTCCCATCGATCCTGACCAAAATGAGAATCATTGGACAACGGGTGAAGAAATTCTTATGACATCGTTTCAGATTATGTGCCTGTAGTGTGAAATAATTTTTGCTTTAGTGGATAGATTTTAGTTTGGGGTAGTCTTTCAACATTCTAACAGAGCTACGGACTATGAAGTATGATTTCTCTGAAACCATGATAGATTTCCCATCTATCCTGACCAAAATGAGAATCATTGGAAAAAGGGTGAAGAAATTCTTATGACATCGTTTCAGATTATGTGTCTGTAGTGTGAAATAATTTTTGCTTTAGTGGATAGATTTTAGTTTGGGGTAGTCTTTCAACATTCTAACAGAGCTACGGACTATGAAGTATGATTTCTCTGAAACCATGATAGATTTCCCATCTATCCTGACCAAAATGAGAATCATTGGAAAAAGGGTGAAGAAATTCTTATGACATCGTTTCAGATTATGTGTCTGTAGTGTGAAATAATGTTCGCTTTGGTGGATAGATTTTAGTTTGGGGTAGTCTTTCAACATTCTAACAGAGCTACGAACTATGAAGTATGATTTCTCTGAAACCATGATAGATTTCCCATCGATCCTGACCAAAATGAGAATCATTGGACAAAGGGTGAAGAAATTCGTATGACTTCGCTTGAGATTATATCTCTTTAGTGTGAAATGATTTTACTTAACAGAACTGCGAACCATGAAGTGATTTCTCTGAGACCATGATGGATTTCCCATCGATCCTGACCAAAATGAGAATCATTGGACAAAGGGTGAAGAAATACTTATGACATCGTTTCAGATTATGTGTCTGTAGTGTGCAATAATTTTTGCTTTGGTGGATAGATTTTAGTTTGGGGTAGTCTTTCAACATTCTAACAGAGCTACGGAATATGAAGTACGATTTCTCTGAAACCATGATAGATTTCCCATCGATGCTGACCAAACTGAGAATCATTGGACAAAGGGTGAAGAAATTCCTATGACTTCGCTGCAGATTATATCTCTTTAGTGTGAAATAATTTTACTTAACAGAACTGCGAACCATGAAGTGATTTCTCTGAGACCATGATAGATTTCCCATCGATCCTGACCAAAATGAGAATCATTGGAAAAAGGGTGAAGAAATTCTTATGACATCGTTTCAGATTATGTGTCTGTAGTGTGAAATAATGTTTGCTTTGGTGGATAGATTTTAGTTTGGGGTAGTCTTTCAACATTCTAACAGAGCTACGAACTATGAAGTATGATTTCTCTGAAACCATGATAGATTTCCCATCGATCCTGACCAAAATGAGAATCATTCGACAAAGGGTGAAGAAATTCGTATGACTTCGCTTCAGATTATATCTCTTTAGTGTGAAATAATTTTACTTAACAGAACTGCGAACCATGAAGTGATTTCTCTGAGACCATGATGGATTTCCCATCGATCCTGACCAAAATGAGAATCATTGGACAAAGGGTGAAGAAATACTTATGACTTCGTTTCAGATTATGTGCCTGTATTGTGAAATAATTTTTGCTTTGGTGGATAGATTTTAGTTTGGGGTAGTCTTTCAACATTCTAACAGAGCTACGGAATATGAAGTACGATTTCTCTGAAACCATGATATATTTCACATCGATGCTGACCAAAATGAAAATTATTAGACAAAGGGTGAAGAAATTCTTATGACATCGTTTCAGATTATGTGTCTGTAGTGTGAAATAATTTTTGCTTTGGTGAATAGATTTTAGTTTGGGGTAGTCTTTCAACATTCTAACAGAGCTACGGACTATGAAGTATGATTTCTCCGAAACCATGATAGATTTCCCATCTATCCGGACCAAAATGAGAATCATTGGAAAAAGGGTGAAGAAATTCTTACGACATCGTTTCAGATTCTGTGTCTGTAGTGTGAAATTATTTTTGCTTTGTTGAATAGATTTTAGTTTGGGGTAGTCTTTCAACATTCTAACAGAGCTACGGACTATGAAGTATGATTTCTCTGAAACCATGATAGATTTCCCATCTATCCGGACCAAAATGAGAATCATTGGAAAAAGGGTGAAGAAATTCTTATGACATCGTTTCAGATTATGTGTCTGTAGTGTGAAATAATTTTTGCTTTGGTGAATAGATTTTAGTTTGGGGTAGTCTTTCAACATTCTAACAGAGCTACGGACTATGAAGTATGATTTCTCTGAAACCATGATAGATTTCCCATCCATCCTGACTAAAATCAGAATCATTGGACAAAGCGTGAAGACATTCGTATGAATTCGCTTCAGATTATATCTCTTTAGTGTGAAATAATTCCACTTAACAAAACTGCGAACCATGAAGTGATTTCTCTGAGACCATGATAGAGATTTCCCATCAATCCTGACCAAAATGAGAATCATTGGACAAAGGGTGAAGAAATTCTTATGACATCGCTTCAGATTATGAGTCTGTAGTGTGAAATAATTTTTGCTTTGGTGGATAGATTTTAGTTTGGGGTAGTCTTTCAACATTCTAACAGAGCTACGGACTATGAAGTATGATTTCTCTGAAACCATGATAGATTTCCCATCCATCCTGACCAAAATCAGAATCATTGGACAAAGCGTGAAGACATTCGTATGAATTCGCTTCAGATTATATCTCTTTAGTGTGAAATAATTCTACTTAACAGAACTGCGAACCATGAAGTGATTTCTCTGAGACCATGATAGAGATTTCCCATCAATCCTGACCAAAATGAGAATCATTGGACAAAGGATGAAGAAATTCTTATGACATCGCTTCAGATTATGTGTCTGTAGTGTGAAATAATTTTACTTAACAGAACTGCGAACCATGAAGTGATTTCTCTGAGACCACGATAGATTTATCATCGATCCTGACCAAAATGAGAATCTTTGGACAAAGGGTGAAGAAATTCTTATGACATCGTTTCAGATTCTGTGTCTGTAGTGTGAAATTATTTTTGCTTTGTTGAATAGATTTTAGTTTGGGGTAGTCTTTCAACATTCTAACAGAGCTACAGAATATGAAGCACGATTTCTCTGAAACCATGATAGATTTCCCATCGATCCTGACCAAAATGAGAGTCATTGGACAAAGGGTGAAGAAATTCTTATGACATCGCTTCAGATTATGTGTCTGTAGTGTGAAATAATTTTTGCTTTGGGGAATAGATTTTAGTTTGGGGTAGTCTTTCACTATTCTAACAGAGCTACTTAATATGAGGTATGATTTCTCTGAAACCATGATAGATTTCCCATCTAGCCTGACCAAAACGAGAATCATTGGACAAATGGTGAAGAACTTTTTATGACTTCGCTTCAGATTATATCTCTTTAGTGTGAAATAATTCTACTTAACAGAACTGCGAACCATGAAGTGATTTCTCTGAGACCATGATAGAGATTTCCCATCAATCCTGACCAAAATGAGAATCATTGGACAAAGGGTGAAGAAATTCTTATGACATCGGTTCAGATTATGAGTCTGTAGTGTGAAATAATTTTTGCTTTGGTGAATAGATTTTAGTTTGGGGTAGTCTTTCAGTATTCTAACAATGCTACTTACTATGAGGTATGATTTCTCTGAAACCATGATAGATTTCCCATCTAACCTGACCAAACGAGTATCATTGGACAAATGGTGAAGAACTTCTTATGAGATCGCTTCAGATTATGTGTCTGTAGTGTGAAATAATTTTACTTAACAGAACTGCGAACCATGAAGTGATTTCTCTGAGACCATGATAGATTTATCATCGATCCTGACCAAAATGAGAATCATTGGACAAAGGGTGAAGAAATTCTTATGACATCGTTTCAGATTCTGTGTCTGTAGTGTGAAATAATTTTTGCTTTGGTGGATAGATTTTAGTTTGAGGTAGTCTTTCAACATTCTAACAGAGCTACGGAATATGAAGCACGATTTCTCTGAAACCATGATAGATTTCCCATCGATGCTGACAAAAAGTAAAAATTTTTAGACAAAGGGTGAAGAAATTCTTATGACATCGCTTCAGATTATGTCTCTTTAGTGTGAAATAATTTTACTTAACAGAACTGCGAACCATGAAGTGATTTCTCTGAGACCATGATAGATTTATCATCGATCCTG
The DNA here is from genome assembly GCA_905220385.1 of Xylota sylvarum. Lineage (NCBI taxonomy): Eukaryota > Metazoa > Arthropoda > Insecta > Diptera > Syrphidae > Xylota > Xylota sylvarum. The sequence continues at coordinate 1,229,771 of CAJMZQ010000061.1, forward strand.
ACCAAAATGAGAATCATTGGACAAAGGGTGAAGAAATTCTTATGACATCGTTTCAGATTATGTGCCTGTAGTGTGAAATAATTTTTGCTTTGGTGCATAGATTTTAGTTTGGGGTAGTCTTTCAACATTCTAACAGAGCTACGAACTATGAAGTATGATTTCTCTGAAACCATGATAGATTTCCCATCCATCCTGACCAAAATGAGAATCATTGGACAAAGGGTGAAGAAATTCTTATGACATCGCTTCAGATTATGTGTCTGTAGTGTGAAACAATTTTTGCTTTGGTGGATAGATTTTAGTTTGGGGTAGTCTTTCAACATTCTAACAGAGCTACGGACTATGAAGTATGATTTCTCTGAAACCATGATAGATTTCCCATCCATCCTGACCAAAATGAGAATCATTGGACAAAGGGTGAAGAAATTCTTATGACTTCGCTTCAGATTATATCTCTTTAGTGTGAAATAATTTTACTTAACAGAACTGCGAACCATGAAGTGATTTCTCTGAGACCATGAGAGATTTAACATCCATCCTGACCAAAATGAGAATCATTGGACAAAGGTGAAGAAATTCTTTTGACTTCGCTTCAGATTATGTCTCTTTAGTGTCAAATAATTTTACTTAACAGAACTGCGAACCATGAAGTGATTTCTCTGAGACCACGATAGATTTATCATCGATCCTGACCAAAATGAGAATCATTGGACAAAGGGTGAAGAAATTCTTATGACATCGTTTCAGATTCTGTGTCTGTAGTGTGAAATTATTTTTGCTTTGTTGAATAGATTTTAGTTTGGGGTAGTCTTTCAACATTCTAACAGAGCTACAGAATATGAAGCACGATTTCTCTAAAACCATGATAGCTTTCCCATCGATCCTGACCAAAATGAGAGTCATTGGACAAAGGGTGAAGAAATTCTTATGACATCGCTTCAGATTATGTGTCTGTAGTGTGAAATAATTTTTGCTTTGGGGAATAGATTTTAGTTTGGGGTAGTCTTTCACTATTCTAACAGAGCTACTTACTATGAGGTATGATTTCTCTGAAACCATGATAGATTTCCCATCTAGCCTGACCAAAACGAGAATCATTGGACAAATGGTGAAGAACTTCTTATGACTTCGCTTCAGATTATATCTCTTTAGTGTGAAATAATTCTACTTAACAGAACTGCGAACCATGAAGTGATTTCTCTGAGACCATGATAGAGATTTCCCATCAATCCTGACCAAAATGAGAATCATTGGACAAAGGGTGAAGAAATTCTTATGACATCGCTTCAGATTATGTGTCTGTAGTGTGAAATAATTTTTGCTTTGGTGAATAGATTTTAGTTTGGGGTAGTCTTTCAGTATTCTAACAATGCTACTTACTATGAGGTATGATTTCTCTGAAACCATGATAGATTTCCCATCGATCCTGACCAAACGAGTATCATTGGACAAATGGTGAAGAACTTCTTATGACTTCGCTTCAGATTATGTGTCTTTAGTGTGAAATAATTTTACTTAACAGAACTGCGAACCATGAAGTGATTTCTCTGAGACCATGATAGAGATTTCCCATCAATCCTGACCAAAATGAGAATCATTGGACAAAGGGTGAAGAAATTCTTATGACTTCGCTTCAGATTATATCTCTTTAGTGTGAAATAACTCTACTTAACAGAACTGCGAACCATGAAGTGATTTCTCTGAGACCATGATAGAGATTTCCCATCAATCCTGACCAAAATGAGAATCATTGGACAAAGGGTGAAGAAATTCTTATGACATCGCTTCAGATTATGTGTCTGTAGTGTGAAATAATTTTTGCTTTGGTGAATAGATTTTAGTTTGGGGTAGTCTTTCAGTATTCTAACAATGCTACTTACTATGAGGTATGATTTCTCTGAAACCATGATAGATTTCCCATCTAACCCGACCAAACGAGTATCATTGGACAAATGGTGAAGAACTTCTTATGACTTCGCTTCAGATTATGTGTCTTTAGTGTGAAATAATTTTACTTAACAGAACTGCGAACCATGAAGTGATTTCTCTGAGACCATGATAGAGATTTCCCATCAATCCTGACCAAAATGAGAATCATTGGACAAAGGGTGAAGAAATTCTTATGACATCGCTTCAGATTATGTGTCTGTAGTGTGAAATAATTTTTGCTTTGGTGAATAGATTTTAGTTTGGGGTAGTCTTTCAGTATTCTAACAATGCTACTTACTATGAGGTATGATTTCTCTGAAACCATGATAGATTTCCCATCTAGCCTGACCAAAACGAGAATCATTGGACAAATGGTGAAGAACTTCTTATGACTTCGCTTCAGATTATATCTCTTTAGTGTGAAATAATTCTACTTAACAGAACTGCGAACCATGAAGTGATTTCTCTGAGACCATGATAGAGATTTCCCATCAATCCTGACCAAAATGAGAATCATTGGACAAAGGGTGAAGAAATTCTTATGACATCGTTTCAGATTCTGTGTCTGTAGTGTGAAATTATTTTTGCTTTGTTGAATAGATTTTAGTTTGGGGTAGTCTTTCAACATTCTAACAGAGCTACAGAATATGAAGCACGATTTCTCTAAAACCATGATAGCTTTCCCATCGATCCTGACCAAAATGAGAATCATTGGACAAAGGGTGAAGAAATTCTTATGACATCGCTTCAGATTATGAGTCTGTAGTGTGAAATAATTTTTGCTTTGGTGAATAGATTTTAGTTTGGGGTAGTCTTTCAGTATTCTAACAATGCTACTTACTATGAGGTATGATTTCTCTGAAACCATGATAGATTTCCCATCTAACCTGACCAAACGAGTATCATTGGACAAATGGTGAAGAACTTCTTATGAGATCGCTTCAGATTATGTGTCTGTAGTGTGAAATAATTTTACTTAACAGAACTGCGAACCATGAAGTGATTTCTCTGAGACCATGATAGATTTATCATCGATCCTGACCAAAATGAGAATCATTGGACAAAGGGTGAAGAAATTCTTATGACATCGTTTCAGATTCTGTGTCTGTAGTGTGAAATAATTTTTGCTTTGGTGGATAGATTTTAGTTTGAGGTAGTCTTTCAACATTCTAACAGAGCTACGGAATATGAAGCACGATTTCTCTGAAACCATGATAGATTTCCCATCGATGCTGACAAAAAGTAAAAATTTTTAGACAAAGGGTGAAGAAATTCTTATGACATCGCTTCAGATTATGTGTCTGTAGTGTGAAATAATTTTACTTAACAGAACTGCGAACCATGAAGTGATTTCTCTGAGACCATGATAGATTTATCATCGATCCTGACCAAAATGAGAATCATTGGACAAAGGGTGAAGAAATTCTTATGACATCGTTTCAGATTATGTGCCTGTAGTGTGAAATAATTTTTGCTTTGGTGGATAGATTTTAGTTTGGGGTAGTCTTTCAACATTCTAACAGAGCTACGGACTATGAAGTATGATTTCTCTGAAACCATGATAGATTTCCCATCCATCCTGACCAAAATGAGAATCATTGGACAAAGGGTGAACAAATTCTTATGACATCGCTTCAGATTATGTGTCTGTAGTGTGAAATAATTTTTGCTTTGGTGGATAGATTTTAGTTTGGGGTAGTCTTTCAACATTCTAACAGAGCTACGGACTATGAAGTATGATTTCTCTGAAACCATGATAGATTTCCCATCCATCCTGACCAAAATGAGAATCATTGGACAAAGGGTGAAGAAATTCTTATGACTTCGCTTCAGATTATATCTCTTTAGTGTGAAATAATTTTACTTAACAGAACTGCGAACCATGAAGTGATTTCTCTGAGACCATGATAGATTTAACATCCAGCCTGACCAAAATGAGAATCATTGGACAAAGGGTGAAGAAATTCTTTTGACTTCGCTTCAGATTATGTCTCTTTAGTGTGAAATAATTTTACTTAACAGAACTGCGAACCATGAAGTGATTTCTCTGAGACCACGATAGATTTATCATCGATCCTGACCAAAATGAGAATCATTGGACAAAGGGTGAAGAAATTCTTATGACATCGTTTCAGATTCTGTGTCTGTAGTGTGAAATTATTTTTGCTTTGTTGAATAGATTTTAGTTTGGGGTAGTCTTTCAACATTCTAACAGAGCTACAGAATATGAAGCACGATTTCTCTGAAACCATGATAGATTTCCCATCGATCCTGACCAAAATGAGAATCATCGGACAAAGGGTGAAGAAATTCTTATGACATCGCTTCAGATTATGTGTCTGTAGTGTGAAATAATTTTTGCTTTGGGGAATAGATTTTAGTTTGGGGTAGTCTTTCACTATTCTAACAGAGCTACTTACTATGAGGTATGATTTCTCTGAAACCATGATAGATTTCCCATCTAGCCTGACCAAAACGAGAATCATTGGACAAAGGGTGAAGAACTTCTTATTACTTCTCTTCAGATTATATCTCTTTAGTGTGAAATAATTTTACTTAACAGAACTGTGAACCATGAAGTGATTTCTCTGAGACCATGATAAATTTCCCATCGATCCTGGCCAAAATGAGAATCATTGGACAAAGGGTGAAGAATTTCTTATGACATCGTTTCAGATTATGTGTCTGTAGTGTGAAATAATTTTTGCTTTGGTGGATAGATTTTAGTTTGGGGTAGCCTTTCAACATTCTAACAGAGCTACGGAATATGAAGTACGATTTCTCTGAAACCATGATAGATTTCCCATCGATGCTGACCAAAATAAAAATCATTGGACAAAGGGTGAAGAAATTCTTATGACATCGCTTCAGATTATGTGTCTGTAGTGTGAAATAATTTTACTTAACAGAACTGCGAACCATGAAGTGATTTCTCTGAGACCATGATAGATTTATCATCGATCCTGACCAAAATGAGAATCATTGGACAAAGGGTGAAGAAATTCTTATGACATCGTTTCAGATTATGTGCCTGTAGTGTGAAATAATTTTTGCTTTGGTGGATAGATTTTAGTTTGGGGTAGTCTTTAAACATTCTAACAGAGCTACGGACTATGAAGTATGATTTCTCTGAAACCATGATATATTTCCCATCCATCCTGACCAAAATGAGAATCGTTGGACAAAGGGTGAAGAAATTCTTATGACATCGCTTCAGATTATGTGTCTGTAGTGTGAAATAATTTTACTTAACAGAACTGCGAGACCATGATGACTTCGCTTCAGATTATGTCTCTTTAGTGTGAAATAATTTTACTTAACAGAACTGCGAACCATGAACTGATTCCTCTGAGACCATGATAGATTTCCCATCGATCCTGACCAAAATGAGAATCATTGGACAAAGGGTGAAGAAATTCTTATGACATCGTTTCAGATTATGTGCCTGTAGTGGGAAATAATTTTTGCTTTGTTGAATAGATTTTAGTTTGGGGTAGTCTTTCAACATTCTAACAGAGCTACGGAATATGAAGCACGATTTCTCTGAAACCATGATAGATTTCCCATCGATGCTGACCAGAATGAAAATTTTTAGACAAAGGGTGAAGAAATTCTCACGACATCGCGTCAGATTATGTGTCTGTAGTGTGAAATAATTTTACTTAACAGAACTGCGAGACCATGATGACTTCGCTTCAGATTATGTCTCTTTAGTGTGAAATAATTTTACTTAACAGAACTGCGAACCATGAACTGATTCCTCTGAGACCATGATAGATTTCCCATCGATCCTGACCAAAATGAGAATCATTGGACAAAGGGTGAAGAAATTCTTATGACTTCGCTTTAGATTATATCTCTTTAGTGTGAAATAATTTTACTTAACAGAACTGCGAACCATAAAGTGATTTCTCTGAGACCATGATAGATTTCCCATCGATCCTGACCAAAATGAGAATCATTGGACAAAGGGTGAAGAAATTCTTATGACATCGCTTCAGATTATGTGTCTGTAGTGTGAAATAATTTTTGCTTTTTGGAATAGATTTTAGTTTGGGGTAGTCTTTCACTATTCTAACAGAGCTACTTACTATGAGGTATGATTTCTCTGAAACCATGATAGATTTCCCATCGATCCTGACCAAAATGAGAATCGTTGGACAAAGGGTGAAGAAATTCTTATGACATCGCTTCAGATTATGTGTCTGTAGTGTGAAATAATTTTACTTAACAGAACTGCGAGACCATGATGACTTCGCTTCAGATTATGTCTCTTTAGTGTGAAATAATTTTACTTAACAGAACTGCGAACCATGAACTGATTTCTCTGAGACCATGATAAATTTCCCATCGATCCTGGCCAAAATGAGAATCATTGGACGAAGGGTGAAGAATTTCTTATGACATCGTTTCAGATTATGTGTCTGTAGTGTGAAATAATTTTACTTAACAGAACTGCGAGACCATGATGACTTCGCTTCAGATTATGTCTCTTTAGTGTGAAATAATTTTACTTAACAGAACTGCGAACCATGAACTGATTTCTCTGAGACCATGATAAATTTCCCATCGATCCTGGCTAAAATGAGAATCATTGGACGAAGGGTGAAGAATTTCTTATGACATCGTTTCAGATTATGTGTCTGTAGTGTGAAATAATTTTAGCTTTGGTGGATAGATTTTAGTTTGGGGTAGTCTTTCAACATTCTAACAGAGCTACGGAATATGAAGCACGATTTCTCTGAAACCATGATAGATTTCCCATCGATGCTGACCAAAATGAAAATCATTGGACAAAGGGTGAAGAAATTCTTATGACATCGCTTCAGATTATGTGTCTGTAGTGTGAAATAATTTTACTTAACAGAACTGCGAACCATGAAGTTATTTCTCTGAGACCATGATAGATTTCCCATCGATCCTGACCAAAATGAGAATCATTGGACAAAGGGTGAAGAAATTTTTTTGACTTCGCTTCGATTATGTCTCTTTAGTGTGAAATAATTTTACTTAACAGAACTGCGAACCATGAAGTGATTTCTCTGAGACCATGATAGATTTCCCATCGATCCTGAGCAAAATGAGAATCATTGGACAAAGGGTGAAGAACTTCTTATGACTTCGCTTCAGATTATGTCTCTTTAGTGTGAAATAATTTTACTTCACAGAACTGCGAACCATGAACTAATTTCTCTGAGACCATGATAGATTTCCCATCGATCCTGACCAAAATGAGAATCATTGGACAAAGGGTGAAGAAATTCTTATGACATCGTTTCAGATTATGTGCCTGTAGTGGGAAATAATTTTTGCTTTTTTGAATAGATTTTAGTTTGGGGTAGTCTTTCAACATTCTAACAGAGCTACGGACTATGAAGTATGATTTCTCTGAAACCATGATAGATTTCCCATCGATCCTGACCAAAATAAGAATCATTGGACAAAGGGTGAAGAAATTCTTATGACATCGCTTCAGATTATGTGTCTGTAGTGTGAAATAATTTTACTTAACAGAACTGCGAACCATGAAGTTATTTCTCTGAGACCATGATAGATTTCCCATCGATCCTGACCAAAATGAGAATCATTGGACAAAGGGTGAAGAACTTCTTATGACTTCGCTTCAGATTATATCTCTTTAGTGTGAAATAATTTTACTTAACAGAACTGCGAACCATGAAGTGATTTCTCTGAGACCATGATAGATTTCCCATCGATCCTGACCAAAATGAGAATCATTGGACAAAGGGTGAAGAAATTCTTATGACTTCGGTTCAGATTATATCTCTTTAGTGTGAAATAATTTTACTTAACAGAACTGCGAACCATGAAGTGATTTCTCTGAGACCATGATAGATTTCCCATCGATCCTGACCAAAATGAGAATCATTGGACAAAGGGTGAAGAACTTCTTATGACTTCGCTTCAGATTATAACTCTTTAGTGTGAAATAATTTTACTTAACAGAACTGCGAACCATGAAGTGATTTCTCTGAGACCATGATAGATTTCCCATCGATCCTGACCAAAATGAGAATCATCGGACAAAGGGTGAAGAAATTCTTTTGACTTCGCTTCAGATTATGTCTCTTTAGTGTGAAATAATTTTACTTAACAGAACTGCGAACCATGAACTGATTTCTCTGAAACCATGATAGATTTCCCATCCATCCTGACCAAAATGAGAATCATTGTACAAAGGGTGAAGAACTTCTTATGACTTCGCTTCAGATTATGTCTCTTTAGTGTGAAATAATTTTACTTCACAGAACTGCGAACCATGAACTAATTTCTCTGAGACCATGATAGATTTCCCATCGATCCTGACGAAAATGAGAATCATTGGACAAAGGGTGAAGAAATTCTTATGACATCGCTTCAGATTATGTGTCTGTAGTGTGAAATAATTTTTGCTTTGGTGGATAGATTTTAGTTTGGGGTAGTCTTTCAACATTCTAACAGAGCTACGGAATATGAAGCACGATTTCTCTGAAACCATGATAGATTTCCCATCGATGCTGACCAAAATGAAAATCATTGGACAAAGGGTGAAGAAATTCTTATGACATCGCTTCAGATTATGTGTCTGTAGTGTGAAATAATTTTACTTAACAGAACTGCGAACCATGAAGTTATTTCTCTGAGACCATGATAGATTTCCCATCCATCCTGACCAAAATGAGAATCATTGGACAAAGGGTGAAGAACTTCTTATGACTTCGCTTCAGATTATGTCTCTTTAGTGTGAAATAATTTTACTTCACAGAACTGCGAACCATGAACTAATTTCTCTGAGACCATGATAGATTTCCCATCGATCCTGACCAAAATGAGAATCATTGGACAAAGGGTGAAGAAATTCTTATGACTCCGCTTCAGATTATGTCTCTTTAGTGTGAAATAATTTTACTTCACAGAACTGCGAACCATGAACTAATTTCTCTGAGACCATGATAAATTTCCCATCGATCCTGACCAAAATGAGAATCATTGGACGAAGGGTGAAGAATTTCTTATGACATCGTTTCAGATTATGTGTCTGTAGTGTGAAATAATTTTTGCTTTGGTGGATAGATTTTAGTTTGGGGTAGTCTTTCAACATTCTAACAGAGCTACGGAATATGAAGCACGATTTCTCTGAAACCATGATAGATTTCTCATCGATGCTGACCAAAATGAAAATCATTGGACAAAGGGTGAAGAAATTCTTATGACATCGCTTCAGATTATGTGTCTGTAGTGTGAAATAATTTTACTTAACAGAACTGCGAACCATGAAGTTATTTCTCTGAGACCATGATAGATTTCCCATCCATCCTGACCAAAATGAGAATCATTGGACAAAGGGTGAAGAACTTCTTATGACTTCGCTTCAGATTATGTCTCTTTAGTGTGAAATAATTTTACTTCACAGAACTGCGAACCATGAACTAATTTCTCTGAGACCATGATAGATTTCCCATCCATCCTGACCAAAATGAGAATCATTGGACAAAGGGTGAAGAAATTCTTATGACTTCGCTTCAGATTATATCTCTTTAGTGTGAAATAATTTTACTTAACAGAACTGCGAACCATGAAGTGATTTCTCTGAGACCATGATAGATTTCCCATCGATCCTGACCAAAATGAGAATCATTGGACAAAGGGTGAAGAAATTCTTATGACTCCGCTTCAGATTATGTCTCTTTAGTGTGAAATAATTTTACTTCACAGAACTGCGAACCATGCACTGATTTCTCTGAGACCATGATAGATTTCCCATCGATCCTGACCAAAATGAGAATCATTGGACAAAGGGTGAAGAAATTCTTATGACATCGCTTCAGATTATGTGTCTGTAGTGTGAAATAATTTTACTTAACAGAACTGCGAACCATGAAGTGATTTCTCTGAGACCATGATAGATTTATCATCGATCCTGACCAAAATGAGAATCATTGGACAAAGGGTGAAGAAATTCTTATGACTCCGCTTCAGATTATGTCTCTTTAGTGTGAAATAATTTTACTTCACAGAACTGCGAACCATGAACTGATTTCTCTGAAACCATGATAGATTTCCCATCGATGCTGACCAAAATAAAAATCATTGGACAAAGGGTGAAGAAATTCTTATGACATCGCTTCAGATTATGTGTCTGTAGTGTGAAATAATTTTACTTAACAGAACTGCGAACCATGAAGTGATTTCTCTGAGACCATGATAGATTTCCCATCGATCCTGACCAAAATGAGAATCATTGGACAAAGGGTGAAGAAATTCTTATGACTCCGGTTCAGATTATGTCTCTTTAGTGTGAAATAATTTTACTTCACAGAACTGCGAACCATGAACTGATTTCTCTGAGACCATGATAGATTTCCCATCGATCCTGACCAAAATGAGAATCATTTTACAAAGGGTGAAGAAATTCTTATGACATCGCTTCAGATTATGTGTCTGTAGTGTGAAATAATTTTGATGGCTGGATGCTGTAGAAATAGGGTAGGCACTGACTGGCGTCAACCTGGCGACGTCCAGTGTTGTAACTGTTACTGCGCATCAATTGTGCTTATTTTACCTCCTAGTGGTAGCCATCGGGTACTGGTTGGTGTCCATCCGGACCCGACTTGCTAAACTTATAAGCGCGAGTGTTGACCAAGAGAAAATTGCAGCACTATAAATAAAGACATCGGACGAACTCTCTCGATGGAGTCAACGGTGGCGTTAAAGCTTCAAACGGAAGCACAACACTTTATCTGGGCTACTTCGACATATTCGGAGCTCAGGCCGATAAAGATTTCCAAGAATAAGTCAGGTTTTTGGAAAAGAGATGGTGGCGGATGAGCCCTTATTGGGCCAACGGCAGCGCTCATATCCCCGAAGCGGGATACTGACTTCGGTTTAAAACCGGCCCCTCGTCCTAGGGGTTTCAAAAAATGGAACTGGCCCTCCAGGTTGGGGGTTGTGCCGTCGGGGTAACTTCCTTACCACGTAAAAAAAAATTTAGTTATGAGAGAGACACAAGCCTCGGATAATGGACCCCCTCATTTAATACCACGACCCGGAACGTACACGGACTATGATATAAGAGTATGCACCTGGAATGTACGTACACTGTACACTCCTGGTGCTATTCAAAAACTTGAATCTGTCCTCACGCGGTACAAGGCAGATATTACCGCGATCCAGGAGATACGATGGATAGGATCAGGTATGCAAAAACGGAAAAATTGCGACATTTATTACAGCTGCCACAAAAGACTGCACATGTTAGGATGCGGATTCGTCGTGGGAAATCGGCTACGCTCAATGATAATTGACTTTAAGCCGATCAGCGATCGCCTGGCTGTGATCCGCATCAAGGCTACATTTCAAAACATCAGCATAATATGTGCACACGCCCCTACCGACGAAGCTGAAGACTCTATCAAGGAGGAGTTTTATGACCTCCTGGACGGAGCCTACGGAGCCTGTCCGGAGTATGATGTCAAAATCATACTCGGGGACTTCAATGCCAAAATCGGTAAGGAAAACATCTTCGGCGGATTAGTTGGAAAGCACAGCCTCCACGACACGACAACAGACAACGGCTTCCGGCTAATCGATTTTGCAGCAGCTCGTAATACGGTGATAAGTAGCACTAGGTTTCCAAGACTACGAATCCACACAGCAACCTGGCGCTCTCCAGATGGTCGAACCGCCAACCAAATCGACCACGTGCTAATAGATGCGAGGCACGCATCCAACATTCTGAATGTGCAAACGTTCAGAGGGGCAAACGTCGACTCTGACCATTTTCTTGTTGCAGCTAAGTTCAGAGCTCGACTATCCAATGAGAAGAAGCTGCAGACCGCCCAGAAAAAGAAATTCAACGTTGGAAGCCTTAGCACGTCTGGAGTAGCCAGAGCCTACAGGGAGCGCCTGAGTGAGAGACTCTCCGCTGTGCATTCACCATCCACAAACGCCAACAATCTGTGGAACCAGTATCGCGACATCATCAAAGGGGTAGCAGAGACCACCATAGGCTACCAGCCACCACCCAAAAAGAGCCCTTGGTATGATGATGAATGCGTACGCCGGAAAAAGGTGACAGAAAATGCACACTTGCAAGCGCTGCAACGCAAAACAAGGGCAGCGAGAGAAGAGTATCGAACCAGAAGAAGGGAGGAGAAGAAGATACTGCGTAAGAAGAAAAGGGCCCACGCAGCCTCCCAGCTCAAGGATATCGAAGAGTCCCGCGATAGGAACAACATCCGGATGTTTTTCAGGAAAGCCAAGCAACTGGCAGCTGGCTTCAAGCCCGGAACGCAGGCTCTTCGAAACAGTGAAGGAAACCTAGTCACCGAAGCACAGGGAATAGTAGATGTATTTAAGCAGCATTTCCAGCAGCTACTTAATGGGCAGGTAGAGAGAGTGATAGGGCAAGAAGAGAACCCGCATCCAGTCAATGAAGAATCCATTCCCCCTCCTAGTTTTGAAGAGGTCGGCTCAGCTATCAAAAAGCTGAAGAACAACAAGGCCGCCGGCTCTGATGGTCTACCAGCAGAGCTTTTCAAACATGGTGGTGCTGCTTTGGTGGGGTGCATGCACCAAGTCATCAACCAAGTGTGGGTGGATGAAGTCATGCCCGATGACTGGACTATCAGCTCTATATGCCCCATCTTCAAGAAAGGCGATCCTATGTCTTGTAAGAACTACCGAGGCATATCCCTGCTTAATGTCGCATATAAGATCCTATCCAACGTACTGTGTGAACGTCTGAAGCCTTTCTGCAGCACACTAATCGGCACGTACCAGTGTGGCTTCCGGCCCGGCAGATCGACGATCGACCAAATTTTCACACTAAGGCAAATCCTGGAAAAGACCAACGAATTTCAAGTCGAGACTCACCATCTCTTCATCGACTTTAAAGCCGCATATGATAGCATTCATCGTCTTGAGCTCTACAAGGCGATGGCCGAATTCGGGATCCCGGCTAAACTGATCCAGCTGTGCCGCGTGACGCTGGATAACACGCGGTGCAACGTGCAATTCGGCAACAGTTCCTCTGAACTATTCCAAACATGCACCGGATTTCGGCAAGGGGATGCGCTATCATGTGACTTCTTCAATCTTGTGCTGGAACAGATAGTGCGCAGGGCAGGTGTAAACACGGAAGGCACTATCTTCAACAAATCTGTCCAGTTGCTGGGATACGCAGACGACATCGACATCATCGGTCGCTCCCAGCGCGCCGTGTTAGAGGCTTTTACGGCAATTGAAGAAGAGGCGAAACGTGTTGGCCTTGAAGTGAATGAGGACAAAACCAAATACATGTTGTCAACAAACAAAGAAGCATCTGTCCACCGCCTAGGACAAAACGTCACTGTTGGCAACAGTAACTTCGAAGTGGTTAAGGAGTTTACCTACCTCGGAGTAAATATCAACTCCACGAATGACAACTTAGTGGAGATTCGACGAAGACTTACCCTAGGAAACCGCTGCTACTTCGGTTTGGCGAAACAAATGGGGTCAAAACTCCTAACTCGAAAGACGAAATGTATGCTCTACAAAACTTTGATCCTGCCAGTTCTGCTGTATGGAGCCGAGTGCTGGACGATAAGCAGGAAAGCAGAGCAAATACTGAACACTTTCGAAAGAAAAATTCTTCGTCGGATATTCGGTCCCGTATGCGAGGAGGGCGAATGGAGGAGAAGATATAACCGCGAACTCTATGAGCTGTACCAGGATGTGGATGTAGTCCAAAAAGCCAAAACACGTCGACTACACTGGCTCGGCCACATCGAGCGAATGGACAATAATGCTCCAGCAAAGAGGATCTTCGAATCACAGCCCCCAGGTTCGAGAAGACAAGGAAGACCGAACCTCCGTTTTAAGGATCAAGCTATCGCGGATGCCAGAGCGCTTGGTCTAGATAACTGGAAGCAGCGTGCCCGGGATCGAAGAGAGTGGAAGGCTGCTGTGTCTCAGGCAGAGACTCTTCACGGGTCGGGAGCCCGTTAAGTAAGTAAGTAAGTGTGAAATAATTTTACTTAACAGAACTGCGAGACCATGATGACTTCGCTTCAGATTATGGCTCTTTAGTGTGAAATAATTTTACTTAACAGAACTGCGAACCATGAACTGATTTCTCTGAGAATATGATAAATTTCCCATCGATCCTGGCCAAAATGAGAATCATTGGACAAAGGTTGAAGAATTTCTTATGACATCGTTTCAGATTATGTGTCTGTAGTGTGAAATAATTTTTGCTTTGGTGGATAGATTTTAGTTTGGGGTAGTCTTTTAACATTCTAACAGAGCTACGGACTATGAAGTATGATTTCTCTGAAACCATGATAGATTTCCCATCCATCCTGACCAAAATGAGAATCGTTGGACAAAGGGTGAAGAAATTCTTATGACATCGCTTCAGATTATGTGCCTGTAGTGTGAAATAATTTTACTTAACAGAACTGCGAGACCATGATGACTTCGCTTCAGATTATGTCTCTTTAGTGTGAAATAATTTTACTTAACAGAACTGCGAACCATGAACTGATTCCTCTGAGACCATGATAGATTTCCCATCGATCCTGACCAAAATGAGAATCATTGGACAAAGGGTGAAGAAATTCTTATGACATCGTTTCAGATTATGTGCCTGTAGTGGGAAATAATTTTTGCTTTTTTGAATAGATTTTAGTTTGGGGTAGTCTTTCAACATTCTAACAGAGCTACGGACTATGAAGTATGATTTCTCTGAGACCATGATAGATTTCCCATCGATCCTGACCAAAATGAGAATCATTTGACAAAGGGTGAAGAAATTCTTATGACTTCGCTTCAGATTATATCTCTTTAGTGGGAAATAATTTTACTTAACAGAACTGCGAACCATGAAGTTATTTTTCTCAGACCATGGTAGATTTCCCATCGATCCTGACCAAAATGAGAATCATTGGACAAAGGGTGAAGAAATTCTTATGACATCGTTTCAGATTATGTGCCTGTAGTGGGAAATAATTTTTGCTTTTTTGAATAGATTTTAGTTTGGGGTAGTCTTTCAACATTCTAACAGAGCTACGGAATATGAAGCACGATTTCTCTGAAACCATGATAGATTTCCCATCGATGCTGACCAGAATGAAAATTTTTAGACAAAGGGTGAAGAAATTCTCACGACATCGCGTCAGATTATGTGTCTGTAGTGTGAAATAATTTTACTTAACAGAACTGCGAACCATGAAGTTATTTCTCTGAGACCATGATAGATTTCCCATCGATCCTGACCAAAATGAGAATCATTGGACAAAGGGTGAAGAACTTCTTATGACTTCGCTTCAGATTATATCTCTTTAGTGTGAAATAATTTTACTTAACAGAACTGCGAACCATGAAGTGATTTCTCTGAGACCATGATAGACTTCCCATCCATCCTGACCAAAATGAGAATCATTGGACAAAGGGTGAAGAAATTTTTTTGACTTCGCTTCAGATTATGTCTCTTTAGTGTGAAATAATTTTACTTAACAGAACTGCGAACCATGAAGTGATTTCTCTGAGACCATGATAGATTTCCCATCGATCCTGAGCAAAATGAGAATCATTGGACAAAGGGTGAAGAAATTCTTATGACATCGTTTCAGATTATGTGTCTGTAGTGGGAAATAATTTTTGCTCTGGTGGATAGATTTTAGTTTGGGGTAGTCTTTCAACATTCTAACAGAGCTACGGACTATGAAGTATGATTTCTCTGAAACCATGATAGATTTCCCATCGATCCTGACCAAAATAAGAATCATTGGACAAAGCGTGAAGAAATTCTTATGACTTCGCTACAGATTATATCTCTTTAGTGTGAAATAATTTTACTTAACAGAACTGCGAACCATGAAGTGATTTCTCTGAGACCATGAAAGATTTCCCATCGATCCTGACCAAAATGAGAATCATCGGACAAAGGGTGAAGAAATTCTTTTGACTTCGCTTCAGATTATGTCTCTTTAGTGTGAAATAATTTTACTTCACAGAACTGCGAACCATGAACTAATTTCTCTGAGACCATGACAGATTTCCCATCGATCCTGACCAAAATGAGAATCATTGGACAAAGGGTGAAGAAATTCTTATGACATCGCTTCAGATTATGTGTCTGTAGTGTGAAATAATTTTTGCTTTGGTGGATAGATTTTAGTTTGGGGTAGTCTTTCAACATTCTAACAGAGCTACGGACTATAAAGTATGATTTCTCTGAAACCATGATAGATTTCCCATCCATCCTGACCAAAATGAGAATCATTGGACAAAGGGTGAAGAAATTCTTATGACTTCGCTTCAGATTATATCTCTTTAGTGTGAAATAATTTTACTTAACAGAACTGCGAACAATGAAGTGATTTCTCTGAGACCATGATAGATTTCCCATCGATCCTGACCAAAATGAGAATCATTGGACGAAGGGTGAAGAAATTCTTATGACTCCGCTTCAGATTATGTCTCTTTAGTGTGAAATAATTTTACTTCACAGAACTGCGAACCATGAACTGATTTCTCTGAGACCATGATAGATTTCCCATCGATCCTGACCAAAATGAGAATCATTGGACAAAGGGTGAAGAAATTCTTATGACATCGCTTCAGATTATGTGTCTGTAGTGTGAAATAATTTTTGCTTTTTGGAATAGATTTTAGTTTGGGGTAGTCTTTCACTATTCTAACAGAGCTACTTACTATGAGGTATGATTTCTCTGAAACCATGATAGATTTCCCATCTAGCCTGACCAAAACGAGAATCATTGGACAAAGGGTGAAGAACTTCTTATGACTTCGCTTCAGATTATATCTCTTTAGTGTGAAATAATTTTACTTAACAGAACTGCGAACCATGAAGTGATTTCTCTGAGACCATGATAGATTTCCCATCGATCCTGACCAAAATGAGAATCATTGGACAAAGGGTGAAGAAATTCTTATGACTTCGCTTCAGATTATATCTCTTTAGTGTGAAATAATTTTACTTAACAGAACTGCGAACCATGAAGTGATTTCTCTGAGACCATGATGGATTTCCCATCGATCCTGACCAAAATGAGAATCATTGGACGAAGGGTGAAGAAATTCTTATGACTTCGCTTCAGATTATGTCTCTTTAGTGTGAAATAATTTTACTTCACAGAACTGCGAACCATGAATTGATTTCTCTGAGACCATGATAGATTTCCCATCGATCCTGACCAAAATGAGAATCATTGGACAAAGGGTGAAGAAATTCTTATGACTTCGCTTCAGATTATATCTCTTTAGTGTGAAATAATTTTACTTCACAGAACTGCGAACCATGAACTGATTTCTCTGAGACCATGATAGATTTCCCATCGATCCTGACCAAAATGAGAATCATTGGACAAAGGGTGAAGAAATTCTTATGACATCGCTTCAGATTATGTGTCTGTAGTGTGAAATAATTTTTGCTTTGGTGGATAGATTTTAGTTTGGGGTAGTCTTTCAACTTTCTAACAGACCTACGGACTATGAAGTATGATTTCTCTGAAACCATGTTAGATTTCCCATCCATCCTGACCAAAATGAGAATCATTGGACAAAGGGTGAAGAAATTCTTATGACTTCGCTTCAGATTATATCTCTTTAGTGTGAAATAATTTTACTTAACAGAACTGCGAACCATGAAGTGATTTCTCTGAGACCATGATAGATTTCCCATCGATCCTGACCAAAATGAGAATCATTGGACGAAGGGTGAAGAAATTCTTATGACTTCGCTTCAGATTATGTCTCTTTAGTGTGAAATAATTTTACTTCACAGAACTGCGAACCATGAACTGATTTCTCTGAGACCATGATAGATTTCCCATCGATCCTGACCAAAATGAGAATCATTGGACAAAGGGTGAAGAAATTCTTATGACATCGCTTCAGATTATGTGTCTGTAGTGTGAAATAATTTTTGCTTTGGGGAATAGATTTTAGTTTGGGGTAGTCTTTCACTATTCTAACAGAGCTACTTACTATGAGGTATGATTTCTCTGAAACCATGATAGATTTCCCATCTAGCCTGACCAAAACGAGAATCATTGGACAAAGGGTGAAGAACTTCTTATGACTTCGCTTCAGATTATGTGTCTGTAGTGTGAAATAATTTTTGCATTGGTGAATAGATTTCAGTTTGGGGTAGTCTTTCAACATTCTAACAGAACTGCGAACCATGAAGTGATTTCTCTGAGACCATGATAGATTTCCCATCCATCCTGACCAAAATGAGAATCATTATACAAACTGTGAAGAAATTCTTATGACATCGCTTCAGATTATGTGTCTGTAGTGTGAAATAATTTTTGCATTGGTGAATAGATTTCAGTTTGGGGTAGTCTTTCAACATTCTAACAGAGCTACGGACTATGAGGTATGATTTCTCTGAGACCATGATAGATTTCCCATCGATCCTGACCAAAATGAGAATCACTGGACAAAGTTTGAAGAAATTCTTATGACATCGTTTCAGATTATGTGCCTGTAGTGGGAAATAATTTTTGCTTTGTTGAATAGATTTTAGTTTGGGGTAGTCTTTCAACATTCTAACAGAGCTACGGAATATGAAGCACGATTTCTCTGAAACCATGATAGATTTCCCATCGATGCTGACCAGATTGAAAATTTTTAGACAAAGTAGTGTGAAATAATTTTACTTAACAGAACTGCGAACCAAGAAGTGATTTCTCTGAGACCATGATAGATTTCCCATCGATTCTGACCAAAATGAGAATCATTGGACAAAGGGTGAAGAAATTCTTATGACTTCGCTTCAGATTATATCTCTTTAGTGTGAAATAATTTTACTTAACAGAACTGCGAACCATGAAGTGATTTGTCTGAGACCATGATAGATTTCCCATCGATCCTGACCAAAATGAGAATCATTGGACGAAGGGTGAAGAAATTCTTATGACTTCGCTTCAGATTATGTCTCTTTAGTGTGAAATAATTTTACTTCACAGAACTGCGAACCATGAACTGATTTCTCTGAGACCATGATAGATTTCCCATCGATCCTGACCAAAATGAGAATCATTGGACAAAGGGTGAAGAAATTCTTATGACATCGCTTCAGATTATGTGTCTGTAGTGTGAAATAATTTTTGCTTTGGTGGATAGATTTTAGTTTGCGGTAGTCTTTCAACATTCTAACAGAGCTACGGACTATGAAGTATGATTTCTCTGAAACCATGATAGATTTCCCATCGATCCTGACCAAAATGAGAATCATTGGACAAAGGGTGAAGAAATTCTTATGACTTCGCTTCAGATTTAGTGTGAAATAATTTTACTTAACAGAACTGCGAACCATGAAGTGATTTCTCTGAGACCATGATAGATTTCCCATCGATCCTGACCAAAATGAGAATCATTGGACGAAGG
The DNA here is from genome assembly GCA_905220385.1 of Xylota sylvarum. Taxonomy (NCBI): domain Eukaryota; kingdom Metazoa; phylum Arthropoda; class Insecta; order Diptera; family Syrphidae; genus Xylota; species Xylota sylvarum. Next base: position 1,249,100 of record CAJMZQ010000061.1, read on the forward strand.
GTGAAGAAATTCTTATGACATCGCTTCAGATTATGTCTCTTTAGTGTGAAATAATTTTACTTCACAGAACTGCGAACCATGAACTGATTTCTCTGAGACCATGATAGATTTCCCATCGATCCTGACCAAAATGAGAATCATTGGACAAAGGGTGAAGAAATTCTTATGACATCGCTTCAGATTATGTGTCTGTAGTGTGAAATAATTTTTGCTTTTTGGAATAGATTTTAGTTTGGGGTAGTCTTTCACTATTCTAACAGAGCTACTTACTATGAGGTATGATTTCTCTGAAACCATGATAGATTTCCCATCTAGCCTGACCAAAACGAGAATCATTGGACAAAGGGTGAAGAACTTCTTATGACTTCGCTTCAGATTATATCTCTTTAGTGTGAAATAATTTTACTTAACAGAACTGCGAACCATGAAGTGATTTCTCTGAGACAATGATAGATTTCCCATCCATCCTGACCAAAATGAGAATCATTGGACAAAGGGTGAAGAAATTCTTTTGACTTCGCTTCAGATTATGTCTCTTTAGTGTGAAATAATTTTACTTAACAGAACTGCGAACCATGAAGTGATTTCTCTGAGACCATGATAGATTTCCCATCGATCCTGACCAAAATGAGAATCATTGGACAAAGGGTGAAGAAATTCTTATGACATCGTTTCAGATTATGTGCCTGTAGTGGGAAATAATTTTTGCTTTGGTGGATAGATTTTAGTTTGGGGTAGTCTTTCAACATTCTAACAGAGCTACGGACTATGAAGTATGATTTCTCTGAAACCATGATAGATTTCCCATCCATCCTGACCAAAATGAGAATCATTGGACAGAGGGTGAAGAAATTCTTACGACTTCGCTTCAGATTATATCTCTTTAGTGTGAAATAATTTTACTTAACAGAACTGCGAACCATGAAGTGATTTCTCTGAGACCATGATAGATTTCCCATCCATCCTGACCAAAATGAGAATCATCGGACAAAGGGTGAAGAAATTCTTTTGACTTCGCTTCAGATTATGTCTCTTTAGTGTGAAATAATTTTACTTAACAGAACTGCGAACCATGAACTGATTTCTCTGAGACCATGATAGATTTCCCATCGATCCTGGCCAAAATGAGAATCATTGGACAAAGGGTGAAGAATTTCTTATGACATCGTTTCAGATTATGTGTCTGTAGTGTGAAATAATTTTTGCTTTGGTGAATAGATTTCAGTTTGGGGTAGTCTTTCAACATTCTAACAGAGCTACGGACTATGGGGTATGATTTCTCTGAGACCATGATAGATTTGCCATCGATCCTGACCAAAATGAGAATCATTGGACAAAGAGTGAAGAATTTCTTATGACATCGTTTCAGATTATGTGTCTGTAGTGTGAAATAATTTTTGCTTTGGTGGATAGATTTTAGTTTGGGGTAGTCTTTCAACATTCTAACAGAGCTACGGAATATGAAGTACGATTTCTCTGAAACCATGATAGATTTCCCATCGATGCTGACCAAAATGAAAATTATTAGACAAAGGGTGAAGAAATTCTTACGACATCGCTTCAGATTATGTGTCTGTAGTGTGAAATAATTTTTGCATTGGTGAATAGATTTCAGTTTGGGGTAGTCTTTCAACATTCTAACAGAGCTACGGACTATGAGGTATGATTTCTCTGAGACCATGATAGATTTCCCATCGATCCTGACCAAAATGAGAATCATTGGACAAAGGATGAAGAAATTCTTATGGCTTCGCTTCAGATTATGTCTCTTTTGTGTGAAATAATTTTACTTAACAGAACTGCGAACCATGGCCATCAAATGAGAATCATTGGACAAAGGCTGAAGAAATTCTTATGACATCGTTTCAGATTATGTGCCTGTAGTGGGAAATAATTTTTGCTTTGGTGGATAGATTTTAGTTTGTTGTAGTTTTTCAACATTCTAACAGAGCTACGGACAATGAAGTATGATTTCTCTGAAACCATGATAGATTTCCCATCCATCCTCACCAAAATGAGAATCATTGGACAAAGGGTGAAGAAATTCTTATGACTTCGCTTCAGATTATGTCTCTTTAGTGTGAAATAATTTTACTTAACAGAACTGCGAACCATGAAGTGATTTCTCTGAGACCATGATAGATTTCGCATCGATCCTGACCGAAATGAGAATCATTGGACAAAGGCTGAAGAAATTCTTATGACATCGTTTCAGATTATGTGCCTGTAGTGTGAAATAATTTTTGCTTTGGTGGATAGATTTTAGTTTGGGGTAGTCTTTCAACACTCTAACAGAGCTACCGAATATGAAGTATGATTTCTCTGAAACCATGATAGATTTCCCATCCATCCTGACCAAAATGAGAATCATTGGACTAAGGGTGAAGAAATTCTTATGACTTCGCTTCAGATTATATCTCTTTAGTGTGAAATAATTTAACTTAACAGAGCTGCGAACCATGAAGTGATTTCTCTGAGACCATCATAGATTTCCCATCTATCCTGACCACAATGAGAATCATTGGAAAAAGGGTGAAGAAATTCTTATGACATCGTTTCAGATTATGTGTCTGTAGTGTGAAATAATTTTTGCTTTGGTGGATAGATTTTAGTTTGGGGTAGTCTTTCAACATTCTAACAGAGCTACGGAATATGAAGTACGTTTTCTCTGAAACCATGATAGATTTCCCATCGATGCTGACCAAAATGAAAATTATTAGACAAAGGGTGAAGAAATTCTTACTACATCGCTTCAGATTATGTGTCTGTAGTGTGAAATAATTTTTACTTTGGTGGATAGATTTTAGTTTGGGGTAGTCTTTCAACATTCTAACAGAGCTACGGAATATGAAGTACGATTTCTCTGAAACCATGATAGATTTCCCATCGATGCTGACCAAAATGAAAATTATTAGACAAAGGGTGAAGAAATTCTTACGACATCGCTTCAGATTATGTGTCTGTAGTGTGAAATAATTTTTGCTTTGGTTAATAGATTTTAGTTTGGGGTAGTCTTTCAACATTCTAACAGAGCTACGGAATATGAAGCACGATTTCTCTGAAACCATGATAGATTTCCCATCGATCCTGACCAAAAGAGTGAAGAATTTCTTATGACATCGTTTCAGATTATGTGTCTGTAGTGTGAAATAATTTTTGCTTTGGTGGATAGATTTTAGTTTGGGGTAGTCTTTCAACATTCTAACAGAGCTACGGAATATGAAGCACGATTTCTCTGAAACCATGATAGATTTCCCATCGATCCTGACCAAAAGAGTGAAGAATTTCTTATGACATCGTTTCAGATTATGTGTCTGTAGTGTGAAATAATTTTTGCATTGGTGAATAGATTTCAGTTTGGGGTAGTCTTTCAACATTCTAACAGAGCTACGGACTATGAGGTATGATTTCTCTGAGACCATGATAGATTTCCCATCGATCCTGACCAAAATGAGAATCATTGGACAAAGGGTGAAGAAATTCTTATGACATCGCTTCAGATTATATCTCTTTAGTGTGAAATAATTTAACTTAACAGAGCTGCGAACCATGAAGTGATTTCTCTGAGACCATCATAGATTTCCCATCGATCCTGACCAAAATGAGAATCATTGGACAAAGGGTGAAGAAAATCTTATGACATCGCTTCAGATTATGTGTCTGTAGTGTGAAATAATTTTTGCTTTGGTGGATAGATTTTAGTTTGGGGTAGTCTTTCAACATTCTAACAGAGCTACGGAATATGAAGCACGATTTCTCTGAAACCATGATAGATTTCCCATCGATCCTGACCAAAAGAGTGAAGAATTTCTTATGACATCGTTTCAGATTATGTGTCTGTAGTGTGAAATAATTTTTGCTTTGGTGGATAGATTTTAGTTTGGGGTAGTCTTTCAACATTCTAACAGAGCTACGGAATATGAAGTACGATTTCTCTGAAACCATGATAGATTTCCCATCGATGCTGACCAAAATGAAAATTATTAGACAAAGGGTGAAGAAATTCTTACGACATCGCTTCTGATTATGTGTCTGTAGTGTGAAATATTTTTTGCATTGGTGAATAGATTTCAGTTTGGGGTAGTCTTTCAACATTCTAACAGAGCTACGGACTATGAGGTATGATTTCTCTGAGACCATGATAGATTTCCCATCGATCCTAACCAAAATGAGAATCATTGGACAAAGGGTGAAGAAATTCTTATGACATCGCTTCAGATTATGTGTCTGTAGTGTGAAATAATTTTTACTTTGGTGGATAGATTTTAGTTTGGGGTAGTCTTTCAACATTCTAACAGAGCTACGGAATATGAAGTACGATTTCTCTGAAACCATGATAGATTTCCCATCGATGCTGACCAAAATGAAAATTATTAGACAAAGGGTGAAGAAATTCTTACGACATCGCTTCAGATTATGTGTCTGTAGTGTGAAATAATTTTTGCTTTGGTGGATAGATTTTAGTTTGGGGTAGTCTTTCAACATTCTAACAGAGCTACGGAATATGAAGCACGATTTCTCTGAAACCATGATAGATTTCCCATCGATCCTGACCAAAAGAGTGAAGAATTTCTTATGACATCGTTTCAGATTATGTGTCTGTAGTGTGAAATAATTTTTGCTTTGGTGGATAGATTTTAGTTTGGGGTAGTCTTTCAACATTCTAACAGAGCTACGGAATATGAAGCACGATTTCTCTGAAACCATGATAGATTTCCCATCGATCCTGACCAAAAGAGTGAAGAATTTCTTATGACATCGTTTCAGATTATGTGTCTGTAGTGTGAAATAATTTTTGCATTGGTGAATAGATTTCAGTTTGGGGTAGTCTTTCAACATTCTAACAGAGCTACGGACTATGAGGTATGATTTCTCTGAGACCATGATAGATTTCCCATCGATCCTGACCAAAATGAGAATCATTGGACAAAGGGTGAAGAAATTCTTATGACATCGCTTCAGATTGTATCTCTTTAGTGTGAAATAATTTAACTTAACAGAGCTGCGAACCATGAAGTGATTTCTCTGAGACCATCATAGATTTCCCATCGATCCTGACCAAAATGAGAATCATTGGACAAAGGGTGAAGAAATTCTTATGACATCGCTTCAGATTATGTGTCTGTAGTGTGAAATAATTTTTGCTTTGGTGGATAGATTTTAGTTTGGGGTAGTCTTTCAACATTCTAACAGAGCTACGGAATATGAAGCACGATTTCTCTGAAACCATGATAGATTTCCCATCGGTTCTGACCAAAAGAGTGAAGAATTTCTTATGACATCGTTTCAGATTATGTGTCTGTAGTGTGAAATAATTTTTGCTTTGGTGGATAGATTTTAGTTTGGGGTAGTCTTTCAACATTCTAACAGAGCTACGGAATATGAAGTACGATTTCTCTGAAACCATGATAGATTTCCCATCGATGCTGACCAAAATGAAAATTATTAGACAAAGGGTGAAGAAATTCTTACGACATCGCTTCAGATTATGTGTCTGTAGTGTGAAATAATTTTTGCATTGGTGAATAGATTTCAGTTTGGGGTAGTCTTTCAACATTCTAACAGAGCTACGGACTATGAGGTATGATTTCTCTGAGACCATGATAGATTTCCCATCGATCCTGACCAAAATGAGAATCATTGGACAAAGGGTGAAGAAATTCTTATGACATCGCTTCAGATTATGTGTCTGTAGTGTGAAATAATTTTTACTTTGGTGGATAGATTTTAGTTTGGGGTAGTCTTTCAACATTCTAACAGAGCTACGGACTATGAAGTATGATTTCTCTGAAACCATGATAAATTTCCCATCCATCCTGAACAAAATGAGAATCATTGGAATCATTCAAGGGTGAAGAAATTCTTATGACTTCGCTTCAGATTATATCTCTTTAGTGTGAAATAATTTTACTTAACAGAACTGCGAACCATGAAGTGATTTCTCTGAGACCATGATAGATTTCCCATCCATCCTGACCAAAATGAGAATCATTGGACAAAGGGTGAAGAAATTCTTATGACATCGTTTCAGATTCTGTGTCTGTAGTGTGAAATTATTTTTGCTTTGTTGAATAGATTTTAGTTTGGGGTAGTCTTTCAACTTTCTAACAGAGCTACAGAATATGAAGCACGATTTCTCTGAAACCATGATAGATTTCCCATCGATCCTGACCAAAATGAGAATCATTGGACAAAGGGTGAAGAAATTCTTATGACATCGCTTCAGATTATGTGTCTGTAGTGTGAAATAATTTTTGCTTTGGGGAATAGATTTTAGTTTGGGGTAGTCTTTCACTATTCTAACAGAGCTACTTACTATGAGGTATGATTTCTCTGAAACCATGATAGATTTCCCATCTAGCCTGACCAAAACGAGAATCATTGGACAAAGGGTGAAGAACTTCTTATGACTTCGCTTCAGATTATGTGTCTGTAGTGTGAAATAATTTTTGCATTGGTGAATAGATTTCAGTTTGGGGTAGTCTTTCAACATTCTAACAGAACTGCGAACCATGAAGTGATTTCTCTGAGACCATGATAGATTTCCCATCCATCCTGACCAAAATGAGAATCATTGGACAAAGGGTGAAGAAATTCTTATGACATCGCTTCAGATTATGTGTCTGTAGTGTGAAATAATTTTTGCATTGGTGAATAGATTTCAGTTTGGGGTAGTCTTTCAACATTCTAACAGAGCTACGGACTATGAGGTATGATTTCTCTGAGACCATGATAGATTTCCCATCGATCCTGACCAAAATGAGAATCATTGGACAAAGGGTGAAGAAATTCTTATGACATCGTTTCAGATTATGTGCCTGTAGTGGGAAATAATTTTTGCTTTGTTGAATAGATTTTAGTTTGCGGTAGTCTTTCAACATTCTAACAGAGCTACGGAATATGAAGCACGATTTCTCTGAAACCATGATAGATTTCCCATCGATGCTGACCAGAATGAAAATTTTTAGACAAAGGGTGAAGAAATTCTCACGACATCGCGTCAGATTATGTGTCTGTAGTGTGAAATAATTTTACTTAACAGAACTGCGAACCACGAAGTGATTTCTCTGAGACCATGATAGATTTCCCATCGATCCTGACCAAAATGAGAATCATTGGACAAAGGGTGAAGAAATTCTTATGACTTCGCTTCAGATTATATCTCTTTAGTGTGAAATAATTTTACTTAACAGAACTGCGAACCATGAAGTGATTTCTCTGAGACCATGATAGATTTCCCATCGATCCTGACCAAAATGAGAATCATTGGACGAAGGGTGAAGAAATTCTTATGACTTCGCTTCAGATTATGTCTCTTTAGTGTGAAATAATTTTACTTCACAGAACTGCGAACCATGAACTGATTTCTCTGAGACCATGATAGATTTCCCATCGATCCTGACCAAAATGAGAATCATTGGACAAAGGGTGAAGAAATTCTTATGACATCGCTTCAGATTATGTGTCTGTAGTGTGAAATAATTTTTGCTTTGGTGGATAGATTTTAGTTTGGGGTAGTCTTTCAACATTCTAACAGAGCTACGGACTATGAAGTATGATTTCTCTGAAACCATGATAGATTTCCCATCGATCCTGACCAAAATGAGAATCATTGGACAAAGGGTGAAGAAATTCTTATGACTTCGCTTCAGATTATATCTCTTTAGTGTGAAATAATTTTACTTAACAGAACTGCGAACCATGAAGTGATTTCTCTGAGACCATGATAGATTTCCCATCGATCCTGACCAAAATGAGAATCATTGGACGAAGGGTGAAGAAATTCTTATGACTTCGCTTCAGATTATGTCTCTTTAGTGTGAAATAATTTTACTTCACAGAACTGCGAACCATGAACTGATTTCTCTGAGACCATGATAGATTTCCCATTGATCCTGACCAAAATGAGAATCATTGGACAAAGGGTGAAGAAATTCTTATGACATCGCTTCAGATTATGTTTATGTAGTGTGAAATAATTTGTGCTTTTTGGAATAGATTTTAGTTTGGGGTAGTCTTTCACTATTCTAACAGAGCTACTTACTATGAGGTATGATTTCTCTGAAACCATGATAGATTTCCCATCTAGCCTGACCAAAACGAGAATCATTGGACAAAGGGTGAAGAACTTCTTATGACTTCGCTTCAGATTATATCTCTTTAGTGTGAAATAATTTTACTTAACAGAACTGCGAACCATGAAGTGATTTCTCTGAGACCATGATAGATTTCCCATCCATCCTGACCAAAATGAGAATCATTGGACAAAGGGTGAAGAAATTCTTTTGACTTCGCTTCAGATTATGTATCTTTAGTGTGAAATAATTTTACTTAACAGAACTGCGAACCATGAAGTGATTTCTCTGAGACCATGATAGATTTCCTATCGATCCTGACCAAAATGAGAATCATTGGACAAAGGGTGAAGAAATTCTTATGACATCGTTTCAGATTATGTGCCTGTAGTGGGAAATAATTTTTGCTTTGGTGGATAGATTTTAGTTTGAGGTAGTCTTCCAACATTCTAACAGAGCTACGGACTATGAAGTATGATTTCTCTGAAACCATGATAGATTTCCCATCCATCCTGACCAAAATGAGAATCATTGGACAGAGGGTGAAGAAATTCTTACGACTTTGCTTCAGATAATATCTCTTTAGTGTGAAATAATTTTACTTAACAGAACTGCGAACCATGAAGTGATTTCTCTGAGACCATGATAGATTTCCCATCCATTATGACCAAAATGAGAATCATCGGACAAAGGGTGAAGAAATTCTTTTGACTTCGCTTCAGATTATGTCTCTTTAGTGTGAAATAATTTTACTTAACAGAACTGCGAACCATGAAGTGATTTCTCTGAGACCATGATAGATTTCCTATCGATCCTGACCAAAATGAGAATCATTGGACAACGGGTGAAGAAATTCTTATGACATCGTTTCAGATTATGTGCCTGTAGTGGGAAATAATTTTTGCTTTGGTGGATAGATTTTAGTTTGAGGTAGTCTTTCAACATTCTAACAGAGCTACGGACTATGAAGTATGATTTCTCTGAAACCATGATAGATTTCCCATCCATCCTGACCAAAATGAGAATCATTGGACAGAGGGTGAAGAAATTCTTACGACTTTGCTTCAGATAATATCTCTTTAGTGTGAAATAATTTTACTTAACAGAACTGCGAACCATGAAGTGATTTCTCTGAGACCATGATAGATTTCCCATCCATCCTGACCAAAATGAGAATCATCGGACAAAGGGTGAAGAAATTCTTTTGACTTCGCTTCAGATTATGTCTCTTTAGTGTGAAATAATTTTACTTAACAGAACTGCGAACCATGAACTGATTTCTCTGAGACCATGATAGATTTCCAAAATGAAAATTATTAGACAAAGGGTGAAGAAATTCTTACTACATCGCTTCAGATTATGTGTCTGTAGTGTGAAATAATTTTTACTTTTATGAATAGATTTCAGTTTGGGGTAGTCTTTCAACATTCTAACAGAGCTACGGAATATGAAGCACGATTTCTCTGAAACCATGATAGATTTCCCATCGATCCTGACCAAAAGAGTGAAGAATTTCTTATGACATCGTTTCAGATTATGTGTCTGTAGTGTGAAATAATTTTTGCTTTTGGGGAATATATTTTAGTTTGGGGTAGTCTTTCAACATTCTAACAGAGCTACCGACTATGAAGTATGATTTCTCTGAAACCATGATAGATTTCCCATCGATCCTGACTAAAATAAGAATCATTGCACAAAGCGTGAAGAAATTCGTATGACTTCGCTACAGATTATATCTCTTTAGTGTGAAATAGTTTTACTTAACAGAACTGCGAACCATGAAGTGATTTCTCTGAGACCGTGATAGATTTCCCATCGATCCTGACCAAAATGAGAATCATTGGACAAAGGGTGAAGAAATTCTTTTGACTTCGCTTCAGATTATGTCTCTTTAGTGTGAAATAATTTTACTTAAAAGAACTGCGAACCATGAAGTGATTTCTCTGAGACCACGATAGATTTATCATCGATCCTGACCAAAATGAGAATCATTGGATAAAGGGTGAAGAAATTCTTATGACATCGCTTCAGATTATGTGTCTGTAGTGTGAAATAATTTTTGCTTTGGGGAATATATTTTAGTTTGGGGTAGTCTTTCACTATTCTAACAGAGCTACTTACTATGAGGTATGATTTCTCTGAAACCATTATAGATTTCCCATCTAGCCTGACCAAAACGAGAATCATTGGACAAAGAGTGAAGAACTTCTTATGACTTCGCTTCAGATTATATCTCTTTAGTGTGAAATAATTTTACTTAACAGAACTGCGAACCATGAAGTGATTTCTCTGAGACCATGATAGATTTCCCATCCAGCCTGACCAAAGTGAGAATCATTGGACAAAGGGTGAAGAAATTCTTTTGACTTCGCTTCAGATTATGTCTCTTTAGTGTGAAATAATTTTACTTAACAGAACTGCGAACCATGAAGTGAGACCATGATAGATTTCCCATCCATCCTGACCAAAATGAGAATCATTGGACAAAGGGTGAAGAAATTCTCACGACATCGCGTCAGATTATAACTCTTTAGTGTGAAATAATTTTACTTAACAGAACTGCGAACCATTAAGTGATTTCTCTGAGACCATGATAGATTTCCCATCGATCCTGAGCAAAATGAGAATCATTGGACAAAGGGTGAAGAAATTCTTATGACATCGTTTCAGATTATGTGCCTGTAGTGGGAAATAATTTTTGCTTTGGTGGATAGATTTTATTTTGGGGTAGTCTTTCAACATTCTAACAGAGCTACGGACTATGAAGTATGATTTCTCTGAAACCATGATAGATTTCCCATCCATCCTGACCAAAATGAGAATCATTGGACAAAGGGTGAAGAAATTCTCACGACATCTTGTCAGATTATATCTCTTTAGTGTGAAATAATTTTACTTAACAGAACTGCGAACCATGAAGTGATTTCTCTGAGACCATGATAAAAAGGGTGAAGAAATTCTTATGACATCGCGTCAGATTATGTGTCTGTAGTGTGAAATAATTTTTGCTTTGGTGAATAGATTTCAGTTTGGAGTAGTCTTTCAACATACTTACAGAGCTACGGAATATGAAGTACGAGAAATTCTTATGAATTCGCTTCAGATTATATCCCTTTAGTGTGAAATAATTTTATTTAACAAAACTGCGAACCATGAAGTGATTTCTCTGAGACCATGATAGATTTCCCGTCGATCCTGACCAAAATGAGAATCATTGGACAAAGGGTGAAGAAATTCTTATGACATCGTTTCAGATTATGTCTCTTAAGTGTGAAATAATTTTACTTAACAGAACTGCGAACGATGAAGTGATTTCTCTGAGACCATGATAGATTTCCCATCGATCCTGGCCAAAATGAAAATCATTAAACAAAGGGTGAATAAACTCTTACGACATCGCTTCAGATTATGTGTCTGTAGTGCGAAATAATTTTTGCTTTGGTGAATAGATTTCAGTTTGGGGTAGTCTTTCAACATTCTTACAGAGCTACGGAATATGAAGTACGAGAAATTCTTATGAATTCGCTTCAGATTATATCCCTTTAGTGTGAAATAATTTTATTTAACAAAACTGCGAACCATGAAGTGATTTCTCTGAGACCATGATAGATTTCCCATCGATCCTGACCAAAATGAGAATCATTGGACAAAGGGTGAAGAAATTCTTATGACATCGTTTCAGATTATGTCTCTTAAGTGTGAAATAATTTTACTTAACAGAACTGCGAACGATGAAGTGATTTCTCTGAGACCATGATAGATTTCCCATCGATCCTGACCAAAATGAAAATCATTAGACAAAGGGTGAAGAAATTCTTATGACATCGCGTCAGATTATGTGTCTGTAGTGTGAAATAATTTTTGCTTTGGTGAATAGATTTCAGTTTGGGGTAGTCTTTCAACATTCTTACAGAGCTACGGAATATGTAGTACGAGAAATTCTTATGAATTCGCTTCAGATTATATCCCTTTAGTGTGAAATAATTTTATTTAACAAAACTGCGAACCATGAAGTGATTTCTCTGAGACCATGATAGATTTCCCATCGATCCTGACCAAAATGAGAATCATTGGGCAAAGGGTGAAGAAATTCTTATGACTTCGCTTCAGATTATGTCTCTTTAGTGTGAAATAATTTTACTTAACAGAACTGCGAACGATGAAGTGATTTCTCTGAGACCCTGATAGATTTCCCATCGATCCTGACCAAAATGAGAATCATTGGACAAAGGGTGAATAAACTCTTACGACATCGCTTCAGATTATGTGTCTGTAGTGCGAAATAATTTTTGCTTTGGTGAATAGATTTCAGTTTGGGGTAGTCTTTCAACATTCTAACAGGGCTACGGACTATGAGGAATGATTTCTCTGAAACCATGATAGATTTTCCATCTAACCTGACCAAAACGAGAATCATTGGACAAAGGGTGAAGAAATTCTTATGAATTCGCTTCAGATTATGTCTCTTTAGTGTGAAATAATTTTACTTGACAGAACTGCGAACCATGAAGTGATTTCTCTGAGACCATGATAGATTTCCCATCGATCCTGACCAAAATGAGAATCATTGGACAAAGGGTGAAGAAATTCTTATGACTTCGCTTCAGATTATGTCTCTTTAGTGTGAAATAATTTTACTTAACAGAACTGCGAACGATGAAGTGATTTCTCTGAGACCCTGATAGATTTCCCATAGATCCTGACCAAAATGAGAATCATTGGACAAAGGGATAAGAAATTCTTATGACTTCGCTTCAGATTATGTCTCTTTAGTGTGAAATAATTTTCCTTAACAGAACTGCGAACGATGAAGTGATTTCTCTGAGACCATGATAGATTTCCCATCGATCCTGACCAAAATGAAAATCATTAGACAAAGGGTGAAGAAATTCTTATGACATCGCGTCAGATTATGTGTCTGTAGTGTGAAATAATTTTTGCTTTGGTGAATAGATTTCAGTTTGGGGTAGTCTTTCAACATTCTTACAGAGCTACGGAATATGTAGTACGAGAAATTCTTATGAATTCGCTTCAGATTATATCCCTTTAGTGTGAAATAATTTTATTTAACAAAACTGCGAACCATGAAGTGATTTCTCTGAGACCATGATAGATTTCCCATCGATCCTGACCAAAATGAGAATCATTGGGCAAAGGGTGAAGAAATTCTTATGACTTCGCTTCAGATTATGTCTCTTTAGTGTGAAATAATTTTACTTAACAGAACTGCGAACGATGAAGTGATTTCTCTGAGACCCTGATAGATTTCCCATCGATCCTGACCAAAATGAGAATCATTGGACAAAGGGTGAATAAACTCTTACGACATCGCTTCAGATTATGTGTCTGTAGTGCGAAATAATTTTTGCTTTGGTGAATAGATTTCAGTTTGGGGTAGTCTTTCAACATTCTAACAGGGCTACGGACTATGAGGAATGATTTCTCTGAAACCATGATAGATTTTCCATCTAACCTGACCAAAACGAGAATCATTGGACAAAGGGTGAAGAAATTCTTATGAATTCGCTTCAGATTATGTCTCTTTAGTGTGAAATAATTTTACTTGACAGAACTGCGAACCATGAAGTGATTTCTCTGAGACCATGATAGATTTCCCATCGATCCTGACCAAAATGAGAATCATTGGACAAAGGGTGAAGAAATTCTTATGACTTCGCTTCAGATTATGTCTCTTTAGTGTGAAATAATTTTGCTTAACAGAACTGCGAACGATGAAGTGATTTCTCTGAGACCCTGATAGATTTCCCATAGATCCTGACCAAAATGAGAATCATTGGACAAAGGGATAAGAAATTCTTATGACTTCGCTTCAGATTATGTCTCTTTAGTGTGAAATAATTTTCCTTAACAGAACTGCGAACGATGAAGTGATTTCTCTGAGACCATGATAGATTTCCCATCGATCCTGACCAAAATGAGAATCATTGGACAAAGGGTGAAGAAATTCTTATGACTTCGCTTCAGATTATGTCTCTTTAGTGTGAAATAATTTTACTTAACAGAACTGCGAACCATGAAGTGATTTCTCTGAGACCATGATAGATTTCCCATCGATCCTGACCAAAACGAGAATCATTGGACAAAGGGTGAAGACATTCTTATGACTTCGCTTCAGATTATGTCTCTTTAGTGTGAAATAATTTTACTTAACAGAACTGCGAACCATGAAGTGATTTCTCTGAGACCATGATAGATTTCCCATCGATCCTGACCAAAACGAGAATCATTGGACAAAGGGTGAAGAAATTCTTATGACATCGCTTCAGATTATGTCTCTTTAGTGTGAAATAATTTTACTTAACAGAACTGCGTACGATGAAGTGATTTCTCTGAGACCATGATAGATTTCCCATCGATCCTGACCAAAATGAGAATCATTGGACAGAGGGTGAAGAAATTCTTATGACTTCGCTTCAGATTATACCTCTTTAGTGTGAAATAATTTTACTTAACAGAACTGCGAACCATGAACTGATTTCTCTGAGACCCTGATAGATTTCCCATAGATCCTGACCAAAATGAGAATCATTGGACAAAGGGAGAAGAATTTTTATGACTTCGCTTCAGATTATGTCTCTTTAGTGTGAAATAATTTTACTTAACAGAACTGCGAAGTGATGTCTCTGAGACCATGATAGATTTCCCATCGATCCTGACCAAAATGAAAATTATAAGACAAAGGGTGAAGAAACTCTTATGACATCGCTTCAGATTAGGTGTCTGTAGTGTAAAATAGTTTTTGCTTTGGTGAACAGATTTTAGTTTGGGGTAGTCTTTCAATATTCTAACAGATCTACGGACTATTAGGTATGATTTCTCTGAAACCATGATAGATTTCCCATCGATCCTGACCAAAATGAAAATCATTAGACAAAGGGTGAAGAAATTCTTATGACTTGGCGTCAGATTATATCCCTTTAGTGCGAAATAATTTTACTTAACAGAACTGCGAACCATGAAGTGATTTCTCTGAGACCATGATAGATTTCCCATCGATCCTGACCAAAATGAGAATCATTGGACAAAGGGTGAAGACATTCTTATGACTTCGCTTCAGATTATGTCTCTTTAGTGTGAAATAATTTTACTTAACAGAACTGCGAACGATGAAGTGATTTCTCTGAGACCCTGATAGATTTCCCATAGATCCTGACCAAAATGAGAATCATTGGACAAAGGGTGAAGAAATTCTTATGACTTCGCTTCAGATTATGTCTCTTTAGTGTGAAATAATTTTACTTAACAGAACTGCGAACGATGAAGTGATTTCTCTGAGACCCTGATAGATTTCCCATAGATCCTGACCAAAATGAGAATCATTGGACAAAGGGATAAGAAATTCTTATGACTTCGCTTCAGATTATGTCTCTTTAGTGTGAAATAATTTTACTTAACAGAACTGCGAACGATGAAGTGATTTCTCTGAGACCCTGATAGATTTCCCATAGATCCTGACCAAAATGAGAATCATTGGACAAAGGGATAAGAAATTCTTATGACTTCGCTTCAGATTATGTCTCTTTAGTGTGAAATAATTTTCCTTAACAGAACTGCGAACGATGAAGTGATTTCTCTGAGACCATGATAGATTTCCCATCGATCCTGACCAAAATGAGAATCATTGGACAAAGGGTGAAGAAATTCTTATGACTTCGCTTCAGATTATGTCTCTTTAGTGTGAAATAATTTTACTTAACAGAACTGCGAACCATGAAGTGATTTCTCTGAGACCATGATAGATTTCCCATCGATCCTGACCAAAACGAGAATCATTGGACAAAGGGTGAAGACATTCTTATGACTTCGCTTCAGATTATGTCTCTTTAGTGTGAAATAATTTTACTTAACAGAACTGCGAACCATGAAGTGATTTCTCTGAGACCATGATAGATTTCCCATCGATCCTGACCAAAACGAGAATCATTGGACAAAGGGTGAAGAAATTCTTATGACATCGCTTCAGATTATGTCTCTTTAGTGTGAAATAATTTTACTTAACAGAACTGCGTACGATGAAGTGATTTCTCTGAGACCATGATAGATTTCCCATCGATCCTGACCAAAATGAGAATCATTGGACAGAGGGTGAAGAAATTCTTATGACTTCGCTTCAGATTATACCTCTTTAGTGTGAAATAATTTTACTTAACAGAACTGCGAACCATGAAGTGATTTCTCTGAGACCCTGATAGATTTCCCATAGATCCTGACCAAAATGAGAATCATTGGATAAAGGGAGAAGAATTTTTATGACTTCGCTTCAGATTATGTCTCTTTAGTGTGAAATAATTTTACTTAACAGAACTGCGAAGTGATGTCTCTGAGACCATGATAGATTTCCCATCGATCCTGACCAAAATGAAAATTATTAGACAAAGGGTGAAGAATCTCTTATGACATCGCTTCAGATTAGGTGTCTGTAGTGTAAAATAGTTTTTGCTTTGGTGAACAGATTTTAGTTTGGGGTAGTCTTTCAATATTCTAACAGAGCTACGGACTATTAGGTATGATTTCTCTGAAACCATGATAGATTTCCCATCGATCCTGACCAAAATGAAAATCATTAGACAAAGGGTGAAGAAATTCTTATGACTTCGCGTCAGATTATATCCCTTTAGTGCGAAATAATTTTACTTAACAGAACTGCGAACCATGAAGTGATTTCTCTGAGACCATGATAGATTTCCCATCGATCCTGACCAAAATGAGAATCATTGGACAAAGGGTGAAGACATTCTTATGACTTCGCTTCAGATTATATCTCTTTAGTGTGAAATAATTTTACTTAACAGAGCTATGGACTATGAAGTATGATTTCTCTGAGACCACGATAGATTTCCCATAGATCCTGACCAAAACGAGAATCATTGGACAAAGGGTGAAGAAATTCTTATGACATCGCTTCAGATTATGTGTCTTTAGTGTGAAATAATTTTACTTAACAGAACTGCGAACGATGAAGTGATTTCTCTGAGACCATGATAGATTTCCCATCGATCCTGACCAAAATGAAAATCATTAGACAAAGGGTGAAGAAATTCTTATGACATCGCGTCAGATTATGTGTCTGTAGTGTGAAATAATTTTTGCTTTGGTGAATAGATTTCAGTTTGGGGTAGTCTTTCAACATTCTTACAGAGCTACGGAATATGTAGTACGAGAAATTCTTATGAATTCGCTTCAGATTATATCCCTTTAGTGTGAAATAATTTTATTTAACAAAACTGCGAACCATGAAGTGATTTCTCTGAGACCATGATAGATTTCCCATCGATCCTGACCAAAATGAGAATCATTGGGCAAAGGGTGAAGAAATTCTTATGACTTCGCTTCAGATTATGTCTCTTTAGTGTGAAATAATTTTACTTAACAGAACTGCGAACGATGAAGTGATTTCTCTGAGACCCTGATAGATTTCCCATCGATCCTGACCAAAATGAGAATCATTGGACAAAGGGTGAATAAACTCTTACGACATCGCTTCAGATTATGTGTCTGTAGTGCGAAATAATTTTTGCTTTGGTGAATAGATTTCAGTTTGGGGTAGTCTTTCAACATTCTAACAGGGCTACGGACTATGAGGAATGATTTCTCTGAAACCATGATAGATTTTCCATCTAACCTGACCAAAACGAGAATCATTGGACAAAGGGTGAAGAAATTCTTATGAATTCGCTTCAGATTATGTCTCTTTAGTGTGAAATAATTTTACTTGACAGAACTGCGAACCATGAAGTGATTTCTCTGAGACCATGATAGATTTCCCATCGATCCTGACCAAAATGAGAATCATTGGACAAAGGGTGAAGAAATTCTTATGACTTCGCTTCAGATTATGTCTCTTTAGTGTGAAATAATTTTACTTAACAGAACTGCGAACGATGAAGTGATTTCTCTGAGACCCTGATAGATTTCCCATAGATCCTGAAAAAAATGAGAATCATTGGACAAAGGGATAAGAAATTCTTATGACTTCGCTTCAGATTATGTCTCTTTAGTGTGAAATAATTTTCCTTAACAGAACTGCGAACGATGAAGTGATTTCTCTGAGACCATGATAGATTTCCCATCGATCCTGACCAAAATGAGAATCATTGGACAAAGGGTGAAGAAATTCTTATGACTTCGCTTCAGATTATGTCTCTTTAGTGTGAAATAATTTTACTTAACAGAACTGCGAACCATGAAGTGATTTCTCTGAGACCATGATAGATTTCCCATCGATCCTGACCAAAATGAGAATCATTGGACAAAGGGTGAAGACATTCTTATGACTTCGCTTCAGATTATGTCTCTTTAGTGTGAAATAATTTTACTTAACAGAACTGCGAACCATGAAGTGATTTCTCTGAGACCATGATAGATTTCCCATCGATCCTGACCAAAACGAGAATCATTGGACAAAGGGTGAAGAAATTCTTATGACATCGCTTCAGATTATGTCTCTTTAGTGTGAAATAATTTTACTTAACAGAACTGCGTACGATGAAGTGATTTCTCTGAGACCATGATAGATTTCCCATCGATCCTGACCAAAATGAGAATCATTGGACAGAGGGTGAAGAAATTCTTATGACTTCGCTTCAGATTATACCTCTTTAGTGTGAAATAATTTTACTTAACAGAACTGCGAACCATGAACTGATTTCTCTGAGACCCTGATAGATTTCCCATAGATCCTGACCAAAATGAGAATCATTGGACAAAGGGAGAAGAATTTTTATGACTTCGCTTCAGATTATGTCTCTTTAGTGTGAAATAATTTTACTTAACAGAACTGCGAAGTGATGTCTCTGAGACCATGATAGATTTCCCATCGATCCTGACCAAAATGAAAATTATAAGACAAAGGGTGAAGAAACTCTTATGACATCGCTTCAGATTAGGTGTCTGTAGTGTAAAATAGTTTTTGCTTTGGTGAACAGATTTTAGTTTGGGGTAGTCTTTCAATATTCTAACAGATCTACGGACTATTAGGTATGATTTCTCTGAAACCATGATAGATTTCCCATCGATCCTGACCAAAATGAAAATCATTAGACAAAGGGTGAAGAAATTCTTATGACTTGGCGTCAGATTATATCCCTTTAGTGCGAAATAATTTTACTTAACAGAACTGCGAACCATGAAGTGATTTCTCTGAGACCATGATAGATTTCCCATCGATCCTGACCAAAATGAGAATCATTGGACAAAGGGTGAAGACATTCTTATGACTTCGCTTCAGATTATGTCTCTTTAGTGTGAAATAATTTTACTTAACAGAACTGCGAACGATGAAGTGATTTCTCTGAGACCCTGATAGATTTCCCATAGATCCTGACCAAAATGAGAATCATTGGACAAAGGGTGAAGAAATTCTTATGACTTCGCTTCAGATTATGTCTCTTTAGTGTGAAATAATTTTACTTAACAGAACTGCGAACGATGAAGTGATTTCTCTGAGACCCTGATAGATTTCCCATAGATCCTGACCAAAATGAGAATCATTGGACAAAGGGATAAGAAATTCTTATGACTTCGCTTCAGATTATGTCTCTTTAGTGTGAAATAATTTTACTTAACAGAACTGCGAACGATGAAGTGATTTCTCTGAGACCCTGATAGATTTCCCATAGATCCTGACCAAAATGAGAATCATTGGACAAAGGGATAAGAAATTCTTATGACTTCGCTTCAGATTATGTCTCTTTAGTGTGAAATAATTTTCCTTAACAGAACTGCGAACGATGAAGTGATTTCTCTGAGACCATGATAGATTTCCCATCGATCCTGACCAAAATGAGAATCATTGGACAAAGGGTGAAGAAATTCTTATGACTTCGCTTCAGATTATGTCTCTTTAGTGTGAAATAATTTTACTTAACAGAACTGCGAACCATGAAGTGATTTCTCTGAGACCATGATAGATTTCCCATCGATCCTGACCAAAACGAGAATCATTGGACAAAGGGTGAAGACATTCTTATGACTTCGCTTCAGATTATGTCTCTTTAGTGTGAAATAATTTTACTTAACAGAACTGCGAACCATGAAGTGATTTCTCTGAGACCATGATAGATTTCCCATCGATCCTGACCAAAACGAGAATCATTGGACAAAGGGTGAAGAAATTCTTATGACATCGCTTCAGATTATGTCTCTTTAGTGTGAAATAATTTTACTTAACAGAACTGCGTACGATGAAGTGATTTCTCTGAGACCATGATAGATTTCCCATCGATCCTGACCAAAATGAGAATCATTGGACAAAGGGTGAAGACATTCTTATGACTTCGCTTCAGATTATGTCTCTTTAGTGTGAAATAATTTTACTTAACAGAACTGCGAACGATGAAGTGATTTCTCTGAGACCCTGATAGATTTCCCATAGATCCTGACCAAAATGAGAATCATTGGATAAAGGGAGAAGAATTTTTATGACTTCGCTTCAGATTATGTCTCTTTAGTGTGAAATAATTTTACTTAACAGAACTGCGAAGTGATGTCTCTGAGACCATGATAGATTTCCCATCGATCCTGACCAAAATGAAAATTATTAGACAAAGGGTGAAGAATCTCTTATGACATCGCTTCAGATTAGGTGTCTGTAGTGTAAAATAGTTTTTGCTTTGGTGAACAGATTTTAGTTTGGGGTAGTCTTTCAATATTCTAACAGAGCTACGGACTATTAGGTATGATTTCTCTGAAACCATGATAGATTTCCCATCGATCCTGACCAAAATGAAAATCATTAGACAAAGGGTGAAGAAATTCTTATGACTTCGCGTCAGATTATATCCCTTTAGTGCGAAATAATTTTACTTAACAGAACTGCGAACCATGAAGTGATTTCTCTGAGACCATGATAGATTTCCCATCGATCCTGACCAAAATGAGAATCATTGGACAAAGGGTGAAGACATTCTTATGACTTCGCTTCAGATTATATCTCTTTAGTGTGAAATAATTTTACTTAACAGAGCTATGGACTATGAAGTATGATTTCTCTGAGACCACGATAGATTTCCCATAGATCCTGACCAAAACGAGAATCATTGGACAAAGGGTGAAGAAATTCTTATGACATCGCTTCAGATTATGTCTCTTTAGTGTGAAATAATTTTACTTAACAGAACTGCGAACGATGAAGTGATTTCTCTGAGACCATGATAGATTTCCCATCGATCCTGACCAAAATGAAAATCATTAGACAAAGGGTGAAGAAATTCTTATGACATCGCGTCAGATTATGTGTCTGTAGTGTGAAATAATTTTTGCTTTGGTGAATAGATTTCAGTTTGGGGTAGTCTTTCAACATTCTTACAGAGCTACGGAATATGTAGTACGAGAAATTCTTATGAATTCGCTTCAGATTATATCCCTTTAGTGTGAAATAATTTTATTTAACAAAACTGCGAACCATGAAGTGATTTCTCTGAGACCATGATAGATTTCCCATCGATCCTGACCAAAATGAGAATCATTGGGCAAAGGGTGAAGAAATTCTTATGACTTCGCTTCAGATTATGTCTCTTTAGTGTGAAATAATTTTACTTAACAGAACTGCGAACGATGAAGTGATTTCTCTGAGACCCTGATAGATTTCCCATCGATCCTGACCAAAATGAGAATCATTGGACAAAGGGTGAATAAACTCTTACGACATCGCTTCAGATTATGTGTCTGTAGTGCGAAATAATTTTTGCTTTGGTGAATAGATTTCAGTTTGGGGTAGTCTTTCAACATTCTAACAGGGCTACGGACTATGAGGAATGATTTCTCTGAAACCATGATAGATTTTCCATCTAACCTGACCAAAACGAGAATCATTGGACAAAGGGTGAAGAAATTCTTATGAATTCGCTTCAGATTATGTCTCTTTAGTGTGAAATAATTTTACTTGACAGAACTGCGAACCATGAAGTGATTTCTCTGAGACCATGATAGATTTCCCATCGATCCTGACCAAAATGAGAATCATTGGACAAAGGGTGAAGAAATTCTTATGACTTCGCTTCAGATTATGTCTCTTTAGTGTGAAATAATTTTACTTAACAGAACTGCGAACGATGAAGTGATTTCTCTGAGACCCTGATAGATTTCCCATAGATCCTGAAAAAAATGAGAATCATTGGACAAAGGGATAAGAAATTCTTATGACTTCGCTTCAGATTATGTCTCTTTAGTGTGAAATAATTTTCCTTAACAGAACTGCGAACGATGAAGTGATTTCTCTGAGACCATGATAGATTTCCCATCGATCCTGACCAAAATGAGAATCATTGGACAAAGGGTGAAGAAATTCTTATGACTTCGCTTCAGATTATGTCTCTTTAGTGTGAAATAATTTTACTTAACAGAACTGCGAACCATGAAGTGATTTCTCTGAGACCATGATAGATTTCCCATCGATCCTGACCAAAACGAGAATCATTGGACAAAGGGTGAAGACATTCTTATGACTTCGCTTCAGATTATGTCTCTTTAGTGTGAAATAATTTTACTTAACAGAACTGCGAACCATGAAGTGATTTCTCTGAGACCATGATAGATTTCCCATCGATCCTGACCAAAACGAGAATCATTGGACAAAGGGTGAAGAAATTCTTATGACATCGCTTCAGATTATGTCTCTTTAGTGTGAAATAATTTTACTTAACAGAACTGCGTACGATGAAGTGATTTCTCTGAGACCATGATAGATTTCCCATCGATCCTGACCAAAATGAGAATCATTGGACAGAGGGTGAAGAAATTCTTATGACTTCGCTTCAGATTATACCTCTTTAGTGTGAAATAATTTTACTTAACAGAACTGCGAACCATGAAGTGATTTCTCTGAGACCCTGATAGATTTCCCATAGATCCTGACCAAAATGAGAATCATTGGACAAAGGGAGAAGAATTTTTATGACTTCGCTTCAGATTATGTCTCTTTAGTGTGAAATAATTTTACTTAACAGAACTGCGAAGTGATGTCTCTGAGACCATGATAGATTTCCCATCGATCCTGACCAAAATGAAAATTATTAGACAAAGGGTGAAGAAACTCTTATGACATCGCTTCAGATTAGGTGTCTGTAGTGTAAAATAGTTTTTGCTTTGGTGAACAGATTTTAGTTTGGGGTAGTCTTTCAATATTCTAACAGAGCTACGGACTATTAGGTATGATTTCTCTGAAACCATGATAGATTTCCCATCGATCCTGACCAAAATGAAAATCATTAGACAAAGGGTGAAGAAATTCTTATGACTTGGCGTCAGATTATATCCCTTTAGTGCGAAATAATTTTACTTAACAGAACTGCGAACCATGAAGTGATTTCTCTGAGACCATGATAGATTTCCCATCGATCCTGACCAAAATGAGAATCATTGGACAAAGGGTGAAGACATTCTTATGACTTCGCTTCAGATTATGTCTCTTTAGTGTGAAATAATTTTCCTTAACAGAACTGCGAACGATGAAGTGATTTCTCTGAGACCATGATAGATTTCCCATCGATCCTGACCAAAATGAGAATCATTGGACAAAGGGTGAAGAAATTCTTATGACTTCGCTTCAGATTATGTCTCTTTAGTGTGAAATAATTTTACTTAACAGAACTGCGAACCATGAAGTGATTTCTCTGAGACCATGATAGATTTCCCATCGATCCTGACCAAAACGAGAATCATTGGACAAAGGGTGAAGACATTCTTATGACTTCGCTTCAGATTATGTCTCTTTAGTGTGAAATAATTTTACTTAACAGAACTGCGAACCATGAAGTGATTTCTCTGAGACCATGATAGATTTCCCATCGATCCTGACCAAAACGAGAATCATTGGACAAAGGGTGAAGAAATTCTTATGACATCGCTTCAGATTATGTCTCTTTAGTGTGAAATAATTTTACTTAACAGAACTGCGTACGATGAAGTGATTTCTCTGAGACCATGATAGATTTCCCATCGATCCTGACCAAAATGAGAATCATTGGACAGAGGGTGAAGAAATTCTTATGACTTCGCTTCAGATTATACCTCTTTAGTGTGAAATAATTTTACTTAACAGAACTGCGAACCATGAAGTGATTTCTCTGAGACCCTGATAGATTTCCCATAGATCCTGACCAAAATGAGAATCATTGGACAAAGGGAGAAGAATTTTTATGACTTCGCTTCAGATTATGTCTCTTTAGTGTGAAATAATTTTACTTAACAGAACTGCGAAGTGATGTCTCTGAGACCATGATAGATTTCCCATCGATCCTGACCAAAATGAGAATCATTAGACAAAGGGTGAAGAAACTCTTATGACATCGCTTCAGATTAGGTGTCTGTAGTGTAAAATAGTTTTTGCTTTGGTGAACAGATTTTAGTTTGGGGTAGTCTTTCAATATTCTAACAGAGCTACGGACTATTAGGTATGATTTCTCTGAAACCATGATAGATTTCCCATCGATCCTGACCAAAATGAAAATCATTAGACAAAGGGTGAAGAAATTCTTATGACTTGGCGTCAGATTATATCCCTTTAGTGCGAAATAATTTTACTTAACAGAACTGCGAACCATGAAGTGATTTCTCTGAGACCATGATAGATTTCCCATCGATCCTGACCAAAATGAGAATCATTGGACAAAGGGTGAAGACATTCTTATGACTTCGCTTCAGATTATGTCTCTTTAGTGTGAAATAATTTTACTTAACAGAACTGCGAACGATGAAGTGATTTCTCTGAGACCCTGATAGATTTCCCATAGATCCTGACCAAAATGAGAATCATTGGACAAAGGGTGAAGAAATTCTTATGACTTCGCTTCAGATTATGTCTCTTTAGTGTGAAATAATTTTACTTAACAGAACTGCGAACGATGAAGTGATTTCTCTGAGACCCTGATAGATTTCCCATAGATCCTGACCAAAATGAGAATCATTGGACAAAGGGATAAGAAATTCTTATGACTTCGCTTCAGATTATGTCTCTTTAGTGTGAAATAATTTTACTTAACAGAACTGCGAACGATGAAGTGATTTCTCTGAGACCCTGATAGATTTCCCATAGATCCTGACCAAAATGAGAATCATTGGACAAAGGGATAAGAAATTCTTATGACTTCGCTTCAGATTATGTCTCTTTAGTGTGAAATAATTTTACTTAACAGAACTGCGAACGATGAAGTGATTTCTCTGAGACCCTGATAGATTTCCCATAGATCCTGACCAAAATGAGAATCATTGGACAAAGGGATAAGAAATTCTTATGACTTCGCTTCAGATTATGTCTCTTTAGTGTGAAATAATTTTCCTTAACAGAACTGCGAACGGTGAAGTGATTTCTCTGAGACCATGATAGATTTCCCATCGATCCTGACCAAAATGAGAATCATTGGACAAAGGGTGAAGAAATTCTTATGACTTCGCTTCAGATTATGTCTCTTTAGCGTGAAATAATTTTACTTAACAGAACTGCGAACCATGAAGTGATTTCTCTGAGACCATGATAGATTTCCCATCGATCCTGACCAAAACGAGAATCATTGGACAAAGGGTGAAGACATTCTTATGACTTCGCTTCAGATTATGTCTCTTTAGTGTGAAATAATTTTACTTAACAGAACTGCGAACCATGAAGTGATTTCTCTGAGACCATGATAGATTTCCCATCGATCCTGACCAAAACGAGAATCATTGGACAAAGGGTGAAGAAATTCTTATGACATCGCTTCAGATTATGTCTCTTTAGTGTGAAATAATTTTACTTAACAGAACTGCGAACCATGAAGTGATTTCTCTGAGACCATGATAGATTTCCCATCGATCCTGACCAAAACGAGAATCATTGGACAAAGGGTGAAGACATTCTTATGACTTCGCTTCAGATTATGTCTCTTTAGTGTGAAATAATTTTACTTAACAGAACTGCGAACCATGAAGTGATTTCTCTGAGACCATGATAGATTTCCCATCGATCCTGACCAAAACGAGAATCATTGGACAAAGGGTGAATAAACTCTTACGACATCGCTTCAGATTATGTGTCTGTAGTGCGAAATAATTTTTGCTTTGGTGAATAGATTTCAGTTTGGGGTAGTCTTTCAACATTCTTACAGAGCTACGGAATATGTAGTACGAGAAATTCTTATGAATTCGCTTCAGATTATATCCCTTTAGTGTGAAATAAATTTATTTAACAAAACTGCGAACCATGAAGTGATTTCTCTGAGACCATGATAGATTTCCCATCGATCCTGACCAAAATGAGAATCATTGGGCAAAGGGTGAAGAAATTCTTATGACTTCGCTTCAGATTATGTCTCTTTAGTGTGAAATAATTTTACTTAACAGAACTGCGAACGATGAAGTGATTTCTCTGAGACCCTGATAGATTTCCCATCGATCCTGACCAAAATGAGAATCATTGGACAAAGGGTGAATAAACTCTTACGACATCGCTTCAGATTATGTGTCTGTAGTGCGAAATAATTTTTGCTTTGGTGAATAGATTTCAGTTTGGGGTAGTCTTTCAACATTCTAACAGGGCTACGGACTATGAGGAATGATTTCTCTGAAACCATGATAGATTTTCCATCTAACCTGACCAAAACGAGAATCATTGGACAAAGGGTGAAGAAATTCTTATGAATTCGCTTCAGATTATGTCTCTTTAGTGTGAAATAATTTTACTTGACAGAACTGCGAACCATGAAGTGATTTCTCTGAGACCATGATAGATTTCCCATCGATCCTGACCAAAATGAGAATCATTGGACAAAGGGTGAAGAAATTCTTATGACTTCGCTTCAGATTATGTCTCTTTAGTGTGAAATAATTTTACTTAACAGAACTGCGAACGATGAAGTGATTTCTCTGAGACCCTGATAGATTTCCCATAGATCCTGACCAAAATGAGAATCATTGGACAAAGGGATAAGAAATTCTTATGACTTCGCTTCAGATTATGTCTCTTTAGTGTGAAATAATTTTCCTTAACAGAACTGCGAACGATGAAGTGATTTCTCTGAGACCATGATAGATTTCCCATCGATCCTGACCAAAATGAGAATCATTGGACAAAGGGTGAAGAAATTCTTATGACTTCGCTTCAGATTATGTCTCTTTAGTGTGAAATAATTTTACTTAACAGAACTGCGAACCATGAAGTGATTTCTCTGAGACCATGATAGATTTCCCATCGATCCTGACCAAAACGAGAATCATTGGACAAAGGGTGAAGACATTCTTATGACTTCGCTTCAGATTATGTCTCTTTAGTGTGAAATAATTTTACTTAACAGAACTGCGAACCATGAAGTGATTTCTCTGAGACCATGATAGATTTCCCATCGATCCTGACCAAAACGAGAATCATTGGACAAAGGGTGAAGAAATTCTTATGACATCGCTTCAGATTATGTCTCTTTAGTGTGAAATAATTTTACTTAACAGAACTGCGTACGATGAAGTGATTTCTCTGAGACCATGATAGATTTCCCATCGATCCTGACCAAAATGAGAATCATTGGACAGAGGGTGAAGAAATTCTTATGACTTCGCTTCAGATTATAACTCTTTAGTGTGAAATAATTTTACTTAACAGAACTGCGAACCATGAAGTGATTTCTCTGAGACCCTGATAGATTTCCCATAGATCCTGACCAAAATGAGAATCATTGGACAAAGGGAGAAGAATTTTTATGACTTCGCTTCAGATTATGTCTCTTTAGTGTGAAATAATTTTACTTAACAGAACTGCGAAGTGATGTCTCTGAGACCATGATAGATTTCCCATCGATCCTGACCAAAATGAAAATTATTAGACAAAGGGTGAAGAAACTCTTATGACATCGCTTCAGATTAGGTGTCTGTAGTGTAAAATAGTTTTTGCTTTGGTGAACAGATTTTAGTTTGGGGTAGTCTTTCAATATTCTAACAGAGCTACGGACTATTAGGTATGATTTCTCTGAAACCATGATAGATTTCCCATCGATCCTGACCAAAATGAAAATCATTAGACAAAGGGTGAAGAAATTCTTATGACTTGGCGTCAGATTATATCCCTTTAGTGCGAAATAATTTTACTTAACAGAACTGCGAACCATGAAGTGATTTCTCTGAGACCATGATAGATTTCCCATCGATCCTGACCAAAATGAGAATCATTGGACAAAGGGTGAAGACATTCTTATGACTTCGCTTCAGATTATGTCTCTTTAGTGTGAAATAATTTTACTTAACAGAACTGCGAACGATGAAGTGATTTCTCTGAGACCCTGATAGATTTCCCATAGATCCTGACCAAAATGAGAATCATTGGACAAAGGGTGAAGAAATTCTTATGACTTCGCTTCAGATTATGTCTCTTTAGTGTGAAATAATTTTACTTAACAGAACTGCGAACGATGAAGTGATTTCTCTGAGACCCTGATAGATTTCCCATAGATCCTGACCGAAATGAGAATCATTGGACAAAGGGATAAGAAATTCTTATGACTTCGCTTCAGATTATGTCTCTTTAGTGTGAAATAATTTTACTTAACAGAACTGCGAACGATGAAGTGATTTCTCTGAGACCCTGATAGATTTCCCATAGATCCTGACCAAAATGAGAATCATTGGACAAAGGGATAAGAAATTCTTATGACTTCGCTTCAGATTATGTCTCTTTAGTGTGAAATAATTTTCCTTAACAGAACTGCGAACGATGAAGTGATTTCTCTGAGACCATGATAGATTTCCCATCGATCCTGACCAAAATGAGAATCATTGGACAAAGGGTGAAGAAATTCTTATGACTTCGCTTCAGATTATGTCTCTTTAGTGTGAAATAATTTTACTTAACAGAACTGCGAACCATGAAGTGATTTCTCTGAGACCATGATAGATTTCCCATCGATCCTGACCAAAACGAGAATCATTGGACAAAGGGTGAAGACATTCTTATGACTTCGCTTCAGATTATGTCTCTTTAGTGTGAAATAATTTTACTTAACAGAACTGCGAACCATGAAGTGATTTCTCTGAGACCATGATAGATTTCCCATCGATCCTGACCAAAACGAGAATCATTGGACAAAGGGTGAAGAAATTCTTATGACATCGCTTCAGATTATGTCTCTTTAGTGTGAAATAATTTTACTTAACAGAACTGCGTACGATGAAGTGATTTCTCTGAGACCATGATAGATTTCCCATCGATCCTGACCAAAATGAGAATCATTGGACAGAGGGTGAAGAAATTCTTATGACTTCGCTTCAGATTATACCTCTTTAGTGTGAAATAATTTTACTTAACAGAACTGCGAACCATGAAGTGATTTCTCTGAGACCCTGATAGATTTCCCATAGATCCTGACCAAAATGAGAATCATTGGATAAAGGGAGAAGAATTTTTATGACTTCGCTTCAGATTTTGTCTCTTTAGTGTGAAATAATTTTACTTAACAGAACTGCGAAGTGATGTCTCTGAGACCATGATAGATTTCCCATCGATCCTGACCAAAATGAAAATTATTAGACAAAGGGTGAAGAATCTCTTATGACATCGCTTCAGATTAGGTGTCTGTAGTGTAAAATAGTTTTTGCTTTGGTGAACAGATTTTAGTTTGGGGTAGTCTTTCAATATTCTAACAGAGCTACGGACTATTAGGTATGATTTCTCTGAAACCATGATAGATTTCCCATCGATCCTGACCAAAATGAAAATCATTAGACAAAGGGTGAAGAAATTCTTATGACTTCGCGTCAGATTATATCCCTTTAGTGCGAAATAATTTTACTTAACAGAACTGCGAACCATGAAGTGATTTCTCTGAGACCATGATAGATTTCCCATCGATCCTGACCAAAATGAGAATCATTGGACAAAGGGTGAAGACATTCTTATGACTTCGCTTCAGATTATATCTCTTTAGTGTGAAATAATTTTACTTAACAGAGCTATGGACTATGAAGTATGATTTCTCTGAGACCACGATAGATTTCCCATAGATCCTGACCAAAACGAGAATCATTGGACAAAGGGTGAAGAAATTCTTATGACATCGCTTCAGATTATGTCTCTTTAGTGTGAAATAATTTTACTTAACAGAACTGCGAACGATGAAGTGATTTCTCTGAGACCATGATAGATTTCCCATCGATCCTGGGCAAAATGAAAATCATTAGACAAAGGGTGAATAAACTCTTACGACATCGCTTCAGATTATGTGTCTGTAGTGCGAAATAATTTTTGCTTTGGTGAATAGATTTCAGTTTGGGGTAGTCTTTCAACATTCTAACAGGGCTACGGACTATGAGGAATGATTTCTCTGAAACCATGATAGATTTTCCATCTAACCTGACCAAAACGAGAATCATTGGACAAAGGGTGAAGAAATTCTTATGAATTCGCTTCAGATTATATCCCTTTAGTGTGAAATAATTTTATTTAACAAAACTGCGAACCATGAAGTGATTTCTCTGAGACCATGATAGATTTCCCATCGATCCTGACCAAAATGAGAATCATTGGACAAAGGGTGAAGAAATTCTTATGACTTCGCTTCAGATTATGTCTCTTTAGTGTGAAATAATTTTACTTAACAGAACTGCGAACGATGAAGTGATTTCTCTGAGACCATGATAGATTTCCCATAGATCCTGACTAAAATGAGAATCATTGGACAAAGGGTGGAGAAAGTCTTATGACATCGTTTCAGATTATGTGAATGTAGTGTGAAATAATTTTTGCTTTGGTGAATAGATTTCAGTTTGGGGTAGTCTTTCAACATTCTAACAGAGCTACGGAATATGAAGTACGATTTCACTGAAACCATGATAGATTTCCCATCGATCCTGACCAAAATGAAAATCATTAGACAAAGGGTGAAGAAATTCTTATGACTTCGCGTCAGATTATATCCCTTTAGTGCGAAATAATTTTACTTAACAGAACTGCGAACCATGAAGTGATTTCTCTGAGACCATGATTGATTTCCCATAGATCCTGACTAAAATGAGAATCATTGGACAAAGGGTGAAGAAATTCTTATGACATCGTTTCAGATTATGTGTCTGTAGTGTGAAATAATTTTTGCTTTGGTGAATAGATTTCAGTTTGGGGTAGTCTTTCAACATTCTAACAGAGCTACGGAATATGAAGTATGATTTCTCTGAAACCATGATAGATTTCCCATCTATCCTGACCAAAATGAGAATCATTGGACTAAGGGTGAAGAAATTCTTATGACTTCGCTTCAGATTATAACTCTTTAGTGTGAAATAATTTTACTTAACAGAACTGCGAACCATGAAGTGATTTCTCTGAGACCCTGATAGATTTCCCATAGATCCTGACCAGAATGAGAATCATTGGACAAAGGGAGAAGAAATTCTTATGACTTCGCTTCAGATTATGTCTCTTTAGTGTGAAATAATTTTACTTAACAGAACTGCGAAGTGATGTCTCTGAGACCATGATAGATTTCCCATCGATCCTGACCAAAATGAGAATCATTGGACAAAGGGTGAAGAAATTCTTATTACTTCGCTTCAGATTATGTCTCTTTAGTGTGAAATAATTTTACTTGACAGAACTGCGAACCATGAAGTGATTTCTCTGAGACCATGATAGATTTCCCATCGATCCTGACCAAAATGAGAATCATTGGACAAAGGGTGAAGAAATTCTTATGACTTCGCTTCAGATTATGTCTCTTTAGTGTGAAATAATTTTACTTAACAGAACTGCGAACGATGAAGTGATTTCTCTGAGACCCTGATAGATTTCCCATAGATCCTGACCAAAATGAGAATCATTGGACAAAGGGATAAGAAATTCTTATGACTTCGCTTCAGATTATGTCTCTTTAGTGTGAAATAATTTTACTTAACAGAACTGCGAAGCGATATCTCTGAGACCATGATAGATTTCCCATCGATCCTGACCAAAATGAAAATTATTAGACAAAGGGTGAAGAAATTCTTATTACTTCGCTTCAGATTATATCCCTTTAGTGCGAAATAATTTTACTTGACAGAACTGCGAACCATGAAGTGATTTCTCTGAGACCATGATAGATTTCCCATCGATCCTGACCAAAATGAGAATCATTGGACAAAGGGTGAAGAAATTCTTATGACTTCGCTTCAGATTATGTCTCTTTAGTGTGAAATAATTTTACTTAACAGAACTGCGAACGATGAAGTGATTTCTCTGAGACCCTGATAGATTTCCCATAGATCCTGACCAAAATGAGAATCATTGGACAAAGGGATAAGAAATTCTTATGACTTCGCTTCAGATTATGTCTCTTTAGTGTGAAATAATTTTACTTAACAGAACTGCGAAGCGATGTCTCTGAGACCATGATAGATTTCCCATCGATCCTGACCAAAATGAAAATTATTAGACAAAGGGTGAAGAAACTCTTATGACATCGCTTCAGATTAGGTGTCTGTAGTGTGAAATAGTTTTTGCTTTGGTGAACAGATTTTAGTTTGGGGTAGTCTTTCAATATTCTAACAGAGCTACGGACTATTAGGTATGATTTCTCTGAAACCATGATAGATTTCCCATCGATCCTGACCAAAATGAAAATCATTAGACAAAGGGTGAAGAAATTCTTATGACTTCGCGTCAGATTATATCCCTTTAGTGCGAAATAATTTTACTTAACAGAACTGCGAACCATGAAGTGATTTCTCTGAGACCATGATAGATTTCCCATCGATCCTGACCAAAATGAGAATCATTGGACAAAGGGTGAAGACATTCTTATGACTTCGCTTCAGATTATATCTCTTTAGTGTGAAATAATTTTACTTAACAGAGCTATGGACTATGAAGTATGATTTCTCTGAGACCACGATAGATTTCCCATAGATCCTGACCAAAACGAGAATCATTGGACAAAGGGTGAAGAAATTCTTATGACATCGCTTCAGATTATGTCTCTTTAGTGTGAAATAATTTTACTTAACAGAACTGCGAACGATGAAGTGATTTCTCTGAGACCATGATAGATTTCCCATTAATCCTGACCAAAATGAAAATCATTAGACAAAGGGTGAAGAAATTCTTATGACATCGCGTCAGATTATGTGTCTGTAGTGTGAAATAATTTTTGCTTTGGTGAATAGATTTCAGTTTGGGGTAGTCTTTCAACATTCTTACAGAGCTACGGAATATGAAGTACGAGAAATTCTTATGAATTCGCTTCAGATTATATCCCTTTAGTGTGAAATAATTTTATTTAACAAAACTGCGAACCATGAAGTGATTTCTCTGAGACCATGATAGATTTCCCATCGATCCTGACCAAAATGAGAATCATTGGACAAAGGGTGAAGAAATTCTTATGACATCGTTTCAGATTATGTCTCTTAAGTGTGAAATAATTTTACTTAACAGAACTGCGAACGATGAAGTGATTTCTCTGAGACCATGATAGATTTCCCA
The DNA here is from genome assembly GCA_905220385.1 of Xylota sylvarum. Lineage (NCBI taxonomy): Eukaryota > Metazoa > Arthropoda > Insecta > Diptera > Syrphidae > Xylota > Xylota sylvarum. The sequence goes on from CAJMZQ010000061.1 coordinate 1,282,604, forward strand.
TCGATCCTGGCCAAAATGAAAATCATTAGACAAAGGGTGAATAAACTCTTACGACATCGCTTCAGATTATGTGTCTGTAGTGCGAAATAATTTTTGCTTTGGTGAATAGATTTCAGTTTGGGGTAGTCTTTCAACATTCTAACAGGGCTACGGACTATGAGGAATGATTTCTCTGAAACCATGATAGATTTTCCATCTAACCTGACCAAAACGAGAATCATTGGACAAAGAGTGAAGAAATTCTTATGAATTCGCTTCAGATTATATCCCTTTAGTGTGAAATAATTTTATTTAACAAAACTGCGAACCATGAAGTGATTTCTCTGAGACCATGATAGATTTCCCATCGATCCTGACCAAAATGAGAATCATTGGACAAAGGGTGAAGAAATTCTTATGACTTCGCTTCAGATTATGTCTCTTTAGTGTGAAATAATTTTACTTAACAGAACTGCGAACGATGAAGTGATTTCTTTGAGACCATGATAGATTTCCCATAGATCCTGACCAAAAAGGAGAATCATTGGACAAAGGGTGGAGAAAGTCTTATGACATCGTTTCAGATTATGTGCCTGTACTGTGAAATAATTTTTGCTTTGGTGAATAGATTTCAGTTTGGGGTAGTCTTTCAACATTCTAACAGAGCTACGGAATATGAAGTACGATTTCACTGAAACCATGATAGATTTCCCATCGATCCTGACCAAAATGAAAATCATTAGACAAAGGGTGAAGAAATTCTTATGACTTCGCGTCAGATTATATCTCTTTAGTGTGAAATAATTTTACTTAACAAAACTGCGAACCATGAAGTGATTTCTCTGAGACCATGATAGATTTCCCATAGATCCTGACTAAAATGAGAATCATTGGACAAATGGTGAAGAAAGTCTTATGACATCGTTTCAGATTATGTGTCTGTAGTGTGAAATAATTTTTGCTTGTTGGATAGATTTTAGTTTGGGGTAGTCTTTCAAAATTCTAACAGAGCTACGGAATATGAAGTACGATTTCTCTGAAACCATGATAGATTTCCCATCGATCCTGACCAAAATTAAAATCATTAGACAAAGGGTGAAGAAACTCTTACGACATCGCTTCAGATTATGTGTCTGTAGTGCGAAATAATTTATGCTTTGGTGAATAGATTTCAGTTTGGGGTAGTCTTTCAACATTCTAACAGAGCTACGGACTATGAGGAATGATTTCTCTGAAACCATGATAGATTTTCCATCTATCCTGACCAAAACGAGAATCATTGGACAAAGGGTGAAGAAATTCTTATGAATTCGCTTCAGATTATATCCCTTTAGTGTGAAATAATTTTATTTAACAAAACTGCGAACCATGAAGTGATTTCTCTGAGACCATGATAGATTTCCCATCGATCCTGACCAAAATGAGAATCGTTGGACAAAGGGTGAAGAAATTCTTATGACTTCGCTTCAGATTATGTCTCTTTAGTGTGAAATAATTTTACTTAACAGAACTGCGAACGATGAAGTGATTTCTCTGAGACCATGATAGATTTCCCATCGATCCTGACCAAAATGAAAATCATTAGACAAAGGGTGAAGAAATTCTTACGACATCGCTTCAGATTATGTGTCTGTAGTGTGAAATAATTTTTGCTTTGGTGAATAGATTTCAGTTTGGGGTAGTCTTTCAACATTCTAACAAAGCTACGGACTATGAGGAATGATTTCTCTGAAACCATGATAGATTTCCCATCTATCTTGACCACAACGAGAATCATTGGACAAATGGTGAAGAAATTCTTATGACATCGCTTCGGATTATGTCTCTTTAGTATGAAATAATTTTATTTAACAGAACTGCGAATCATGAAGTGATTTCTCTGAGACCATGATAGATTTCCCATCGATCCTGAATAAAATGAAAATCATTAGATAAAGGGTGAAGAAATTCTTACGACATCGCGTCAGATTATGTGTCTGTAGTGTGAAATAATTTTTGCTTTGGTGAATAGATTTTAGTTTGGGGTATTCTTTCAACATTCTAACAGAGCTACGGAATATGAAGTACGATTTCTCTGAAACCATGATAGATTTCCCATCGATCCTGAGCAAAATGAAAATCATTAGACAAAGGGTGAAGAAATTCTTATGACTTCGCTTCAGATTATGTCTCTTTAGTGTGAAATAATTTTACTTAACAGAACTGCGAACCATGAAGTGATTTCTCTGAGACCATGATAGATTTCCCATCGATCCTGACCAAAATGAGAATCATTAGACAAAGGGTGAAGACATTATTACGACATCGCGTCAGATTTTGTGTCTGTAGTGTGAAATAATTTTTGCTTCGGTGAATAGATTTCAGGTTGGGGTATTCTTTCAACATTCCAACAGAGCTACGGAATATGAGGTACGATTTCTCTGAAACCATGATAGATTTCCCATCGATCCTGACCAAAATGAAAATCATTGGACAAAGGGTGAAGAAATTCTTATGACATCGCTTCAGATTATGTGTCTGTAGTGTGAGCTAATTTTACTTAACAGAACTGCGAACCATGAAGTGATTTCTCTGTGACCATGACAGTTTTCTCATCGATCCTGACCAAAATGAGTATCATTGGACAAAGGGTGAAGAAATTCGTATGACTTCGCTTCAGATTATGTCTCTTTAGTGTTAAATAATTTTACTTAATAGAACTGCGAACCATGAAGTGATTTCTCTGAAACCATGATAGATTTCCCATCGATCCTGACCAAAACGAGAATCATTATACAAAGGGTGAAGAAATTCTTATGACATCGCTTCAGATTATGTGTCTGTAGTGTGAGCTAATTTTACTTAACAGAACTGCGAACCATGAAGTGATTTCTCTGTGACCATGACAGATTTCTCATCGATCCTGACCAAAATGAGTATCATTGGACAAAGGGTGAAGAAATTCTTATGACTTCGCTTCAGATTATGTCTCTTTAGTGTTAAATAATTTTACTTAATAGAACTGCGAACCATGAAGTGATTTCTCTGAAACCATGATAGATTTCCCATCGATCCTGACCAAAATGAAAATCATTGGACAAAGGGTGAAGAAATTCTTATGACTTCGCTTCAGATTATGTCTCTTTAGTGTTAAATAATTTTACTTAACAGAACTGCGAACCATGAAGTGATTTCTCTGTGACCATGATAGATTTCCCATCTATCCTGACCAAAACGAGAATCATTGGACAAAGGGTGAAGAAATTCTTATGACTTCGCTTCAGATTACATCCCTTTAGTGCGAAATAATTTTACTTAACAGAACTGCGAACCATGAAGTGATTTCTCTGAGACCATGATAGATTTCCCATCGATCCTGACCAAAATGAGAATCATTGGACAAAGGGTGAAGACATTCTTATGACTTCGCTTCAGATTATATCTCTTTAGTGTGAAATAATTTTACTTAACAGAACTGCGAAACATGAAGTGATTTCTCTGAGACCATGATAGATTTCCCATAGATCCTGACCAAAATGAGAATCGTTGGACAAAGGGTGAAGAAATTCTTATGACATCGTTTCAGATTATGTGTCTGTAGTGCGATATAATTTTTGCTTTTGTGGATAGATTTTAGTTTGGGGTAGTCTTTCAACATTCTAACAGAGCTACGGAATATGAAGTACGATTTCTCTGAAACCATGATAGATTTCCCATTGATCCTGACCAAAATGAAAATCATTAGACAAAGGGTGAAGAAACTCTTACGACATCGCTTCAGATTATGTGTGTGTAGTGCGAAATCATTTTTGCTTTGGTGAATAGATTTCAGTTTGGGGTAGTCTTTCAACATTCTAACAGAGCTACGGACTATGAGGAATGATATCTCTGAAACCATGATAGATTTTCCATCTATCCTGACCAAAACGAGAATCATTGGACAAAGGGTGAAGAAATTCTTATGAATTCGCTTCAGATTATGTCTCTTTAGTGTGAAATAATTTTATTTAACAAAACTGCGAACCATGAAGTGATTTCTCTGAGACCATGATAGATTTCCCATCGATCCTGACCAAAATGAGAATCATTGGACAAAGGGTGAAGAAATTCTTATGACTTCGCTTCAGATTATGTCTCTTTAGTGTGGAATAATTTTACTTAACTAAACTGCGAACGATGAAGTGATTTCTCTGAGACCATGATAGATTTCCCATCGATCCTGACCAAAATGAAAATCATTAGACAAAGGGTGAAGAAATTCTTACGACATCGCGTCAGATTATGTGTCTGTAGTGAGAAATAATTTTTGCTTTGGTGAATAGATTTCAGTTTGGGGTAGTCTTTCAACATTCTAACAGAGCCACGGCCTATTAGGTACGATTTCTCTGAAACCATGATAGATTTCCCATCTATCTTGACCACAACGAGAATCATTGGACAAAGGGTGAAGAAATTCTTATGAATTCGCTACAGATTATGTCTCTTTAGTGTGAAATAATTTTATTTAACAAAACTGCGAACCATGAAGTGATTTCTCTGAGACCATGATTGATTTGCCATCGATCCTGACCAAAATGAAAATCATTAGACAAAGGGTGAAGAAACTCTTACGACATCGCTTCAGATTATGTGTCTGTAGTGCGAAATCATTTTTGCTTTGGTGAATAGATTTCAGTTTGGGGTAGTCTTTCAACATTCTAACAGAGCTACGGACTATGAAGTATGATTTCTCTGAAACCATGATAGATTTCCCATAGAACCTGACCAAAATAAGAATCATTGGACAAAGCGTGAAGAAATTCGTATAACTTCGCTACAGATTATAGCTCTTTAGTGTGAAATAATTTTACTTAACAGAACTGCGAACCATGAAGTGATTTTCCTGAGACCATGATAGACTTCCCATCGATCCTGACCAAAATGAGAATCATTGGACAAAGGGTGAAGAAATTCTTATGACTTCGCTTCAGATTATGTCTCTTTAGTGTGGAATAATTTTACTTAACAGAACTGCGAACGATGAAGTGATTTCTCTGAGACCATGATAGATTTTCCATCTATCCTGACCAAAACGAGAATCATTGGACAAAGGGTGAAGAAATTCTTATGAATTCGCTTCAGATTATATCTCTTTAGTGTGAAATAATTTTACTTAACAGAACTGCGAAACATGAAGTGATTTCTCTGAGACCATGATAGATTTCCCATAGATCCTGACTAAAATGAGAATCATTGGACAAAGGGTGAAGAAAGTCTTATGACATCGTTTCAGATTATGTGTCTGTAGTGCGAAATAATTTTTGCTTTGGTGGATAGATTTTAGTTTTGGGGTAGTCTTTCAACATTCTAACAGAGCTACGGAATATGAAGTACGATTTCTCTGAAACCATGACAGATTTCCCATCGATCCTGACCAAAATGAAAATCATTAGACAAAGGGTGAAGAAACTCTTACGACATCGCTTCAGATTATGTGTCTGTAGTGAGAAATAATTTTTGCTTTAGTGAATAGATTTCAGTTTGGGGTATTCTTTCAACATTCTAACAGAGCTACGGAATATGACGTACGATTTCTCTGAAACCATGATAGATTTCCCATCGATCCTGACCAAAATGAAAATCATTGGACAAAGGGTGAAGAAATTCTTATGACATCGCTTCAGATTATGTGTCTGTAGTGTGAAATAATTTTACTTAACAGAACTGCGAACCATGAAGTGATTTCTCTGTGACCATGACAGATTTCTCATCGATCCTGACCAAAATGAGAATCATTGGACAAAGGGTGAAGAAATTCTTATGACTTCGCTTCAGATTATGTCTCTTTAGTGTTAAATAATTTTACTTAATAGAACTGCGAACCATGAAGTGATTTCTCTGAGACCATGATAGATTTCCCATCAATTATGACCAAAATGAAAATAATTAGACAAAGGGTGAAGAAATTCTTACGACATCGCGTCAGATTATGTGTCTGTAGTGTGAAATAATTTTTGCTTTGGTGAATAGATTTCAGTTTGGGGTATTCTTTCAACATTCTAACAGAGCTACGGCCTATGAGGTATGATTTCTCTGAAACCATGATAGATTTCCTATCTATCTTGACCACAACGAGAAACATTGGACAAAGGGTGAAGAAATTCTTATGACTTCGCTTCAGATTATGTCTCTTTAGTGTGAAATAATTTTATTTAACAGAACTGCGAAACATGAAGTGATTTCTCTGAGACCATGATAGATTTCCCATCGATCCTGACCAAAATGAAAATCATTAGATAAAGGGTGAAGAAATTCTTACGACATCGCTCCAGATTATGTGTCTGTAGTTTGAAATAATTTTTGCTTTGGTGAATAGATTTTAGTTTGGGGTATTCATTCAACATTCTAACAGAGCTACGGAATATGAAGTACGATTTCTCTGAAACCATGATAGATTTCCCATCGATCCTGACCAAAATGAAAATCATTAGACAAAGGGTGAAGAACTTCTTATGACTTCGCTTCAGATTATGTCTCTTTAGTGTGAAATAATTTTACTTAACAGAACTGCGAACCATGAAGTGATTTCTCTGAGACCATGATAGATTTCCCATCGATCCTGACCAAAATGAAAATCATTAGACAAAGCGTGAAGAAATTCTTACGACATCGCGTCAGATTATGTGTCTGTAGTGTGAAATAAGGTTTGCTTTGGTGAATAGATTTCAGTTTAGGGTAGTCTTTCAACATTCTAACAGAGCTACGGACTATGAGGTATGATTTCTCTGAAACCATAATAGATTTCCCATAGATCCTGACCAAAATGAGAATCATTGGACAAAGGGTGAAGAAATTCTTATGACTTCGCTTCAGATTATGTGTCTGTAGGGTGAACTAATTTTACTTAACAGAACTGCGAACCATGAAGTGATTTCTCTGAGACCATGATAGATTTCCCATCGATCCTGACCAAAATGAGAATCACTGGACAAAGGGTGAAGAAATTCTTATGACATCGTTTCAGATTATGTGTCTGTAGTGTGAATTAATTTTTGCTTTGGTGGATAGATTTTAGTTTGGGGTAGCCTTTCAATATTCTAACAGAGCTACGGACTATGAGGTATGATTTCTCTGAAACCATGATAGATTTCAAATCTATCCTGACCAAAACGAGAATCATTGGACAAAGGGTGAAGAAATTCTTATGACTTCGCTTCAGATTATATCCCTTTAGTGCGAAATAATTTTACTTAACAGAACTGCGAACCCTGAAGTGATTTCTCTGAGACCATGATAGATTTCCCATCGATCCTGACCAAAACGAGAATCATTGGACAAAGGGTGAAGAAATTCTTATGACCTTGCTTCAGATTATATCCCTTTACTGTGAAATAATTTTACTTAACAGAACTGCGAACCATGAAGTGATTTCTCTGAAACCATGATAGATTTCCCATCGATCCTGACCAAAATGAGAATCATTAAACAAAGGGTGAAGAAATTCTTATGACTTCGCTTCAGATTATATCCCTTTAGTGCGAAATAATTTTACTTAACAGAACTGCGAACCATGAAGTGATTTCTCTGAAACCATGATAGATTTCCCATTTATCCTGACCAAAACGAGAATCATTGGACAAAGGGTGAAGAAATTCTTATGACTTCGCTTCAGATTATATCCCTTTAGTGCGAAATAATTTTACTTAACAGAACTGCGAACCCTGAAGTGATTTCTCTGAAACCATGATAGATTTCCCATCTATCCTGACCAAAACGAGAATCATTGGACAAAGGGTGAAGAAATTCTTATGACTTCGCGTCAGATTATATCCCTTTAGTGCGAAATAATTTTACTTAACAGAACTGCGAACCATGAAGTGATTTCTCTGAAACCATGATAGATTTCCCATCTATCCTGACCAAAACGAGAATCATTGGACAAAGGGTGAAGAAATTCTTATGACTTCGCTTCAGATTATATCCCTTTAGTGCGAAATAATTTTACTTAACAGAACTGCGAACCATGAAGTGATTTCTCTGAAACCATGATAGATTTCCCATCTATCCTGACCAAAACGAGAATCATTGGACAAAGGGTGAAGAAATTCTTATGACTTCGCTTCAGATTATATCCCTTTAGTGCGAAATAATTTTACTTAACAGAACTGCGAACCATGAAGTGATTTCTCTGAGACCATGATAGATTTCCCATCGATCCTGACCAAAATGAGAATCATTGGACAAAGGGTGAAGAAATTCTTATGACTTCGCTTCAGATTATATCCCTTTAGCGCGAAACAATTTTACTTAACAGAACTGCGAACCATGAAGTGATTTCTCTGAAACCATGATAGATTTCCCATCTATCCTGACCAAAACGAGAATCATTGGACAAAGGGTGAAGAAATTCTTATGACTTCGCTTCAGATTATATCCCTTTAGTGCGAAATAATTTTACTTAACAGAACTGCGAACCATGAAGTGATTTCTCTGAAACCATGATAGATTTCCCATCTATCCTGACCAAAACGAGAATCATTGGACAAAGGGTGAAGAAATTCTTCTGACTTCGCATCAGGTTATATCCCTTTAGTGCGAAATAATTTTACTTAACAGAACTGCGAACCATGAAGTGATTTCTCTGAAACCATGATAGATTTCCCATCTATCCTGACCAAAACGAGAATCATTGGACAAAGGGTGAAGAAATTCTTATGACTTCGCTTCAGATTATATCCCTTTAGTGCGAAATAATTTTACTTAACAGAACTGCGAACCCTGAAGTGATTTCTCTGAGACCATGACAGATTTCCCATCGATCCTGACCAAAATGAGAATCATTGGACAAAGGGTGAAGACATTCTTATGACTTCGCTTCAGATTATATCCCTTTAGTGCGAAATAATTTTACTTAACAGAACTGCGAACCATGAAGTGATTTCTCTGAAACCATGATAGATTTATCATCTCTTCTGACCAAAACGAGAATCATTGGACAAAGGGTGAAGAAATTCTTATGACTTCGCTTCAGATTATATCCCTTTAGTGCGAAATAATTTTACTTAACAGAACTGCGAACCATGAAGTGGCCAAATGAGAATCATTGGACAAAGGGTGAAGAAATTCTTATGACTTCGCTTCAGATTATGTCTCTTTAGTGTGAAATAATTTTACTTAACAGAACTGCGAACGATGAAGTGATTTCTCTGAGACCATGATAGATTTCCCATCGATCCTGACCAAAATGAAAATCATTAGACAAAGGGTGAAGAAATTCTTACGACATCGCGTCAGATTATGTGTTTGTAGTGTGAAATAATTTTTGCTTTGGTGAATAGATTTCAGTTTGGGGTAGTCTTTCAACATTCTTACAGAGCTACGGAATATGAAGTACGATTTCTCTGAAACCATGATAGATTTCCCATCGATCCTGACCAAAATGAGAATCATTGGACAAAGGGTGAAGAAATTCTTATGACTTCGCTTCAGATTATATCTCTTTAGTGTGAAATAATTTTACTTAACAGAACTGCGAACCATGAAGTGATTTCTCTGAGACCATGATAGATTTCCCATCGATCCTGACCAAAATGAGAATCATTGGACAAAGGGTGAAGACATTCTTATGACTTCGCTTCAGATTATATCCCTTTAGTGCGAAATAATTTTACTTAACAGAACTGCGAACCATGAAGTGGCCAAATGAGAATCATTGGACAAAGGGTGAAGAAATTCTTATGACTTCGCTTCAGATTATGTCTCTTTAGTGTGAAATAATTTTACTTAACAGAACTGCGAACGATGAAGTGATTTCTCTGAGACCATGATAGATTTCCCATCGATCCTGACCAAAATGAAAATCATTAGACAAAGGGTGAAGAAATTCTTACGACATCGCGTCAGATTATGTGTTTGTAGTGTGAAATAATTTTTGCTTTGGTGAATAGATTTCAGTTTGGGGTAGTCTTTCAACATTCTTACAGAGCTACGGAATATGAAGTACGATTTCTCTGAAACCATGATAGATTTCCCATCGATCCTGACCAAAATGAGAATCATTGGACAAAGGGTGAAGAAATTCTTATGACTTCGCTTCAGATTATATCCCTTTAGTGCGAAATAATTTTACTTAACAGAACTGCGAACCATGAAGTGGCCAAATGAGAATCATTGGACAAAGGGTGAAGAAATTCTTATGATTTCGCTTCAGATTATGTCTCTTTAGTGTGAAATAATTTTACTTAACAGAACTGCGAACCATGAAGTGATTTCTCTGAGACCATGATAGATTTCCCATCGATCCTGACCAAAATGAGAATCATTGGACAAAGGGTGAAGAAATTCTTATGACTTCGCTTCAGATTATATCTCTTTAGTGTGAAATAATTTTACTTAACAGAACTGCGAACCATGAAGTGATTTCTCTGAGACCATGATAGATTTCCCATAGATCCTGACTAAAATGAGAATCATTGGACAAAGGGTGAAGAAAGTCTTATGACATCGTTTCAGATTATGTGTCTGTAGTGTGAAATAATTTTTGCTTGTTGGATAGATTTTAATTTGGGGTAGTCTTTCAACATTCTAACAGAGCTACGGAATATGAAGTACGATTTCTCGGAAACCATGATAGATTTCCCATCGATCCTGACCAAAATGAAAATCATTAGACAAAGGGTGAATAAACTCTTACGACATCGCTTCAGACTATGTGTCTGTAGTGCGAAATAATTTTTGCTTTGGTGAATAGATTTCAGTTTGGGGTAGTCTTTCAACATTCTAACAGAGCTACGGACTATGAGGAATGATTTCTCTGAAACCATGATAGATTTTCCATCTATCCTGACCAAAACGAGAATCATTGGACAAAGGGTGAAGAAATTCTTATGACTTCGCTTCAGATTATGTCTCTTTAGTGTGAAATAATTTTACTTAACAGAACTGCGAACGATGAACTGATTTCTCTGAGACCATGATAGATTTCCCATCGATCCTGACCAAAATGAGAATCATTGGACAAAGGGTGAAGAAATTCTTATGACTTCGCTTCAGATTATGTCTCTTTAGTGTGAAATAATTTTACTTAACAGAACTGCGAACGATGAAGTGATTTCTCTGAGACCATGATAGATTTCCCATAGATCCTGACTAAAATGAGAATCATTGGACAAAGGGTGAAGAAATTCTTATGACTTCGCTTCAGATTATATCTCTTTAGTGTGAAATAATTTTACTTAACAGAACTGCGAACGATGAACTGATTTCTCTGAGACCATGATAGATTTCCCATCGATCCTGACCAAAATGAGAATCATTGGACAAAGGGTGAAGAAATTCTTATGACTTCGCTTCAGATTATGTCTCTTTAGTGTGAAATAATTTTACTTAACAGAACTGCGAACGATGAAGTGATTTCTCTGAGACCATGATAGATTTCCCATAGATCCTGACTAAAATGAGAATCATTGGACAAAGGGTGAAGAAAGTCTTATGACATCGTTTCAGATTATGTGTCTGTAGTGTGAAATCATTTTTGCTTATTGGATAGATTTTAGTTTGGGGTAGTCTTTCAACATTCTAACAGAGCTACGGAATATGAAGTACGATTTCTCTGAAACCATGATAGTTTTCCCATCGATCCTGACCAAAATGAAAATCATTAGACAAAGGGTGAAGAAACTCTTACGACATCGCTTCAGATTATGTCTCTTTAGTGTGAAATAATTTTACTTAACAGAACTGCGAACCATGAAGTGATTTCTCTGAGACCATGATAGATTTCCCATCGATCCTGACCAAAATGAAAATCATTAGACAAAGGGTGAAGAAATTCTTACGACATCGCGTCAGATTATGTGTCTGTAGTGTGAAATAATTTTTGCTTTGGTGAATAGATTTCAGTTTGGGGTAGTCTTTCAACATTCTAACAGAGCTACGGCCTATGAGGAATGACTTCTCTGAAACCATGATAGATTTCCCATCTATCTTGACCACAACGAGAATCATTGGACAAATGGTGAAGAAATTCTTATGACATCGCTTCGGATTATGTCTCTTTAGTGTGAAATAATTTTATTTAACAGAACTGCGAATCATGAAGTGAGTTCTCTGAGACCATGATAGATTTCCCATCGATCCTGAATAAAATGAAAATCATTAGATAAAGGGTGAAGAAATTCTTATGACTTCGCTTCAGATTATGTCTCTTTAGTGTGAAATAATTTTACTTAACAGAACTGCGAACGATGAAGTGATTTCTCTGAGACCATGATAGATTTCCCATAGATCCTGACTAAAATGAGAATCATTGGACAAAGGGTGAAGAAAGTCTTATGACATCGTTTCAGATTATGTGTCTGTAGTGTGAAATCATTTTTGCTTATTGGATAGATTTTAGTTTGGGGTAGTCTTTCAACATTCTAACAGAGCTACGGAATATGAAGTACGATTTCTCTGAAACCATGATAGTTTTCCCATCGATCCTGACCAAAATGAAAATCATTAGACAAAGGGTGAAGAAACTCTTACGACATCGCTTCAGATTATGTCTCTTTAGTGTGAAATAATTTTACTTAACAGAACTGCGAACCATGAAGTGATTTCTCTGAGACCATGATAGATTTCCCATCGATCCTGACCAAAATGAAAATCATTAGACAAAGGGTGAAGAAATTCTTACGACATCGCGTCAGATTATGTGTCTGTAGTGCGAAATAATTTTTGCTTTGGTGAATAGATTTCAGTTTGGGGTAGTCTTTCAACATTCTAACAGAGCTACGGACTATGAGGAATGATTTCTCTGAAACCATGATAGATTTTCCATCTATCCTGACCAAAACGAGAATCATTGGACAAAGGGTGAAGAAATTCTTATGAATTCGCTTCAGATTATATCCCTTTAGTGTGAAATAATTTTATTTAACAAAACTGCGAACCATGAAGTGATTTCTCTGAGACCATGATAGATTTCCCATCGATCCTGACCAAAATGAAAATCATTAGACAAAGGGTGAAGAAATTCTTACGACATCGCGTCAGATTATGTGTCTGTAGTGTGAAATAATTTTTGCTTTGGTGAATAGATTTCAGTTTGGGGTAGTCTTTCAACATTCTAACAGAGCTACGGCCTATGAGGAATGACTTCTCTGAAACCATGATAGATTTCCCATCTATCTTGACCACAACGAGAATCATTGGACAAATGGTGAAGAAATTCTTATGACATCGCTTCGGATTATGTCTCTTTAGTGTGAAATAATTTTATTTAACAGAACTGCGAATCATGAAGTGATTTCTCTAAGACCATGATAGATTTCCCATCGATCCTGACCAAAATGAAAATCATTAGACAAAGGGTGAAGAAATTCTTACGACATCGCGTCAGATTATGTGTCTGTAGTGTGAAATAATTTTTGCTTTGGTGAATAGATTTCAGTTTGGGGTAGTCTTTCAACATTCTAACAGAGCTACGGCCTATGAGGAATGACTTCTCTGAAACCATGATAGATTTCCCATCTATCTTGACCACAACGAGAATCATTGGACAAATGGTGAAGAAATTCTTACGACATCGCGTCAGATTATGTGTCTGTAGTGTGAAATAATTTTTGCTTTGGTGAATAGATTTCAGTTTGGGGTAGTCTTTCAACATTCTAACAGAGCTACGGCCTATGAGGAATGACTTCTCTGAAACCATGATAGATTTCCCATCTATCTTGACCACAATGAGAATCATTGGACAAAGGGTGAAGAAATTCTTATGACTTCGCTTCAGATTATGTCTCTTTAGTGTGAAATAATTTTACTTAACAGAACTGCGAACCATGAAGTGATTTCTCTGAGACCATGATAGATTTCCCATCGATCCTGACCAAAATGAAAATCATTAGACAAAGGGTGAAGAAATTCTTACGACATCGCGTCAGATTATGTGTCTGTAGTGTGAAATAATTTTTGCTTTGGTGAATAGATTTCAGTTTGGGGTAGTCTTTCAACATTCTAACAGAGCTACGGCCTATGAGGAATGACTTCTCTGAAACCATGATAGATTTCCCATCTATCTTGACCACAAAGAGAATCATTGGACAAATGGTGAAGAAATTCTTATGACATCGCTTCGGATTATGTCTCTTTAGTGTGAAATAATTTTATTTAACAGAACTGCGAATCATGAAGTGATTTCTCTGAGACCATGATAGATTTCCCATCGATCCTGAATAAAATGAAAATCATTAGATAAAGGGTGAAGAAATTCTTACGACATCGCGTCAGATTATGTGTCTGTAGTGTGAAATAATTTTTGCTTTGGTGAATAGATTTTAGTTTGGGGTATTCTTTCAACATTCTAACAGAGCTACGGAATATGAAGTACGATTTCTCTGAAACCATGATATATTTCCCATCGATCCTGACCAAAATGAAAATCATTAGACAAAGGGTGAAGAAATTCTTATGACTTCGCTTCAGATTATGTCTCTTTAGTGTGAAATAATTTTACTTAACAGAACTGCGAACCATGAAGTGATTTCTCTGAGACCATGATAGATTTCCCATAGATCCTGACCAAAATGAGAATGATTAGACAAAGGGTGAAGACATTATTACGACATCGCGCCAGATTATGTGTCTGTAGTGTGAAATAATTTTTGCTTCGGTGAATAGATTTCAGTTTGGGGTATTCTTTCAACATTCCAACAGGGCTACGGAATATGAGGTACGATTTCTCTGAAACCATGATAGATTTCCCATCGATCCTGACCAAAATGAAAATCATTGGACAAAGGGTGAAGAAATTCTTATGACATCGCTTCAGATTATGTGTCTGTAGTGTGAGCTAATTTTACTTAACAGAACTGCGAACCATGAAGTGATTTCTCTGTGACCATGACAGATTTCTCATCGATCCTGACCAAAATGAGTATCATTGGACAAAGGGTGAAAAAATTCTTATGACTTCGCTTCAGATTATGTCTCTTTAGTGTTAAATAATTTTACTTAATAGAACTGCGAACCATGAAGTGATTTCTCTGAAACCATGATAGATTTCCCATCGATCCTGACCAAAATGAAAATCATTGGACAAAGGGTGAAGAAATTCTTATGACTTCGCTTCAGATTATGTCTCTTTAGTGTTAAATAATTTTACTTAACAGAACTGCGAACCATGAAGTGATTTCTCTGTGACCATGATAGATTTCCCATCTATCCTGACCAAAACGAGAATCATTGGACAAAGGGTGAAGAAATTCTTATGACTTCGCTTCAGATTATATCCCTTTAGTGCGAAATAATTTTACTTAACAGAACTGCGAACCATGAAGTGATTTCTCTGAGACCATAATAGATTTCCCATCGATCCTGACCAAAATGAGAATCATTTGACAAAGGGTGAAGACATTCTTATGACTTCGCTTCAGATTATATCCCTTTAGTGCGAAATAATTTTACTTAACAGAACTGCGAACCATGAAGTGGTTTCTCTGAGACCATGATAGATTTCCCATCGATCCTGACCAAAATGAGAATCATTGGACAAAGGGTGAAGACATTCTTATGACTTCGCTTCAGATTATGTCTCTTTAGTGTTAAATAATTTTACTTAACAGAACTGCGAACCATGAAGTGATTTCTCTGTGACCATGATAGATTTCCCATCTATCCTGACCAAAACGAGAATCATTGGACAAAGGGTGAAGAAATTCTTATGACTTCGCTTCAGATTATATCCCTTTAGTGCGAAATAATTTTACTTAACAGAACTGCGAACCATGAAGTGATTTCTCTGAGACCATGATAGATTTCCCATCGATCCTGACCAAAATGAGAATCATTGGACAAAGGGTGAAGAAAGTCTTATGACATCGTTTCAGATTATGTGTCTGTAGTGCGATATAATTTTTGCTTTGGTGGATAGATTTTAGTTTGGGGTAGTCTTTCAACATTCTAACAGAGCTACGGAATATGAAGTACGATTTCTCTGAAACCATGATAGATTTCCCATCGATCCTGACCAAAATGAAAATCATTAGACAAAGGGTGAAGAAACTCTTACGACATCGCTTCAGATTATGTGTCTGTAGTGCGAAATCATTTTTGCTTTGGTGAATAGATTTCAGTTTGGGGTAGTCTTTCAACATTCTAACAGAGCTACGGACTATGAGGAATGATTTCTCTGAAACCATGATAGATTTTCCATCTATCCTGACCAAAACGAGAATCATTGGACAAAGGGTGAAGAAATTCTTATGAATTCGCTTCAGATTATGTCTCTTTAGTGTGAAATAATTTTATTTAACAAAACTGCGAACCATGAAGTGATTTCTCTGAGACCATGATAGATTTCCCATCGATCCTGACCAAAATGAGAATCATTGGACAAAGGGTGAAGAAATTCTTATGACTTCGCTTCAGATTATGTCTCTTTAGTGTGGAATAATTTTACTTAACTAAACTGCGAACGATGAAGTGATTTCTCTGAGACCATGATAGATTTCCCATCGATCCTGACCAAAATGAAAATCATTAGACAAAGATTGAAGAAATTCTTACGACATCGCGTCAGATTATGTGTCTGTAGTGAGAAATAATTTTTGCTTTGGTGAATAGATTTCAGTTTGGGGTAGTCTTTCAACATTCTAACAGAGCCACGGCCTATGAGGTACGATTTCTCTGAAACCATGATAGATTTCCCATCGATCCTGACCAAAATGAGAATCATTGGACAAAGGGTGAAGAAATTCTTATGACTTCGCTTCAGATTATGTCTCTTTAGTGTGAAATAATTTTATTTAACAAAACTGCGAACCATGAAGTGATTTCTCTGAGACCATGATTGATTTCCCATCGATCCTGACCAAAATGAGAATCATTGGACAAAGGGTGAAGAAATTCTTATGACATCGCTTCAGATTATGTCTCTTTAGGTGAAATAATTTTATTTAACAGAACTGCGAATCATGAAGTGATTTCTCTGAGACCATGATAGATTTCCCATCGATCCTGACCAAAATGAAAATCATTAGACAAAGGGTGAAGAAACTCTTACGACATCGCTTCAGATTATGTGTCTGTAGTGCGAAATCATTTTTGCTTTGGTGAATAGATTTCAGTTTGGGGTAGTCTTTCAACATTCTAACAGAGCTACGGACTATGAAGTATGATTTCTCTGAAACCATGATAGATTTCCCATAGAACCTGACCAAAATGAGAATCATTGGACAAAGGGTGAAGAAATTCTTATGACTTCGCTTCAGATTATGTCTCTTTAGTGTGAAATAATTTTATTTAACAAAACTGCGAACCATGAAGTGATTTCTCTGAGACCATGATTGATTTCCCATCGATCCTGACCAAAATGAGAATCATTGGACAAAGGGTGAAGAAATTCTTATGACATCGCTTCAGATTATGTCTCTTTAGGTGAAATAATTTTATTTAACAGAACTGCGAATCATGAAGTGATTTCTCTGAGACCATGATAGATTTCCCATCGATCCTGACCAAAATGAAAATCATTAGACAAAGGGTGAAGAAATTCTTACGACATCGCGTCAGATTATGTGTCTGTAGTGTGAAATAATTTTTGCTTTGGTGAATAGATTTCAGTTTGGGGTAGTCTTTCAACATTCTAACAGAGCTACGGCCTATGAGGAATGACTTCTCTGAAACCATGATAGATTTCCCATCTATCTTGACCACAACGAGAATCATTGGACAAATGGTGAAGAAATTCTTATGACATCGCTTCGGATTATGTCTCTTTAGTGTGAAATAATTTTATTTAACAGAACTGCGAATCATGAAGTGATTTCTCTGAGACCATGATAGATTTCCCATCGATCCTGAATAAAATGAAAATCATTAGATAAAGGGTGAAGAAATTCTTACGACATCGCGTCAGATTATGTGTCTGTAGTGTGAAATAATTTTTGCTTTGGTGAATAGATTTTAGTTTGGGGTATTCTTTCAACATTCTAACAGAGCTACGGAATATGAAGTACGATTTCTCTGAAACCATGATATATTTCCCATCGATCCTGACCAAAATGAAAATCATTAGACAAAGGGTGAAGAAATTCTTATGACTTCGCTTCAGATTATGTCTCTTTAGTGTGAAATAATTTTACTTAACAGAACTGCGAACCATGAAGTGATTTCTCTGAGACCATGATAGATTTCCCATAGATCCTGACCAAAATGAGAATGATTAGACAAAGGGTGAAGACATTATTACGACATCGCGCCAGATTATGTGTCTGTAGTGTGAAATAATTTTTGCTTCGGTGAATAGATTTCAGTTTGGGGTATTCTTTCAACATTCCAACAGGGCTACGGAATATGAGGTACGATTTCTCTGAAACCATGATAGATTTCCCATCGATCCTGACCAAAATGAAAATCATTGGACAAAGGGTGAAGAAATTCTTATGACATCGCTTCAGATTATGTGTCTGTAGTGTGAGCTAATTTTACTTAACAGAACTGCGAACCATGAAGTGATTTCTCTGTGACCATGACAGATTTCTCATCGATCCTGACCAAAATGAGTATCATTGGACAAAGGGTGAAAAAATTCTTATGACTTCGCTTCAGATTATGTCTCTTTAGTGTTAAATAATTTTACTTAATAGAACTGCGAACCATGAAGTGATTTCTCTGAAACCATGATAGATTTCCCATCGATCCTGACCAAAATGAAAATCATTGGACAAAGGGTGAAGAAATTCTTATGACTTCGCTTCAGATTATGTCTCTTTAGTGTTAAATAATTTTACTTAACAGAACTGCGAACCATGAAGTGATTTCTCTGTGACCATGATAGATTTCCCATCTATCCTGACCAAAACGAGAATCATTGGACAAAGGGTGAAGAAATTCTTATGACTTCGCTTCAGATTATATCCCTTTAGTGCGAAATAATTTTACTTAACAGAACTGCGAACCATGAAGTGATTTCTCTGAGACCATAATAGATTTCCCATCGATCCTGACCAAAATGAGAATCATTGGACAAAGGGTGAAGACATTCTTATGACTTCGCTTCAGATTATATCCCTTTAGTGCGAAATAATTTTACTTAACAGAACTGCGAACCATGAAGTGGTTTCTCTGAGACCATGATAGATTTCCCATCGATCCTGACCAAAATGAGAATCATTGGACAAAGGGTGAAGACATTCTTATGACTTCGCTTCAGATTATGTCTCTTTAGTGTTAAATAATTTTACTTAACAGAACTGCGAACCATGAAGTGATTTCTCTGTGACCATGATAGATTTCCCATCTATCCTGACCAAAACGAGAATCATTGGACAAAGGGTGAAGAAATTCTTATGACTTCGCTTCAGATTATATCCCTTTAGTGCGAAATAATTTTACTTAACAGAACTGCGAACCATGAAGTGATTTCTCTGAGACCATGATAGATTTCCCATCGATCCTGACCAAAATGAGAATCATTGGACAAAGGGTGAAGAAAGTCTTATGACATCGTTTCAGATTATGTGTCTGTAGTGCGATATAATTTTTGCTTTGGTGGATAGATTTTAGTTTGGGGTAGTCTTTCAACATTCTAACAGAGCTACGGAATATGAAGTACGATTTCTCTGAAACCATGATAGATTTCCCATCGATCCTGACCAAAATGAAAATCATTAGACAAAGGGTGAAGAAACTCTTACGACATCGCTTCAGATTATGTGTCTGTAGTGCGAAATCATTTTTGCTTTGGTGAATAGATTTCAGTTTGGGGTAGTCTTTCAACATTCTAACAGAGCTACGGACTATGAGGAATGATTTCTCTGAAACCATGATAGATTTTCCATCTATCCTGACCAAAACGAGAATCATTGGACAAAGGGTGAAGAAATTCTTATGAATTCGCTTCAGATTATGTCTCTTTAGTGTGAAATAATTTTATTTAACAAAACTGCGAACCATGAAGTGATTTCTCTGAGACCATGATAGATTTCCCATCGATCCTGACCAAAATGAGAATCATTGGACAAAGGGTGAAGAAATTCTTATGACTTCGCTTCAGATTATGTCTCTTTAGTGTGGAATAATTTTACTTAACTAAACTGCGAACGATGAAGTGATTTCTCTGAGACCATGATAGATTTCCCATCGATCCTGACCAAAATGAAAATCATTAGACAAAGATTGAAGAAATTCTTACGACATCGCGTCAGATTATGTGTCTGTAGTGAGAAATAATTTTTGCTTTGGTGAATAGATTTCAGTTTGGGGTAGTCTTTCAACATTCTAACAGAGCCACGGCCTATGAGGTACGATTTCTCTGAAACCATGATAGATTTCCCATCGATCCTGACCAAAATGAGAATCATTGGACAAAGGGTGAAGAAATTCTTATGACTTCGCTTCAGATTATGTCTCTTTAGTGTGAAATAATTTTATTTAACAAAACTGCGAACCATGAAGTGATTTCTCTGAGACCATGATTGATTTCCCATCGATCCTGACCAAAATGAGAATCATTGGACAAAGGGTGAAGAAATTCTTATGACATCGCTTCAGATTATGTCTCTTTAGGTGAAATAATTTTATTTAACAGAACTGCGAATCATGAAGTGATTTCTCTGAGACCATGATAGATTTCCCATCGATCCTGACCAAAATGAAAATCATTAGACAAAGGGTGAAGAAACTCTTACGACATCGCTTCAGATTATGTGTCTGTAGTGCGAAATCATTTTTGCTTTGGTGAATAGATTTCAGTTTGGGGTAGTCTTTCAACATTCTAACAGAGCTACGGACTATGAAGTATGATTTCTCTGAAACCATGATAGATTTCCCATAGAACCTGACCAAAATAAGAATCATTGGACAAAGCGTGAAGAAATTCGTATAACTTCGCTACAGATTATATCTCTTTAGTGTGAAATAATTTTACTTAACAGAACTGCGAACCATGAAGTGATTTCTCTGAGACCATGATAGATTTCCCATCGATCCTGACCAAAATGAGATTCATTGGACAAAGGGTGAAGAAATTCTTATGACTTCGCTTCAGATTATGTCTCTTTAGTGTGGAATAATATTACTTAACAGAACTGCGAACAATGAAGTGATTTCTCTGAGACCATGATAGATTTCCCATCGATCCTGACCAAAATGAAAATCATTAGAGAAAGGGTGAAGAAATTCTTATGACTTCGCTTCAGATTATGTCTCTTTAGTGTGGAATAATTTTACTTAACAGAACTGCGAACGATGAAGTGATTTCTCTGAGACCATGATAGATTTCCCATCGATCCTGACCAAAACGAGAATCATTGGACAAAGGGTGAAGAAATTCTTATGACTTCGCTTCAGATTATATCCCTTTAGTGCGAAATAATTTTACTTAACAGAACTGCGAACCATGAAGTGATTTCTCTGAGACCATGATAGATTTCCCATCGATCCTGACCAAAATGACAATCATTAGACAAAGGGTGAAGAAATTCTTACGACATCGCGTCAGATTATGTGTCTGTAGTGTGAAATAATTTTTGCTTTGGTGAATAGATTTCAGTTTAGGGTAGTATTTCAACATTCTAACAGAGCTACGGACTATGAGGTATGATTTCTCTGAAACCATAAAGATTTCCCATCGATCCTGACCAAAATGAGAATCATTGAACAAAGGGTGAAGACATTCTTACGACATTGCGTCAGATTATGTGTCTGTAGTGTGAAATAATTTTTGCTTTGGTGAATAGACTTCAGTTTAGGGTAGTATTTCAACATTCTAACAGAGCTACGGACTATGAGGTATGATTTCTCTGAGACCATGATAGATTTCCCATCGATCCTGACCAAAATGAGAATCATTGGACAAAGGGTGAAGAAATTCTTTTGACTTCGCTTCAGATTATGTCTCTTTAGTGTGAAATAATATTACTTAACAGAACTGCGAACCATGAAGTGATTTCTCTGAGACCATGATTGATTTCCCATCGATCCTGACCAAAATGAGAATCATTGGACAAAGGGTGAAGAAATTCTTATGACATCGCTTCAGATTATGTCTCTTTAGGTGAAATAATTTTATTTAACAGAACTGCGAATCATGAAGTGATTTCTCTGAGACCATGATAGATTTCCCATCGATCCTGACCAAAATGAAAATCATTAGACAAAGGGTGAAGAAACTCTTACGACTTCGCTTCAGATTATATCCCTTTAGTGCGAAATAATTTTACTTAACAGAACTGCGAACCATGAAGTGATTTCTCTGAGACCATGATAGATTTCCCATCGATCCTGACCAAAATGACAATCATTAGACAAAGGGTGAAGAAATTCTTACGACATCGCGTCAGATTATGTGTCTGTAGTGTGAAATAATTTTTGCTTTGGTGAATAGATTTCAGTTTAGGGTAGTATTTCAACATTCTAACAGAGCTACGGACTATGAGGTATGATTTCTCTGAAACCATAAAGATTTCCCATCGATCCTGACCAAAATGAGAATCATTGAACAAAGGGTGAAGACATTCTTACGACATTGCGTCAGATTATGTGTCTGTAGTGTGAAATAATTTTTGCTTTGGTGAATAGATTTCAGTTTGGGGTAGTCTTTCAACATTCTAACAGAGCCACGGCCTATGAGGTACGATTTCTCTGAAACCATGATAGATTTCCCATCGATCCTGACCAAAATGAGAATCATTGGACAAAGGGTGAAGAAATTCTTATGACTTCGCTTCAGATTATGTCTCTTTAGTGTGAAATAATTTTATTTAACAAAACTGCGAACCATGAAGTGATTTCTCTGAGACCATGATTGATTTCCCATCGATCCTGACCAAAATGAGAATCATTGGACAAAGGGTGAAGAAATTCTTATGACATCGCTTCAGATTATGTCTCTTTAGGTGAAATAATTTTATTTAACAGAACTGCGAATCATGAAGTGATTTCTCTGAGACCATGATAGATTTCCCATCGATCCTGACCAAAATGAAAATCATTGGACAAAGGGTGAAGAAATTCTTATGACTTCGCTTCAGATTATATCCCTTTAGTGCGAAATAATTTTACTTAACAGAACTGCGAACCATGAAGTGATTTCTCTGAGACCATGATAGATTTCCCATCGATCCTGACCAAAATGACAATCATTAGACAAAGGGTGAAGAAATTCTTACGACATCGCGTCAGATTATGTGTCTGTAGTGTGAAATAATTTTTGCTTTGGTGAATAGATTTCAGTTTAGGGTAGTATTTCAACATTCTAACAGAGCTACGGACTATGAGGTATGATTTCTCTGAAACCATAAAGATTTCCCATCGATCCTGACCAAAATGAGAATCATTGAACAAAGGGTGAAGACATTCTTACGACATTGCGTCAGATTATGTGTCTGTAGTGTGAAATAATTTTTGCTTTGGTGAATAGATTTCAGTTTGGGGTAGTCTTTCAACATTCTAACAGAGCCACGGCCTATGAGGTACGATTTCTCTGAAACCATGATAGATTTCCCATCGATCCTGACCAAAATGAGAATCATTGGACAAAGGGTGAAGAAATTCTTATGACTTCGCTTCAGATTATGTCTCTTTAGTGTGAAATAATTTTATTTAACAAAACTGCGAACCATGAAGTGATTTCTCTGAGACCATGATAGATTTCCCATCGATCCTGACCAAAATGAGAATCATTGGACAAAGGGTGAAGAAATTCTTATGACATCGCTTCAGATTATGTCTCTTTAGGTGAAATAATTTTATTTAACAGAACTGCGAATCATGAAGTGATTTCTCTGAGACCATGATAGATTTCCCATCGATCCTGACCAAAATGAAAATCATTAGACAAAGGGTGAAGAAACTCTTACGACATCGCTTCAGATTATGTGTCTGTAGTGCGAAATCATTTTTGCTTTGGTGAATAGATTTCAGTTTGGGGTAGTCTTTCAACATTCTAACAGAGCTACGGACTATGAAGTATGATTTCTCTGAAACCATGATAGATTTCCCATAGAACCTGACCAAAATAAGAATCATTGGACAAAGCGTGAAGAAATTCGTATAACTTCGCTACAGATTATATCTCTTTAGTGTGAAATAATTTTACTTAACAGAACTGCGAACCATGAAGTGATTTCTCTGAGACCATGATAGATTTCCCATCGATCCTGACCAAAATGAGATTCATTGGACAAAGGGTGAAGAAATTCTTATGACTTCGCTTCAGATTATGTCTCTTTAGTGTGGAATAATATTACTTAACAGAACTGCGAACAATGAAGTGATTTCTCTGAGACCATGATAGATTTCCCATCGATCCTGACCAAAATGAAAATCATTAGAGAAAGGGTGAAGAAATTCTTATGACTTCGCTTCAGATTATGTCTCTTTAGTGTGGAATAATTTTACTTAACAGAACTGCGAACGATGAAGTGATTTCTCTGAGACCATGATAGATTTCCCATCGATCCTGACCAAAACGAGAATCATTGGACAAAGGGTGAAGAAATTCTTATGACTTCGCTTCAGATTATATCCCTTTAGTGCGAAATAATTTTACTTAACAGAACTGCGAACCATGAAGTGATTTCTCTGAGACCATGATAGATTTCCCATCGATCCTGACCAAAATGACAATCATTAGACAAAGGGTGAAGAAATTCTTACGACATCGCGTCAGATTATGTGTCTGTAGTGTGAAATAATTTTTGCTTTGGTGAATAGATTTCAGTTTAGGGTAGTATTTCAACATTCTAACAGAGCTACGGACTATGAGGTATGATTTCTCTGAAACCATAAAGATTTCCCATCGATCCTGACCAAAATGAGAATCATTGAACAAAGGGTGAAGACATTCTTACGACATTGCGTCAGATTATGTGTCTGTAGTGTGAAATAATTTTTGCTTTGGTGAATAGACTTCAGTTTAGGGTAGTATTTCAACATTCTAACAGAGCTAAGGACTATGAGGTATGATTTCTCTGAAACCATAATAGATTTCCCATCGATCCTGACCAAAATGAGAATCATTGGACAAAGGGTGAAGAAATTCTTATGACATCGCGTCAGATTATGTGTCTGTAGTGTGAAATAATTTTTGCTTTGGTGAATAGATTTCAGTTTAGGGTAGTATTTCAACATTCTAACAGAGCTACGGACTATGAGGTATGATTTCTCTGAAACCATAATAGATTTCCCATCGATCCTGACCAAAATGAGAATCATTGGACAAAGGGTGAAGACATTCTTATGACTTCGCTTCAGATTATATCTCTTTAGTGTGAAATAATTTTACTTAACAGAACTGCGAAACATGAAGTGATTTCTCTCAGACCATGATAGATTTCCCATCGATCCTGACCAAAATGAAAATCATTAGACAAAGGGTGAAGAAATTCTTACGACATTGCGTCAGATTATGTGTCTGTAGTGTGAAATAATTTTTGCTTTGGTGGATAGATTTTCGTTTGGGGCAGTCTTTCAACATTCTAACAGAGCTACGGACTATGTAGTATGAATTCTCTGAAAAAATGATAGATTTCCCATCGACCTTGACCAAAATGAGAATCATTAGACAAAGGTGAAGAAATTCTTATGACATCGCCTCAGATTATGTGTCTGTAGTGTGAAATAATTTTTGCTTTGGTGGATAGATTTTAGTGTGGGGTAGTTTTTCAACATTCAACAGAGCTACGGACTATGAGGTATGATTTCTCTGAAACCATGATAGATTTCCCATCTATCCTGACCAAAACGAGAATCATTGGACAAAGGGTGAAGAAATTCTTATGACTTCGCTTCAGATTATATCCGTTTAGTGCGAAATAATTTTACTTAACAGAACTGCGAACCATGAAGTGATTTCTCTGAGACCATGATAGATTTCCCATCGATCCTGACCAAAATGAGAATCATTGGACAAAGGGTGAAGACATTCTTATGACTTCGCTTCAGATTATATCTCTTTAGTGTGAAATAATTTTACTTAACAGAACTGCGAAACATGAAGTGATTTCTCTCAGACCATGATAGATTTCCCATCGATCCTGACCAAAATGAAAATCATTAGACAAAGGGTGAAGAAATTCTTACGACATTGCGTCAGATTATGTGTCTGTAGTGTGAAATAATTTTTGCTTTGGTGAACAGATTTTAGTTTGGGGTAGTCTTTCAATATTCTAACAGAGTTACGGACTATGAGGTATGATTTCTCTGAAACCATGATAGATTTCCCATCTATCCTGACCAAAACGAGAATCATTGGACAAAGGGTGAAGAAATTCTTATGACTTCGCTTCAGATTATATCCGTTTAGTGCGAAATAATTTTACTTAACAGAACTGCGAACCATGAAGTGATTTCTCTGAGACCATGATAGAATTCCCATCGATCCTGACCAAAATGAAAATCATTAGACAAAGGGTGAAGAAATTCTTATGACATCGCGTCAGATTATGTGTCTGTAGTGTGAAATAATTTTTGCTTTGGTGAATAGATTTCAGTTTAGGGTAGTATTTCAACATTCTAACAGAGCTACGGACTATGAGGTATTATTTTCACTGAAACCATGATAGATTTCCCATCTAGCCTGACCAAAACGAGAGTCATTGGACAAAGGGTGAAGAACTTCTTATGACTTCGCTTCAGATTATGTGTCTGTAGTGTGAAATAATTTTTGCATTGGTGAATAGATTTCAGTTTGGGGTAGTCTTTCAACATTCTAACAGAACTGCGAACCATGAAGTGATTTCTCTGAGACCATGATAGATTTCCCATCCATCCTGACCAAAATGAGAATCATTATACAAAGGGTGAAGAAATTCTTATGACATCGCTTCAGATTATGTGTCTGTAGTGTGAAATAATTTTTGCATTGGTGAATAGATTTCAGTTTGGGGTAGTCTTTCAACATTCTAACAGAGCTACGGACTATGAGGTATGATTTCTCTGAGACCATGATAGATTTCCCATCGATCCTGACCAAAATGAGAATCATTGGACAAAGGGTGAAGAAATTCTTTTGACTTCGCTTCAGATTATGTCTCTTTAGTGTGAAATAATTTTACTTAACAGAACTGCGAACCATGAAGTGATTTCTCTGAGACCACGATAGATTTATCATCGATCCTAACCAAAATGAGAATCATTGGACAAAGGGTGAAGAAATTCTTATGACATCGTTTCAGATTCTGTGTCTGTAGTGTGAAATTATTTTTGCTTTGTTGAATAGATTTTAGTTTGGGGTAGTCTTTCAACATTCTAACAGAGCTACAGAATATGAAGCACGATTTCTCTGAAACTATGATAGATTTCCCATTGATCCTGACCAAAATGAGAATCATTGGACAAAGGGTGAAGAAATTCTTATGACATCGCTTCAGATTATGTGTCTGTAGTGTGAAATAATTTTTGCTTTGGGGAATATATTTTAGTTTGGGGTAGTCTCTCACTATTCTAACAGAGCTACTTATTATGAGGTATGATTTCTCTGAAACCATGATAGATTTCCCATCTAGCCTGACCAAAACGAGAATCATTGGACAAAGGGTGAAGAACTCCTTATGACTTCGCTTCAGATTATATCTCTTTAGTGTGAAATAATTTTACTTTACAGAACTGCGAACCATGAAGTGATTTCTCTGAAACCATGATAGATTTCCCATCGATCCTGAGCAAAATGAGAATCATTGGACAAAGGGTGAAGAAATTCTTATGACATCGTTTCAGATTATGTGCCTGTAGTGGGAAATAATTTTTGCTTTGGTGGATAGATTTTAGTTTGGGGTAGTCTTTCAACATTCTAACAGAGCTACGGAATATGAAGTATGATTTCTTTGAAACCATGATAGATTTCCCATCGATCCTGACTAAAATAAGAATCATTGGACAAAGCGTGAAGAAATTCGTATGACTTCGCTACAGATTATATCTCTTTAGTGTGAAATAATTTTACTTAACAGAACTGCGAACCATGAAGTGATTTCTCTGAGACCATGATAGATTTCCCATCGATCCTGACCAAAATGAGAACCATTGGACAAAGGGTGAAGAAATTCTTTTGACTTTGCTTCAGATTATGTTTCTTTAGTGTGAAATAATTTTACTTAACAGAACTGCGAACCATGAAGTGATTTCTCTGAGACCACGATAGATTTATCATCGATCCTGACCAAAATGAGAATCATTGGACAAAGGGTGAAGAAATTCTTATGACATCGTTTCAGATTCTGTGTCTGTAGTGTGAAATTATTTTTGCTTTGTTGAATAGATTTTAGTTTGGGGTAGTCTTTCAACATTCTAACAGAGCTACAGAATATGAAGCACGATTTCTCTGAAACTATGATAGATTTCCCATCGATCCTGACCAAAATGAGAATCATTGGACAAAGGGTGAAGAAATTCTTATGACATCGCTTCAGATTATGTGTCTGTAGTGTGAAATAATTTTTGCTTTGGGGAATATATTTTAGTTTGGGGTAGTCTTTCACTATTCTAACAGAGCTACTTACTATGAGGTATGATTTCACTGAAACCATGATAGATTTCCCATCTAGCCTGACCAAAGCGAGAATTATTGGACAAAGGGTGAAGAACTTCTTATGACTTCGCTTCAGATTATATCTCTTTAGTGTGAAATAATTTTACTTAACAGAACTGCGAACCATGAAGTGATTTCTCTGAGACCATGATAGATTTCCCATCCATCCTGACAAAAATGAGAATCATTGGACAAAGGGTGAAGAAATTCTTTTGACTTCGCTTCAGATTATGTCTCTTTAGTGTGAAATAATTTTACTTAACAGAACTGCGAACCATGAAGTGATTTCTCTGAGACCATGATAGATTTCCCATCCATCCTGACCAAAATGAGAATCATTGGACAAAAGGTGAAGAAATTCTCACGACATCGCGTCAGATTATATCTCTTTAGTGTGAAATAATTTTACTTAACAGAACTGCGAACCATGAAGTGATTTCTCTGAGACCATGATAGATTTCCCATTGATCCTGAGCAAAATGAGAATCATTGGACAAAGGGTGAAGAAATTCTTATGACATCGTTTCAGATTATGTGCCTGTAGTGGGAAATAATTTTTGCTTTGGTGGATAGATTTTAGTTTGGGGTAGTCTTTCAACATTCTAACAGAGCTACGGACTATGAAGTATGATTTCTCTGAAACCATGATAGATTTCCCATCCATCCTGACCAAAACGAGAATCATTGGACAGAGGGTGAAGAAATTCTTACGACTTCGCTTCAGATTATATCTCTTTAGTGTGAAATAATTTTACTTAACAGAACTGCGAACCATGAAGTGATTTCTCGGACACCATGATAGATTTCCCATCCATCCTGACCAAAATGAGAATCATTGGGCAAAGGGTGAAGAAATTCTTATGACATCGTTTCAGATTCTGTGTCTGAAGTGTGAAATTATTTTTGCTTTGTTGAATAGATTTTAGTTTGGGGTAGTCTTTCAACATTCTAACAGAGCTACAGAATATGAAGCACGATTTCTCTGAAACTATGATAGATTTCCCATCGATCCTGACCAAAATGAGAATCATTGGACAAAGTTTGAAGAAATTCTTATGACATCGTTTCAGATTCTGTGTCTGTAGTGTGAAATTATTTTTGCTTTGTTGAATAGATTTTAGTTTGGGGTAGTCTTTCAACATTCTAACAGAGCTACGGAATATGAAGTATGCTTTCTCTGAAACTATGATAGATTTCCCATCGATCCTGATCAAAATGAGAATCATTGGACAAAGGGTGAAGAAATTCTTATGACATCGCTTCAGATTATGTGTCTGTAGTGTGAAATAATTTTTGCTTTGGGGAATATATTTTAGTTTGGGGTAGTCTTTCACTATTCTAACAGAGCTACGGACTATGAAGTATGATTTCTCTGAAACCATGATAGATTTCCCATCCATCCTGACCAAAACGAGAATCATTGGACAGAGGGTGAAGAACTCCTTATGACTTCGCTTCAGATTATATCTTTTTAGTGTGAAATAATTTTACTTTACAGAACTGCGAACCATGAAGTGATTTCTCTGAAACCATGATAGATTTCCCATCGATCCTGAGCAAAATGAGAATCATTGGACAAAGGGTGAAGAAATTCTTATGACATCGTTTCAGATTATGTGCCTGTAGTGGGAAATAATTTTTGCTTTGGTGGATAGATTTTAGTTTGGGGTAGTCTTTCAACATTCTAACAGAGCTACGGAATATGAAGCACGATTTCTCTGAAACCATGATAGATTTCCCATCGATCCTGACTAAAATAAGAATCATTGGACAATGCGTGAAGAAATACGTCTGACTTCGCTACAGATTATATCTCTTTAGTGTGAAATAATTTTACTTAACAGAACTGCGAACCACGAAGTGATTTCTCTGAGACCATGATAGATTTCCCATCGATCCTGACCAAAATGAGAATCATTGGACAAAGGGTGAAGAAATTCTTTTGACTTCGCTTCAGATTATGTCTCTTTAGTGTGAAATAATTTTACTTAACAGAACTGCGAACCATGAAGTGATTTCTCTGAGACCACGATAGATTTATCATCGATCCTGACCAAAATGAGAATCATTGGACAAAGGGTGAAGAAATTCTTATGACATCGTTTCAGATTCTGTGTCTGTAGTGTGAAATTATTTTTGCTTTGTTGAATAGATTTTAGTTTGGGGTAGTCTTTCAACATTCTAACAGAGCTACAGAATATGAAGTATGCTTTCTCTGAAACTATGATAGATTTCCCATCGATCCTGATCAAAATGAGAATCATTGGACAAAGGGTGAAGAAATTCTTATGACATCGCTTCAGATTATGTGTCTGTAGTGTGAAATAATTTTTGCTTTGGGGAATATATTTTAGTTTGGGGTAGTCTTTCACTATTCTAACAGAGCTACTTACTATGAGGTATGATTTCTCTGAAACCATGATAGATATCCCATCTAGCCTGACCAAAGCGAGAATCATTGGACAAAGGGTGAAGAACTTCTTATGACTTCGCTTCAGATTATATCTCTTTAGTGTGAAATAATTTTACTTAACAGAACTGCGAACCATGAAGTGATTTCTCTGAGACCATGATAGATTTCCCATCCATCCTGACCAAAATGAGAATCATTGGACAAAGGGTGAAGAAATTCTTTTGACTTCGCTTCAGATTATGTCTCTTTAGTGTGAAATAATTTTACTTAACAGAACTGCGAACCATGAAGTGATTTCTCTGAGACCATGATAGATTTCCCATCCATCCTGACCAAAATGAGAATCATTGGACAAAGGGTGAAGAAATTCTCACGACATCGCGTCAGATTATATCTCTTTAGTGTGAAATAATTTTACTTAACAGAACTGCGAACCATGAAGTGATTTCTCTGAGACCATGATAGATTTCCCATTGATCCTGAGCAAAATGAGAATCATTGGACAAAGGGTGAAGAAATTCTTATGACATCGTTTCAGATTATGTGCCTGTTGTGGGAAATAATTTTTGCTTTGGTGGATAGATTTTAGTTTGGGGTAGTCTTTCAACATTCTAACAGAGCTACAGAATATGAAACACGATTTCTCTGAAACTATGATAGATTTCCCATCGATCCTGACCAAAATGAGAATCATTGGACAGAGGGTGAAGAAATTCTTACGACTTCGCTTCAGATTATATCTCTTTAGTGTGAAATAATTTTACTTAACAGAACTGCGAACCATGAAGTGATTTCTCTGAGACCATGATAGATTTCCCATCCATCCTGACCAAAATGAGAATCATTGGACAGAGGGTGAAGAAATTCTTACGACTTCGCTTCAGATTATATCTCTTTAGTGTGAAATAATTTTACTTAACAGAACTGCGAACCATGAAGTGATTTCTCTGAGACCATGATAGATTTCCCATCCATCCTGACCAAAATGAGAATCATTGGACAAAGGGTGAAGAAATTCTTATGACATCGTTTCAGATTCTGTGTCTGAAGTGTGAAATTATTTTTGCTTTGTTGAATAGATTTTAGTTTGGGGTAGTCTTTCAACATTCTAACAGAGCTACAGAATATGAAACACGATTTCTCTGAAACTATGATAGATTTCCCATCGATCCTGACCAAAATGAGAATCATTGGACAAAGGGTGAAGAAATTCTTATGACATCGTTTCAGATTCTGTGTCTGTAGTATGAAATTATTTTTGCTTTGTTGCATAGATTTTAGTTTGGGGTAGTCTTTCAACATTCTAACAGAGCTACAGAATATGAAGCACGATTTCTCTGAAACCATGATACATTTCCCATCGATTGTGACTAAAATAAGAATCATTTTACAAAGCGTGAAGAAATTCGTATGACTTCGCTACAGATTATATCTCTTTAGTGTGAAATAATTTTACTTAACAGAACTGCGAAAAATGAAGTGATTTCTCTGAGACCACGATAGATTCATCATCGATCCTAACCAAAATGAGAATCATTAGACAAAGGGTGAAGAAATTCTTATGACATCGTTTCAGATTCTGTGTCTGTAGTGTGAAATTATTTTTGCTTTGTTGAATAGATTTTAGTTTGGGGTAGTCTTTCACTATTCTAACAGAGCTACTTACTATGAGGTATGATTTCTCTGAAACCATGATAGATTTCCCATCTAGCCTGACCAAAGCGAGAATCATTGGACAAAGTGTGAAGAAATTCTTATGACATCGCTTCAGATTATGTGTCTGTAGTGTGAAATAATTTTTGCTTTGGGGAATATATTTTAGTTTGGGGTAGTCTTTCACTATTCTAAGAGAGCTACTTACTATGAGGTACGATTTCTCTGAAACCATGATAGATTTCCCATCGATCCTGACTAAAATAAGAATCATTGGACAAAGCGTGAAGAAATTCGTATGACTTCGCTACAGATTATATCTCTTTAGTGTGAAATAATTTTACTTAACAGAACTGCGAACCATGAAGTGATTTCTCTGAGACCATGATAGATTTCCCATCGATCCTGACCAAAATGAGAATCATTGGACAAAGGGTGAAGCAATTCTTTTGACTTCGCTTCTGATTATGTCTCTTTAGTGTGAAATAATTTGACTTAACAGAACTGCGAACCATGAAGTGATTTCTCTGAGACCACGATAGATTTATCATCGATCCTGACCAAAATGAGAATCATTGGACAAAGGGTGAAGAAATTCTTTTGACTTCGCTTCAGATTATGTCTCTTTAGTGTGAAATAATTTTACTTAACAGAACTGCGAACCATGAAGTGATTTCTCTGAGACCATGATAGATTTCCCATCGATCCTGAGCAAAATGAGAATCATTGGACAAAGAGTGAAGAAATTCTTATGACATCGTTTCAGATTATGTGCCTGTAGTGGGAAATAATTTTTGCTTTGGTGGATAGATTTTAGTTTGGGGTAGTCTTTCAACATTCTAACAGAGCTACAGAATATGAAGCACGATTTCTCTGAAACTATGATAGATTTCCCATCAATCCTGACCAAAATGAGAATCATTCGACAAAGGGTGAAGAAATTCTTATTACATCGTTTCAGATTCTGTGTCTGTAGTGTGAAATTATTTTTGCTTTGTTGAATAGATTTTACTTTGGGGTAGTCTTTCAACATTCTAACAGAGCTACAGAATATGAAGCACGATTTCTCTGAAACTATGATAGATTTCCCATCGATCCTGTTCAAAATGAGAATCATTGGACAAAGGGTGAAGAAATTCTCACGACATCGCGTCAGATTATATCTCTTTAGTGTGAAATAATTTTACTTAACAGAACTGCGAACCATGAAGTGATTTCTCTGAGACCATGATAGATTTCCCATCCATCCTGACCAAAATGAGAATCATTGGACAAAGGGTGAAGAAATTCTCACGACATCGCGTCAGATTATATCTCTTTAGTGTGAAATAATTTTACTTAACAGAACTGCGAACCATGAAGTGATTTCTCTGAGACCACGATAGATTTATCATCGATCCTGACCAAAATGAGAATCATTGGACAAAGGGTGAAGAAATTCTTATGACATCGTTTCAGATTCTGTGTCTGTAGTGTGAAATTATTTTTGCTTTGTTGAATAGATTTTAGTTTGGGGTAGTCTTTCAACATTCTAACAGAGCTACAGAATATGAAGTTCGATTTCTCTGAAACCATGATAGATTTCCCATCGATCCTGACCAAAATGAGAATCATTCGACAAAGGGTGAAGAAATTCTTATGACATCGCTTCAGATTATGTGTCTGTAGTGTGAAATAATTTTTGCTTTGGGGAATATATTTTAGTTTGGGGTAGTCTTTCACTATTCTAAGAGAACTACTTACTATGAGGTATGATTTCTCTGAAACCATGATAGATTTCCCATCTAGTCTGACCAAAACGAGAATCATTGGACAAAGGGTGAAGAACTTCTTATGACTTCGCTTCAGATTATATCTCTTTAGTGTGAAATAATTTTACTTAACAGAACTGCGAACCATGAAGTGTTTTCTCTGAAACCATGATAGATTTCCCATCGATCCTGAGCAAAATGAGAATCATTGGACAAAGGGTGAAGAAATTCTTATGACATCGTTTCAGATTATGTGCCTGTAGTGGGAAATAATTTTTGCTTTGGTGGATAGATTTTAGTTTGGGGTAGTCTTTCAACATTCTAACAGAGCTACGGACTATGAAGTATGATTTCTCTGAAACCATGATAGATTTCCCATCCATCCTGACCAAAATGAGAATCATTGGACAGAGGGTGAAGAAATTCTTACGACTTCGCTTCAGATTATATCTCTTTAGTGTGAAATAATTTTACTTAACAGAACTGCGAACCATGAAGTGATTTCTCTGAGACCATGATAGATTTCCCATCCATCCTGACCAAAATGAGAATCATTGGACAAACAGTGAAGAAATTCTTATGACATCGTTTCAGATTCTGTGTCTGTAGTGTGAAATTATTTTTGCTTTGTTGAATAGATTTTAGTTTGGGGTAGTCTTTCAACATTCTAACAGAGCTACAGAATATGAAGCACGATTTCTCTGAAACTATGATAGATTTCCCATCAATCCTGACCAAAATGAGAATCATTGGACAAAGGGTGAAGAAATTCTTATGACATCGTTTCAGATTCTGTGTCTGTAGTGTGAAATTATTTTTGCTTTGTTGAATAGATTTTAGTTTGGGGTAGTCTTTCAACATTCTAACAGAGCTACAGAATATGAAGCACGATTTCGCTGAAACTATGATAGATTTCCCATCGATCCTGTTCAAAATGAGAATCATTGGACAAAGGGTGAAGAAATTCTCACGACATCGCGTCAGATTATATCTCTTTAATGTGAAATAATTTTACTTAACAGAACTGCGAACCATGAAGTGATTTCTCTGAGACCATGATAGATTTCCCATCGATCCTGACCAAAATGAGAATCATTGGACAAAGGGTGAAGAAATTCTTTTGACTTCGCTTCAGATTATGTCTCTTTAGTGTGAAATAATTTTACTTAACAGCACTGCGAACCATGAAGTGATTTCTCAGAGACCACGATAGATTTATCATCGATCCTAACCAAAATGAGAATCATTGGACAAAGGGTGAAGAAATTCTTATGACATCGTTTCAGATTCTGTGTCTGTAGTGTGAAATTATTTTTACTTTGTTGAATAGATTTTAGTTTGGGGTAGTCTTTCAACATTCTAACAGAGCTACAGAATATGAAGCACGATTTCTCTGAAACTATGATAGATTTCCCATCGATCCTGTTCAAAATGAGAATCATTGGACAAAGGGTGAAGAAATTCTCACGACATCGCGTCAGATTATATCTCTTTAGTGTGAAATAATTTTACTTAACAGAACTGCGAACCATGAAGTGATTTCTCTGAGACCATGATAGATTTCCCATCGATCCTGACCAAAATGAGAATCATTGGACAAAGGGTGAAGAAATTCTTATGACATCGCGTCAGATTATGTGTCTGTAGTGTGGAATAATTTTTGCTTTGGGGAATATATTTTAGTTTGGGGTAGTCTTTCACTATTCTAACAGAGCTACTTACTATGAGGTATGATTTCTCTGAAACCATGATAGATTTCCCATCTAGCCTGACCAAAACGAGAATCATTGGACAAAGGGTGAAGAACTTCTTATGACTTCGCTTCAGATTATATCTCTTTAGTGTGAAATAATTTTACTTAACAGAACTGCGAACCATGAAGTGATTTCTCTGAAACCATGATAGATTTCCCATCGATCCTGACCAAAATGAGAATCATTGGACAAAGGGTGAAGAAATTCTTATGACATCGTTACAGATTATGTGCCTGTAGTGTGAAATATTTTTTGCTTTGGTGGATAGATTTTAGTTTGGGTTAGTCTTTCAACATTCTAACAGAGCTACCGACTATGAAGTATGATTTCTCTGAAACCATGATAGATTTCCCATCGATCCTGACTAAAATAAGAATCATTGGACAAAGCGTGAAAAAATTCGTATGACTTCGCTACAGATTATATCTCTTTAGTGTGAAATAATTTTGCTTAACAGAACTGCGAACCATGAAGTGATTTCTCTGAGACCATGATAGATTTCCCATCGATCCTGAGAAAAATGAGAATCATTGGACAAAGGGTGAAGAAATTCTTCTGACTTCGCTTCAGATTATGTCTCTTTAGTGTGAAATAACTTTACTTAACAGAACTGCGAACCATGATGTGATTTCTCTGAGACCACGATAGATTTGTCATCGATCCTGACCAAAATGAGAATCATTGGACAAAGGGTGAAGAAATTCTTATGACATCGCTTCAGATTATGTGTCTGTAGTGTGAAATAATTTTTGCTTTGGGGAATATATTTTAGTTTGGGGTAGTCTTTCACTATTCTAACAGAGCTACTTACTATGAGGTATGATTTCTCTGAAACCATGATAGATTTCCCATCTAGCCTGACCAAAACGAGAATCATTGGACAAAGGGTGAAGAACTTCTTATGACTTCGCTTCAGATTATATCTCTTTAGTGTGAAATAATTTTACTTAACAGAACTGCGAACCATGAAGTGATTTCTCTGAAACCATGATAGATTTCCCATCGATCCTGAGCAAAATGAGAATCATTGGACAAAGGGTGAAGAAATTCTTATGACATCGTTACAGATTATGTGCCTGTAGTGTGAAATATTTTTTGCTTTGGTGGATAGATTTTAGTTTGGGTTAGTCTTTCAACATTCTAACAGAGCTACCGACTATGAAGTATGATTTGTCTGAAACCATGATAGATTTCCCATCAATCCTGACTAAAATAAGAATCATTGGACAAAGCGTGAAGAAATTCGTATGACTTCGCTACAGATTATATCTCTTTAGTGTGAAATAATTTTGCTTAACAGAACTGCGAACCATGAAGTGATTTCTCTGAGACCATGATAGATTTCCCATCGATCCTGAGCAAAATGAGAATCATTGGACAAAGGGTGAAGAAATTTTTCTGACTTCGCTTCAGATTATGTCTCTTTAGTGTGAAATAATTTTACTTAACAGAACTGCGAACCATGATGTGATTTCTCTGAGACCACGATAGATTTGTCATCGATCCTGACCAAAATGAGAATCATTGGACAAAGGGTGTAGAAATTCTTATGACATCGTTTCAGATTCTGTGTCTGTAGTGTGAAATTATTTTTGCTTTGTTGAATAGATTTTAGTTTGGGGTAGTCTTTCAACATTCTAACAGAGCTACAGAATCTGAATCACGATTTCTCTGAAACCATGATAGATTTGCCATCGATCCTGACCAAAATGAGAATCATTGGGCAAAGGCTGAAGAAATTCTTATGACATCGTTTCAGATTATGTGCCTGTAGTGGGAAATAATTTTTGCTTTGGTGGATAGATTTTAGTTTGGGGTAGTCTTTCAACATTCTAACAGAGCTACGGACTATGAAGTATGATTTCTCTGAAACCATGATAGATTTCCCATCCATCCTGACCAAAATGAAAATTATTAGACAAAGGGTGAAGAAATTCTTACGACATCGCTTCAGATTATGTGTCTGTAGTGTGAAATAATTTTTGCTTTGGTGAATAGATTTCAGTTTGGGGTAGTCTTTCAACATTCTAACAGAGCTACGGAATATGAAGCACGATTTCTCTGAAACCATGATAGATTTCCCATCGATGCTGACCAAAATGAAAATTATTAGACAAAGGGTGAAGAAATTCTCACGACATCGCGTCAGATTATGTGTCTGTAGTGTGAAATAATTTTACTTAACAGAACTGCGAACCATGAAGTGATTTCTCTGAGACCATCCTGACCAAAATGAGAATCATTGGACAAAGGCTGAAGAAATTCTTATGACATCGTTTCAGATTATGTGCCTGTAGTGGGAAATAATTTTTGCTTTGGTGGATAGATTTTAGTTTGTTGTAGTTTTTCAACATTCTAACAGAGCTGCGGACAATGAAGTATGATTTCTCTGAAACCATGATAGATTTCCCATCCATCCTGACCAAAATGAGAATCATTGGACTAAGGGTGAAGAAATTCTTATGACTTCGCTTCAGATTATATCTCTTTAGTGTGAAATAATTTAACTTAACAGAACTGCGAACCATGAAGTGATTTCTCTGAGACCATGATAGATTTCCCATCGATCCTGACCAAAATGAGAATCATTGGAAAAAGGGTGAAGAAATTCTTATGACATCGTTTCAGATTATGTGTCTGTAGTGTGAAATAATTTTTGCTTTGGTTGATAGATTTTAGTTTGGGGTAGTCTTTCAACATTCTAACAGAGCTACGGAATATGAAGTACGATTTCTCTGAAACCATGATAGATTTCCCATCGATGCTGACCAAAATGAAAATTATTAGACAAAGGGTGAAGGAATTCTTACGACATCGCTTCAGATTATGTGTCTGTAGTGTGAAATAATTTTTACTTTGGTGAATAGATTTCAGTTTGGGGTAGTCTTTCAACATTCTAACAGAGCTACGGAATACGAAGCACGATTTCTCTGAAACCATGATAGATTTCCCATCGATGCTGACCAAAATGAAAATTATTAGACAAAGGGTGAAGAAATTCTCACGACATCGCGTCAGATTATCTGTCTGTAGTGTGAAATAATTTTACTTAACAGAACTGCGAACCATGAAGTGATTTCTCTGAGACCATGATAGATTTGCCATCGATCCTGACCAAAATGAGAATCATTGGACAAAGGCTGAAGAAATTCTTATGACATCGTTTCAGATTATGTGCCTGTAGTGGGAAATAATTTTTGCTTTGGTAGATAGATTTTAGTTTGTTGTAGTTTTTCAACATTCTAACAGAGCTGCGGACAATGAAGTATGATTTCTCTGAAACCATGATAGATTTCCCATCCATCCTGACCAAAATGAGAATCATTGGACAAGGGGTGAAGAAATTCTTATGACTTCGGTTCAGATTATATCTCTTTAGTGTGAAATAATTTTACTTAACAGAACTGCGAACCATGAAGTGATTTCTCTGAGACCATGATAGATTTCCCATCGATCCTGACCAAAATGAGAATCATTGGAAAAAGGGTGTAGAAATTCTTATGACATTGCTTCAGATTATGTGTCTGCAGTGTGAAATAATTTTTGCTTTGGTGAATAGATTTTAGTTTGGGGTAGACTGTCAATATTCTAACAGAGCTGCGGACTATAAGGTATGATTTCTCTGAAACCATGATAGATTTCCCATCGATCCTGACCAAAATGAGAATCATTGGACAAAGGGTGAAGAATTTCTTATGACATCGTTTCAGATTATGTGTCTGTAGTGTGAAATAATTTTTGCTTTGGTGGATAGATTTTAGTTTGGGGTAGTCTTTCAACATTCTAACAGAGCTACGGAATATGTAGTACGATTTCTCTGAGACCATGATAGATTTCCCATCTATCCTGACCAAAATGAGAATCATTGGAAAAAGGGTGAAGAAATTCTTATGACATCGCCCCAGATTATGTGTCTGTAGTGTGAAATAATTTTTGCTTTGTTGAATAGATTTTAGTTTGGGGTAGTCTTTTTAACATTCTAACAGAGCTACGGAATATGAAGCACGATTTCTCTGAAACCATGATAGATTTCCCATCGATCCTGACCAAAATGAGAATCATTGGACAAAGGGTGAAGAAATTCTTATGACTTCGCTTCAGATTATGTGTCTTTAGTGTGAAATAATTTTACTTAACAAAACTGCGAACCATGAAGTATGATTTCTCTGAGACCATGATGAATTTCCCATCGATGCTGACCAAAATGAGAATCATTGGACAAAAGGTGAAGAAATTCTTATGACATCGTTTCAGATTATGTGTCTGTAGTGTGAAATAACTTTTGCTTTTTTGGATAGATTTTAGTTTGTTGTAGTTTTTCAACATTCTAACAGAGCTGCGGACAATGAAGTATGATTTCTCTGAAACCATGAAAGATTTCCCATCGATCCTGACCAAAATGAGAATCATTGGACTAAGGGTGAAGAAATTCTTATGACTTCGCTTCAGATTATATCTCTTTAGTGTGAAATAATTTAACTTAACAGAACTGCGAACCATGAAGTGATTTCTCTGAGACCATGATAGATTTCCCATCGATCCTGACCAAAATGAGAATCATTGGAAAAAGGGTGAAGAAATTCTTATGACATCGTTTCAGATTATGTGTCTGTAGTGTGAAATAATTTTTGCTTTGGTGGATAGATTTTAGTTTGGGGTAGTCTTTCAACATTCTAACAGAGCTACGGAATATGAAGTACGATTTCTCTGAAACCATGATAGATTTCCCATCGATGCTGACCAAAATGAAAATTATTAGACAAAGGGTGAAGGAATTCTTACGACATCGCTTCAGATTATGTGTCTGTAGTGTGAAATAATTTTTACTTTGGTGAATAGATTTCAGTTTGGGGTAGTCTTTCAACATTCTAACAGAGCTACGGAATATGAAGCACGATTTCTCTGAAACCATGATAGATTTCCCATCGATGCTGA
This sequence comes from Xylota sylvarum, assembly GCA_905220385.1. Classification (NCBI taxonomy): domain Eukaryota; kingdom Metazoa; phylum Arthropoda; class Insecta; order Diptera; family Syrphidae; genus Xylota; species Xylota sylvarum. The sequence continues at coordinate 1,323,560 of CAJMZQ010000061.1, forward strand.
CCAAAATGAAAATTATTAGACAAAGGGTGAAGAAATTCTCACGACATCGCGTCAGATTATATGTCTGTAGTGTGAAATAATTTTACTTAACAGAACTGCGAACCATGAAGTGATTTCTCTGAGACCATGATGGATTTCCCATCGATCCTGACCAAAATGAGAATCATTGTACAAAGCGTGAAGAAATTCTTATGACATCGTTTCAGATTATGTGCCTGTAGTGGGAAATAATTTTTGCTTTGGTAGATAGATTTTAGTTTGTTGTAGTTTTTCAACATTCTAACAGAGCTGCGGACAATGAAGTATGATTTCTCTGAAACCATGATAGATTTCCCATCCATCCTGACCAAAATGAGAATCATTGGACAAGGGGTGAAGAAATTCTTATGACTTCGCTTCAGATTATATCTCTTTAGTGTGAAATAATTTTACTTAACAGAACTGCGAACCATGAAGTGATTTCTCTGAGACCATGATAGATTTCCCATCGATCCTGACCAAAATGAGAATCATTGGAAAAAGGGTGTAGAAATTCTTATGACATCGCTTCAGATTATGTGTCTGCAGTGTGAAATAATTTTTGCTTTGGTGAATAGATTTTAGTTTGGGGTAGACTGTCAATATTCTAACAGAGCTGCGGACTATAAGGTATGATTTCTCTGAAACCATGATAGATTTCCCATCGATCCTGACCAAAATGAGAATCATTGGACAAAGGGTGAAAAATTTCTTATGACATCGTTTCAGATTATGTGTCTGTAGTGTGAAATAATTTTTGCTTTGGTGGATAGATTTTAGTTTGGGGTAGTCTTTCAACATTCTAACAGAGCTACGGAATATGAAGTACGATTTCTCTGAGACCATGATAGATTTCCCATCTATCCTGACCAAAATGAGAATCATTGGACAAAGGGTGAAGAAATTCTTATGACATCGTTTCAGATTCTGTGTCTGTAGTGTGAAATAATTTTTGCTTTGTTGAATAGATTTTAGTTTGGGGTAGTCTTTCAACATTCTAACAGAGCTACGGAATATGAAGCACGATTTCTCTGAAACCATGATAGATTTCCCATCGATGCTGACCAAAATGAAAATTATTAGAGAAAGGGTGAAGAAATTCTCACGACATCGCGTCGGATTATGTGTCTGTAGTGTGAAATAATTTTTGCTTTGGTGAATAGATTTCAGTTTGGGGTAGTCTTTCAACATTCTAACAGAGATACGGACTATGAGGTGTGATTTCTCTGAGACCACGATAGATTTCCCATCGATCCTGACCAAAACGAGAATCATTGGACAAAGGGTGAAGAAATTCTTATGACATCGCTTCAGATTATGTTTCTTTAGAAATAATTTTACTTAACAGAACTGCGAACCATGCAGTCATTTCTCTGAGACCATGATAGATTTCCCATCTATCCTGACCAAAATGAGAATCATTGGACAAAGGGTGAAGAAATTCTTATGACATCGTTTCAGATTCTGTGTCTGTAGTGTGAAATAATTTTTGCTTTGTTGAATAGATTTTAGTTTGGGGTAGTCTTTCAACATTCTAACAGAGCTACGGAATATGAAGCACGATTTCTCTGAAACCATGATAGATTTCCCATCGATCCTGACCAAAATGAGAATCATTGGACAAAGGGTGAAGAAATTCTTATGACTTCGCTTCAGATTATGTGTCTTTAGTGTGAAATAATTTTACTTAACAAAACTGCGAACCATGAAGTACGATTTCTCTGAGACCATGATGAATTTCCCATCGATGATGACCAAAATGAGAATCATTGGACAAAAGGTGAAGAAATTCTTATGACATCGTTTCAGATTATGTGTCTGTAGTGTGAAATAACTTTTGCTTTGGTGGATAGATTTTAGTTTGGGGTAGTCTTTCAACATTCTAACAGAGCTACGGACTATGAGGTGTGATTTCTCTGAGACCATGATAGATTTCCCATCGAACCTGACCAAAATGAGAATCATTGGACAAAGGGTGAAGAAATTCTTATGACATCGTTTCAGATTCTGTGTCTGTAGTGTGAAATAATTTTTGCTTTGTTGAATAGATTTTAGTTTGGGGTAGTCTTTCAACATTCTAACAGAGCTACGGAATATGAAGCACGATTTCTCTGAAACCATGATAGATTTCCCATCGATGCTGACCAAAATGAAAATTATTAGAGAAAGGGTGAAGAAATTCTCACGACATCGCGTCGGATTATGTGTCTGTAGTGTGAAATAATTTTTGCTTTGGTGAATAGATTTCAGTTTGGGGTAGTCTTTCAACATTCTAACAGAGATACGGACTATGAGGTGTGATTTCTCTGAGACCATGATAGATTTCCCATCGATCCTGACCAAAACGAGAATCATTGGACAAAGGGTGAAGAAATTCTTATGACATCGCTTCAGATTATGTTTCTTTAGAAATAATTTTACTTAACAGAACTGCGAACCATGCAGTCATTTCTCTGAGACCATGATAGATTTCCCATCTATCCTGACCAAAATGAGAATCATTTTAAAAATGGTGAAGAAATTCTTATGACATCGCTTCAGATTATGTGTCTGTAGTGTGAAATAATTTTTGCTTTGTTGAATAGATTTTAGTTTGGGGTAGTCTTTCAACATTCTAACAGAGCTACGGAATGTAAAGCACGATTTCTTTGAAACCATGATAGATTTCCCATCGATCCTGACCAAAATGAGAAGCATTGGACAAAGGGTGAAGAAATTCTTATGACTTCGCTTCAGATTATTTCTTTAGTGTGAAATAATTTTACTTAACAGAACTGCGAACCATGAAGTGATTTCTCTGAGACCATGATAGATTTGCCATCGATCCTGACCAAAATGAGAATCATTGGACAAAGGCTGAATAAATTCTTATGACATCGTTTCAGATTATGTGCCTGTAGTGGGAAATAATTTTTGCTTTGGTGGATACATTTTAGTTTGTTGTAGTCTTTCAACATTCTAACAGAGCTACGGAATATGAAGTACGATTTCTCTGAAACCATGATAGATTTCCCATCCATCCTGACCAAAATGAGAATCATTGGACAAAGGGTGAAGAAATTCTTATGACTTCGCTTCAGATTATTTCTTTAGTGTGAAATAATTTTACTTAACAGAACTGCGAACCATGAAGTCATTTCTCTGAGACCATGATAGATTTCCCATCGATCCTGACCAAAATGAGAATCATTGGACAAAGGGTGGAGAAATTCTTATGACATCGTTTCAGATTATGTGCCTGTAGTGTGAAATAATTTTTGCTTTGGTGGATAGATTTCAGTTTGGGGTAGTCTTTCAACATTCTAACAGAGCTACGGACTATGAAGTATGATTTCTCTGAAACCATGATAGATTTCCCATCTATCCTGACCAAAAGGAGAATCATTGGAAAAAGGGTGAAGAAATTCTTATGACATCGTTTCAGATTATGTGTCTGTACTGTGAAATAATTTTTGCTTTGGTGGATAGATTTTAGTTTGGGGTAGTCTTTCAACATTCTAACAGAGCTACCGACTATGAAGTATGATTTCTCTGAAACCATGATAGATTTCCCATCGATCCTGACCAAAATGAGAATCATTGGACAAAGCGTGAAGAAATTCGTATGACTTCGCTACAGATTATATCTCTTTAGTGTGAAATAATTTTACTTAACAGAACTGCGAACCATGAAGTGATTTCTCTGAGACCATGATAGATTTGCCATCGATGCTGACCAAAATGAGAATCATTGGACAAAGGGTGAAGAAATTCTTATGACATCGCTTCAGATTATGTGTCTGTAGTGTGAAATAATTTTTGCTTTGGTGAATAGATTTTAGTTTGGGGTAGTCTTTCAACATTCGAACAGAGCTACGGACTCTGAAGTATGATTTCTCTGAAACCATGATAGATTTTCCATCGATCCTGACCAAAATGAGAATCATTGGACAAAGCGTGAAGAAATTCGTATGACTTCGCTACAGATTATATCTCTTTAGTGTGAAATAATTTTACTTAACAGAACTGCGAACCATGAAGTGATTTCTTTGAGACCATGATAGATTTCCCATCGATCCTGACCAAAATGATTATCGTTGGACAAAGCGTGAAGAAATCCTTATGACATCGCTTCAGATTATGTCTCTTTAGTGTGAAATAATTTTACTTAACAGAACTGCGAACCATGAAGTGATTTCTCTGAGACCATGATAGATTTCCCATCGATCCTGACCAAAATGATAATCGTTGGACAAAGGGTGAAGAAATTCTTATGACTTCGCTTCAGATTATGTGTCTTTAGTGTGAAATAATTTTACTTAACAAAACTGCGAACCATGAAGTATGATTTCTCTGAGACCATGATGGATTTCCCATCGATTTTGACCAAAATGAGAATCATTGTACAAAGGGTGAAGAAATTCTTATGACATCGCTTCAGATTATGTGTCTGTAGTGTGAAATAATTTTTGCTTTGGTGGATAGATTTTAGTTTGGGGTAGTTTTTCAACATTCTAACAGAGCTACGGAATATGAAGTACGATTTCTCTGAAACCATGATAGATTTTCCATCGATGCTGACCAAAATGAAAATTCTTAGACAAAGGGTGAAGAAATTCTTACGACATCGCGTCAGATTATGTGTCTGTAGTGTGAAATAATTTTTGCTTTGGTGAATAGATTTCAGTTTGGGGTAGTCTTTCAACATTCTAACAGAGCTACGGACTATGAGGTGTGATTTCTCTGAGACCATGATAGATTTCCCATCGATCCTGACCAAAATGAGAATTATTAGACAAAGGGTGAAGAAATTCTCACGACATCGCCTCAGATTATGTGTCTGTAGTGTGAAATAATTTTTGCTTTTTTGAATAGATTTCAGTTTGGGGTAGTCTTTCAACATTCTAACAGAGCTACGGACTATGAGGTGTGATTTCTCTGAGAAAATGATAGATTTCCCATCGATCCTGACCAAAATGAGAATCATTTTACAAAGGGTGAAGAAATTCTTATGACATCGTTTCAGATTCTGTGTCTGTAGTGTGAAATAATTTTTGCTTTGTTGAATAGATTTTAGTTTGGGGTAGTCTTTCAACATTCTAACAGAGCTACGGAATATGAAGCACGATTTCTCTGAAACCATGATAGATTTCTCATCGATGCTGACCAAAATGAAAATTATTAGAGAAAGGGTGAAGAAATTCTCACGACATCGCGTCAGATTATGTGTCTGTAGTGTGAAATAATTTTTGCTTTGGTGAATAGATTTCAGTTTGGGGTAGTCTTTCAACATTCTAACAGAGCTACGGACTATGAGGTGTGATTTCTCTGAGACCATGATAGATTTCCCATCGATCCTGACCAAAATGAGAATCATTGGACAAAGGGTGAAGAAATTCTTATGACATCGCTTCAGATTATGTTTCTTTAGAAATAATTTTACTTAACAGAACTGCGAACCATGCAGTCATTTCTCTGAGACCATGATAGATTTCCCATCTATCCTGACCAAAATGAGAATCATTGGAAAAATGGTGAAGAAATTCTTATGACATCGCTTCAGATTATGTGTCTGTAGTGTGAAATAATTTTTGCTTTGGTGAATAGATTTTAGTTTGGGGTAGTCTTTCAACATTCGAACAGAGCTACGGACTCTGAAGTATGATTTCTCTGAAACCATGATAGATTTTCCATCGATCCTGACCAAAATGAGAATCATTGGACAAAGCGTGAAGAAATTCGTATGACTTCGCTACAGATTATATCTCTTTAGTGTGAAATAATTTTACTTAACAGAACTGCGAACCATGAAGTGATTTCTTTGAGACCATGATAGATTTCCCATCGATCCTGACCAAAATGATTATCGTTGGACAAAGCGTGAAGAAATCCTTATGACATCGCTTCAGATTATGTCTCTTTAGTGTGAAATAATTTTACTTAACAGAACTGCGAACCATGAAGTGATTTCTCTGAGACCATGATAGATTTCCCATCGATCCTGACCAAAATGATAATCGTTGGACAAAGGGTGAAGAAATTCTTATGACTTCGCTTCAGATTATGTGTCTTTAGTGTGAAATAATTTTACTTAACAAAACTGCGAACCATGAAGTATGATTTCTCTGAGACCATGATGGATTTCCCATCGATTTTGACCAAAATGAGAATCATTGTACAAAGGGTGAAGAAATTCTTATGACATCGCTTCAGATTATGTGTCTGTAGTGTGAAATAATTTTTGCTTTGGTGGATAGATTTTAGTTTGGGGTAGTTTTTCAACATTCTAACAGAGCTACGGAATATGAAGTACGATTTCTCTGAAACCATGATAGATTTTCCATCGATGCTGACCAAAATGAAAATTCTTAGACAAAGGGTGAAGAAATTCTTACGACATCGCGTCAGATTATGTGTCTGTAGTGTGAAATAATTTTTGCTTTGGTGAATAGATTTCAGTTTGGGGTAGTCTTTCAACATTCTAACAGAGCTACGGACTATGAGGTGTGATTTCTCTGAGACCATGATAGATTTCCCATCGATCCTGACCAAAATGAGAATTATTAGACAAAGGGTGAAGAAATTCTCACGACATCGCCTCAGATTATGTGTCTGTAGTGTGAAATAATTTTTGCTTTTTTGAATAGATTTCAGTTTGGGGTAGTCTTTCAACATTCTAACAGAGCTACGGACTATGAGGTGTGATTTCTCTGAGAAAATGATAGATTTCCCATCGATCCTGACCAAAATGAGAATCATTGGACAAAGGGTGAAGAAATTCTTATGACATCGTTTCAGATTCTGTGTCTGTAGTGTGAAATAATTTTTGCTTTGTTGAATAGATTTTAGTTTGGGGTAGTCTTTCAACATTCTAACAGAGCTACGGAATATGAAGCACGATTTCTCTGAAACCATGATAGATTTCTCATCGATGCTGACCAAAATGAAAATTATTAGAGAAAGGGTGAAGAAATTCTCACGACATCGCGTCAGATTATGTGTCTGTAGTGTGAAATAATTTTTGCTTTGGTGAATAGATTTCAGTTTGGGGTAGTCTTTCAACATTCTAACAGAGCTACGGACTATGAGGTGTGATTTCTCTGAGACCATGATAGATTTCCCATCGATCCTGACCAAAATGAGAATCATTGGACAAAGGGTGAAGAAATTCTTATGACATCGCTTCAGATTATGTTTCTTTAGAAATAATTTTACTTAACAGAACTGCGAACCATGCAGTCATTTCTCTGAGACCATGATAGATTTCCCATCTATCCTGACCAAAATGAGAATCATTGGAAAAATGGTGAAGAAATTCTTATGACATCGCTTCAGATTATGTGTCTGTAGTGTGAAATAATTTTTGCTTTGTTGAATAGATTTTAGTTTGGGGTAGTCTTTCAACATTCTAACAGAGCTACGGAATATGAAGCACGATTTCTTTGAAACCATGATAGATTTCCCATCGATCCTGACCAAAATGAGAAGCATTGGACAAAGGGTGAAGAAATTCTTATGACTTCGCTTCAGATTATGTGTCTTTAGTGTGAAATAATTTTACTTAACAAAACTGCGAACCATGAAGTATTATTTCTCTGAGACCATGATGGATTTCCCATCTATCCTGACCAAAATGAGAATCATTGGATAAAGGGTGAAGAAATTCTTATGACATCGTTTCAGATTATGTGTCTGTAGTGTGAAATAATTTTTGCTTTGTTGAATAGATTTTAGTTTGGGGTAGTCTTTCAACATTCTAACAGAGCTACGGAATATGAGGCACGATTTCTCTGAAACCATGATAGATTTCCCATCGATGCTGACCAAAATGAAAATTATTAGACAAAGGGTGATTATGTGTCTGTAGTGTGAAATAATTTTACTTAACAGAACTGCGAACCATGAAGTGATTTCTCTGAGACCATGATAGATTTGTCATCGATCCTGACCAAAATGAAAATCATTGGAGAAAGGGTGAATAAATTCTTATGACATCGTTTCAGATTATGTGCCTGTAGTGGGAAATAATTTTTGCTTTGGTGGATAGATTTTAGTTTGTTGTAGTCTTTCAACACTCTAACAGAGCTACGGACAATGAAGTATGATTTCTCTGAAACCATGATAGATTTCCCATCCATCCTGACCAAAATGAGAATCATTGGACAAAGGGTAAAGAAATTCTTATGACTTCGCTTCAGATTATTTCTTTAGTGTGAAATAATTTTACTTAACAGAACTGCGAACCATGAAGTCATTTCTCTGAGACCATGATAGATTTCCCATCGATCCTGACCAAAATGAGAATCATTGGACAAAGGGTGGAGAAATTCTTATGACATCGTTTCAGATTATGTGCCTGTAGTGTGAAATAATTTTTGCTTTGGTGGATAGATTTTAGTTTGGGGTAGTCTTTCAACATTCTAACAGAGCTACGGACTATGAAGTATGATTTCTCTGAAACCATGATAGATTTCCCATCTATCCTGACCAAAATGAGAATCATTTAAAAAAGGGTGAAGAAATTCTTATGACATCGTTTCAGATTATGTGTCTGTACTGTGAAATAATTTTTGCTTTGGTGGATAGATTTTAGTTTGGGGTAGTCTTTCAACATTCTAACAGAGCTACCGACTATGAAGTATGATTTCTCTGAAACCATGATAGATTTCCCATCGATCCTGACCAAAATGAGAATCATTGGACAAAGGGTGAAGAAATTCTTATGACATCGCTTCAGATTATGTGTCTGTAGTGTGAAATAATTTTTGCTTTGGTGAATAGATTTTAGTTTGGGGTAGTCTTTCAACATTCTAACAGAGCTACGGACTCTGAAGTATGATTTCTCTGAAACCATGATAGATTTCCCATCGATCCTGACCAAAATGAGAATCATTGGACAAAGGGTGAAGAAATTCTTATGACTTCGCTTCAGATTATGTGTCTTTAGTGTGAAATAATTTTACTTAACAAAACTGCGAACCATGAAGTATGATTTCTCTGAGACCACGATGGATTTCCCATCGATCCTGACCAAAATGAGAATCATTGTACAAAGGGTGAAGAAATTCTTATGACATCGCTTCAGATTATGTGTCTGTAGTGTGAAATAATTTTTGCTTTGGTGGATAGATTTTAGTTTGGGGTAGTTTTTCAACATTCTAACAGAGCTACGGAATATGAAGTACGATTTCTCTGAAACCATGATAGATTTTCCATCGATGCTGACCAAAATGAAAATTCTTAGACAAAGGGTGAAGAAATTCTTACGACATCGCTTCAGATTATGTGTCTGTAGTGTGAAATAATTTTTGCTTTGGTGAATAGATTTCAGTTTGGGGTAGTCTTTCAACATTCTAACAGAGCTACGGACTATGAGGTGTGATTTCTCTGAGACCATGATAGATTTCCCATCGATCCTGACCAAAATGAGAATCATTTAAAAAAGGGTGAAGAAATTCTTATGACATCGTTTCAGATTATGTGTCTGTACTGTGAAATAATTTTTGCTTTGGTGGATAGATTTTAGTTTGGGGTAGTCTTTCAACATTCTAACAGAGCTACCGACTATGAAGTATGATTTCTCTGAAACCATGATAGATTTCCCATCGATCCTGACCAAAATGAGAATCATTGGACAAAGGGTGAAGAAATTCTTATGACATCGCTTCAGATTATGTGTCTGTAGTGTGAAATAATTTTTGCTTTGGTGAATAGATTTTAGTTTGGGGTAGTCTTTCAACATTCTAACAGAGCTACGGACTCTGAAGTATGATTTCTCTGAAACCATGATAGATTTCCCATCGATCCTGACCAAAATGAGAATCATTGGACAAAGGGTGAAGAAATTCTTATGACTTCGCTTCAGATTATGTGTCTTTAGTGTGAAATAATTTTACTTAACAAAACTGCGAACCATGAAGTATGATTTCTCTGAGACCATGATGGATTTCCCATCGATCCTGACCAAAATGAGAATCATTGTACAAAGGGTGAAGAAATTCTTATGACATCGCTTCAGATTATGTGTCTGTAGTGTGAAATAATTTTTGCTTTGGTGGATAGATTTTAGTTTGGGGTAGTTTTTCAACATTCTAACAGAGCTACGGAATATGAAGTACGATTTCTCTGAAACCATGATAGATTTTCCATCGATGCTGACCAAAATGAAAATTCTTAGACAAAGGGTGAAGAAATTCTTACGACATCGCTTCAGATTATGTGTCTGTAGTGTGAAATAATTTTTGCTTTGGTGAATAGATTTCAGTTTGGGGTAGTCTTTCAACATTCTAACAGAGCTACGGACTATGAGGTGTGATTTCTCTGAGACCATGATAGATTTCCCATCGATCCTGACCAAAATGAGAATTATTAGACAAAGGGTGAAGAAATTCTCACGACATCGCTTCAGATTATGTGTCTGTAGTGTGAAATAATTTTTGCTTTGGTGAATAGATCTCAGTTTGGGGTAGTCTTTCAACATTCTAACAGAGCTACGGACTATGAGGTGTGATTTCTCTGAGAAAATGATAGATTTCCCATCGATCCTGACCAAAATGAGAATCATTGGACAAAGTGTGAAGAAATTCTTATGACATCGTTTCAGATTCTGTGTCTGTAGTGTGAAATAATTTTTGCTTTGGTGAATAGATTTCAGTTTGGGGTAGTCTTTCAACATTCTAACAGAGCTACGGACTATGAAGTATGATTTCTCTGAGACCATGATAGATTTCCCATCGATCCTGACCAAAATGAGAATTATTAGACAAAGGGTGAAGAAATTCTCACGACATCGCGTCAGATTATGTGTCTGTAGTGTGAAATAATTTTTTCTTTTTTGAATAGATCTCAGTTTGGGGTAGTCTTTCAACATTCTAACAGAGCTACGGACTATGAGTTGTAATTTCTCTGAGACCATGATAGATCTCCCATCGATCCTGACCAAAATGAGAATCATTGGACAAAGGGTGAAGAAATTCTTATGACATCGTTTCAGATTATGTGTCTGTAGTGTGAAATAATTTTTGCTTTGGTGAATAGATTTCAGTTTGGGGTAGTCTTTCAACATTCTAACAGAGCTACCGACTATGAAGTATGATTTCTCTGAAACCATGATAGATTTCCCATCCACCCTGACCAAAATGAGAATCATTGGACAAAAGGTGAAGAAATTCTTATGACATCGTTTCAGATTATATCTCTTTAGAAATAATTTTACTTAACAGAACTGCGAACCATGAAGTCATTTCTCTGAGACCATGTTAGATTTCCCATCGATCCTGACCAAATTAGAATCATTATACAAAGGGTGAAGAAATTCTTATGACATCGTTTCAGATTATGTGAATGTAGTGTGAAATAATTTTTGCTCTCGTGGATAGATTTTAGTTTGGGGTAGTCTTTCAACATTCTAACAGAGCTACGGACTATGAACTATGATTTCTCTGAAACCATGATAGATTTCCCATCTATCCTGACAAAAATGAGAATCATTGGAAAAAGGGTGAAGAAATTCTTATGACGTCGTTTCAGATTATGTGTCTGTAGTGTGAAATAATTTTTGCTTTGTTGAATAGATTTTAGTTTGGGGTAGTCTTTCAACATTCTAACAGAGCTACGGCATATGAAGCACGATTTCTCTGAAACCATGATAGATTTCCCATCGATCCTGACCAAAATGAGAATCAATGGACAAAGGGTGAAGAAATTCTTATGACATAGTTTCAGATTCTGTGTCTGTAGTGTGAAATAATTTTTGCTTTGTTGAATAGATTTTAGTTTGGGGTAGTCTTTCAACATTCTAACAGAGCTACGGACTATGAAGTATGATTTCTCTGAAACCATAATAGATTCCAAATAGATAATTACCAAAATGAGAATCATTGGACAATGGTTGAATAAATTCTTATGACATCGCTTCAGATTATGTCTCTTTAGTGTGAAATAGTTTTACTTAACAAAACTGCGAACCATGAAGTATGATTTCTCTGAGACCATGATGGATTTCCCACTGATCCTGACAAAATGAGAATCATTGGACAAACGGTGAAGAAATTCTTATGACATCGTTTCAGATTATGTCTCTGTAGTGTGAAATAATGTTTGCTTTGGTGGATAGATTTTAGTTTGGGGAAGTCTTTCAACATTCTAACAGAGCTACGGAATATGAAGTACGATTTCTCTGAAACCATGATAGATTTACCATCGATGCTGACCAAAATGAGAATCATTGGACAAAGCGTGCAGAAATTCGTATGACATCGCTACAGATTATATCTCTTTAGTGTGAAATAATTTTACTTAACAGAACTGCGAACCATGAAGTGATTTCTCTGAGACCATGATAGATTTGCCATCGATCCTGACCAAAATGAGAATCATTGGACAAAGGCTGAAGAAATTCTTATGACATCGTTTCAGATTATGTGTCTGTAGTGTGAAATAATTTTTGCTTTGGTGGATAGATTTTAGTTTGGGGTAGTCTTTCAACATTCTAACAGAGCTACCGACTATGAAGTATGATTTCTCTGAAACCATGATAGATTTCCCATCGATCCTGACCAAAATGAGAATCATTGGACAAAGCGTGCAGAAATTCGTATGACATCGCTACAGATTATATCTCTTTAGTGTGAAATAATTTTACTTAACAGAACTGCGAACCATGAAGTGATTTCTCTGAGACCATGATAGATTTGCCATCGATGCTGACCAAAATGAGAATCATTGGACAAAGGGTGAAGAAATTTTTATGACATCGCTTCAGATTATGTGTCTGTAGTGTGAAATAATTTTTGCTTTGGTGAATAGATTTTAGTTTGGGGTAGTCTTTCAACATTCTAACTGAGCTACGGACTCTGAAGTATGATTTCTCTGAAACCATGATAGATTTCCCAGCGATCCTGACCAAAATGAGAATCATTGGACAAAGGGTGAAGAAATTCTTATGACTTCGCTTCAGATTATGTGTCTTTAGTGTGAAATAATTTTACTTAACAAAACTGCGAACCATGAAGTCTGATTTCTCTGAGACCATGATGGATTTCCCATCGATCCTGACCAAAATGAGAATCATTGTACAAAGGGTGAAGAAATTCTTATGACATCGCTTCAGATTATGTGTCTGTAGTGTGAAATAATTTTTGCTTTGGTGGATAGATTTTAGTTTGGGGTAGTCTTTCAACATTCTAACAGAGCTACGGACTATGAAGTATGATTTCTCTGAAACCATGATAGATTTCCCATCTATCCTGACCAAAATGAGAATCATTGGAAAAAGGGTGAAGAAATTCTTATGACATCGTTTCAGATTATGTGTCTGTAGAGTGAAATAATTTTTGCTTTGGTGGATAGATTTTAGTTTTTGGTAGTCTTTCAACATTCTAACAGAGCTACGGACTCTGAAGTATGATTTCTCTGAAACCATGATAGATTTCCCATCGATCCTGACCAAAATGAGAATCATTGGACAAAGGGTGAAGAAATTCTTATGACTTCGCTTCAGATTGTGTGTCTTTAGTGTGAAATAATTTTACTTAACAAAACTGCGAACCATGAAGTATGATTTCTCTGAGACCATGATGGATTTCCCATCGATCCTGACCAAAATGAGAATCATTGTACAAAAGGTGAAGAAATTCTTATGACATCGCTTCAGATTATGTGTCTGTAGTGTGAAATAATTTTTGCTTTGGTGGATAGATTTTAGTTTGGGGTAGTTTTTCAACATTCTAACAGAGCTACGGAATATGAAGTACGATTTCTCTGAAACCATGATAGATTTTCCATCGATGCTGACCAAAATGAAAATTCTTAGACAAAGGGTGAAGAAATTCTTACGACATCGCGTCAGATTATGTGTCTGTAGTGTGAAATAATTTTTGCTTTGGTGAATAGATTTCAGTTTGGGGTAGTCTTTCAACTTTCTAACAGAGCTACGGACTATGAGGTGTGATTTCTCTGAGACCATGATAGATTTCCCATCGATCCTGACCTAAATGAGAATTATTAGACAAAGGGTGAAGAAATTCTCACGACATCGCGTCAGATTATGTGTCTGTAGTGTGAAATAATTTTTGCTTTGGTGAATAGATTTCAGTTTGGGGTAGTCTTTCAACATTCTAACAGAGCTACGGACTATGAGGTGTGATTTCTCTGAGAAAATGATAGATTTCCCATCGATCCTGACCAAAATGAGAATCATTGGACAAAGGGTGAAGAAATTCTTATGACATCGTTTCAGATTCTGTGTCTGTAGTGTGAAATAATTTTTGCTTTGGTGAATAGATTTCAGTTTGGGGTAGTCTTTCAACATTCTAACAGAGCTACGGACTATGAAGTATGATTTCTCTGAAACCATGATAAATTTCCCATCGATGCTGACCAAAATGGAATTTATTACACAAAGGGTGAAGAAATTCTCACGACATCGCGTCAGATTATGTGTCTGTAGTGTGAAATAATTTTTGCTTTGGTGAATAGATTTCAGTTTGGGGTAGTCTTTCAACATTCTAACAGAGCTACGGACTATGAGGTGTGATTTCTCTGAGAAAATGATAGATTTCCCATCGATCCTGACCAAAATGAGAATCATTGGACAAAGGGTGAAGAAATTCTTATGACATCGTTTCAGATTCTGTGTCTGTAGTGTGAAATAATTTTTGCTTTGGTGAATAGATTTCAGTTTTAGGTAGTCTTTCAACATTCTAACAGAGCTACGGACTATGAGTTGTGATTTCTCTGAGACCATGATAGATCTCCCATCGATTATGACCAAAATGAGAATCATTGGAGAAAGGGCGAAGAAATTCTTATGACATCGTTTCAGATTATGTGTCTCTAGTGTGAAATAATTTTTGGTTTTATGAATAGATTTCAGTTTGGGGTAGTCTTTCAACATTCTAACAGAGCTACCGACTATGAAGTATGATTTTTCTGAAACCATGATAGATTTCCCATCCACCCTGACCAAAATGAGAATCATTGGACAAAGGGTGAAGAAATTCTTATGACATCGTTTCAGATTATGTCTCTTTAGAAATAATTTTACTTAACAGAACTGCGAACCATGAAGTCATTTCTCTGAGACCATGTTAGATTTCCCATCGATCCTGACCAAAATGAGAATCATTATACAAAGGGTGAAGAAATTCTTATGACATCGTTTCAGATTATGTGAATGTAGTGTGAAATAATTTTTGCTCTGGTGGATAGATTTTAGTTTGGGGTAGTCTTTCAACATTCTAACAGAGCTACGGACTATGAACTATGATTTCTCTGAAACCATGATAGATTTCCCATCTATCCTGACAAAAATGAGAATCATTGGAAAAAGGGTGAAGAAATTCTTATGACGTCGTTTCAGATTATGTGTCTGTAGTGTGAAATAATTTTTGCTTTGTTGAATAGATTTTAGTTTGGGGTAGTCTTTCAACATTCTAACAGAGCTACGGAATATGAAGCACGCTTTCTCTGAAACCATGATAGATTTCCCATCGATCCTGACCAAAATGAGAATCATTGGACAAAGGGTGTCAGATTCAGATTATGTCTCTTTAGTGTGAAATAATTTTACTTAACAGAACTGCGAACCACGAAATGATTTCTCTGAGACCATGATAGATTTCCCATAGATTCTGACCAAAATGAGAATCATTAGACAAAGGGTGAACAAATTCTTATGACATCGTTTCAGATTATGTGTCTGTAGTGTGAAATAATTTTTGCTTTGGTGAATAGATTTCAGTTTGGGGTAGTCTTTCAACATTCTAACAGAGCTACGGACTATGAGTTGTGATTTCTCTGAGACCATGATAGATCTCCCATCGATTATGACCAAAATGAGAATCATTGGAGAAATTGTGAAGAAATTCTTATGACATCGTTTCAGATTATGTGTCTGTAGTGTGAAATAATTTTTGCTTTGGTGAATAGATTTCAGTTTGGGGTAGTCTTTCAACATTCTAACAGAGCTACCGACTATGAAGTATGATTTCTCTGAAACCATGATAGATTTTCCATCGATGCTGACCAAAATGAAAATTCTTAGACAAAGGGTGAAGAAATTCTTACGACATCGCGTCAGATTATGTGTCTGTAGTGTGAAATAATTTTTGCTTTGGTGAATAGATTTCAGTTTGGGGTAGTCTTTCAACATTCTAACAGAGCTACGGACTATGAGGTGTGATTTCTCTGAGACCATGATAGATTTCCCATCGATCCTGACCAAAATGAGAATTATTAGACAAAGGGTGAAGAAATTCTCACGACATCGCGTCAGATTATGTGTCTGTAGTGTGAAATAATTTTTGCTTTGGTGAATAGATTTCAGTTTGGGGTAGTCTTTCAACATTCTAACAAAGCTACGGACTATGAGTTGTGATTTCTCTGAGACCATGATAGATCTCCCATCGATTATGACCAAAATGAGAATCATTGCAGAAAGGGTGAAGAAATTCTTATGACATCGTTTCAGATTATGTGTCTGTAGTGTGAAATAATTTTTGCTTTGGTGGATAGATTTTAGTTTGGGGTAGTTTTTCAACATTCTAACAGAGCTACGGAATATGAAGTACGATTTCTCTGAAACCATGATAGATTTTCCATCGATGCTGACCAAAATGAAAATTCTTAGACAAAGGGTGAAGAAATTCTTACGACATCGCGTCAGATTATGTGTCTGTAGTGTGAAATAATTTTTGCTTTGGTGAATAGATTTCAGTTTGGGGTAGTCTTTCAACATTCTAACAGACCTACGGACTATGAGTTGTGATTTCTCTGAGACCATGATAGATCTCCCATCGATTATGACCAAAATGAGAATCATTGCAGAAAGGGTGAAGAAATTCTTATGACATCGTTTCAGATTATGTGTCTGTAGTGTGAAATAATTTTTGCTTTGGTGGATAGATTTTAGTTTGGGGTAGTTTTTCAACATTCTAACAGAGCTACGGAATATGAAGTACGATTTCTCTGAAACCATGATAGATTTTCCATCGATGCTGACCAAAATGAGAATTATTAGACAAAGGGTGAAGAAATTCTCACGACATCGCGTCAGATTATGTGTCTGTAGTGTGAAATAATTTTTGCTTTGGTGAATAGATTTCAGTTTGGGGTAGTCTTTCAACATTCTAACAGAGCTACGGACTATGAGGTGTGATTTCTCTGAGAAAATGATAGATTTCCCATCGATCCTGACCAAAATGAGAATCATTGGACAAAGGGTGAAGAAATTCTTATGACATCGTTTCAGATTCTGTGTCTGTAGTGTGAAATAATTTTTGCTTTGGTGAATAGATTTCAGTTTGGGGTAGTCTTTCAACATTCTAACAGAGCTACGGACTATGAAGTATGATTTCTCTGAAACCATGATAAATTTCCCATCGATGCTGACCAAAATGAAAATTATTAGACAAAGGGTGAAGAAATTCTCACGACATCGCGTCAGATTATGCGTCTGCAGTGTGAAATAATTTTTGCTTTGGTGAATAGATTTCAGTTTTAGGTAGTCTTTCAACATTCTAACAGAGCTACGGACTATGAGTTGTGATTTCTCTGAGACCATGATAGATCTCCCATCGATTATGACCAAAATGAGAATCATTGGAGAAAGGGCGAAGAAATTCTTATGACATCGTTTCAGATTATGTGTCTGTAGTGTGAAATAATTTTTGGTTTTATGAATAGATTTCAGTTTGGGGTAGTCTTTCAACATTCTAACAGAGCTACCGACTATGAAGTATGATTTTTCTGAAACCATGATAGATTTCCCATCCACCCTGACCAAAATGAGAATCATTGGACAAAGGGTGAAGAAATTCTTATGACATCGTTTCAGATTATGTCTCTTTAGAAATAATTTTACTTAACAGAACTGCGAACCATGAAGTCATTTCTCTGAGACCATGTTAGATTTCCCATCGATCCTGACCAAAATGAGAATCATTATACAAAGGGTGAAGAAATTCTTATGACATCGTTTCAGATTATGTGAATGTAGTGTGAAATAATTTTTGCTCTGGTGGATAGATTTTAGTTTGGGGTAGTCTTTCAACATTCTAACAGAGCTACGGACTATGAACTATGATTTCTCTGAAACCATGATAGATTTCCCATCTATCCTGACAAAAATGAGAATCATTGGAAAAAGGGTGAAGAAATTCTTATGACGTCGTTTCAGATTATGTGTCTGTAGTGTGAAATAATTTTACTTAACAAAACTGCGAACCATGAAGTACGATTTCTCTGAAACCATGATAGATTTCCCATCGGTGCTGACCAAAATGAAAATTATTAGACAAAGGGTGAAGAAATTCTCACGACATCGCGTCAGATTATGTGTCTGTAGTGTGAAATAATTTTACTTAACAGAACTGCGAACCATGAAGTGATTTCTCTGAGACCATGATAGATTTGCCATCGATCCTGACCAAAATGAGAATCATTGGACAAAGGCTGAAGAAATTCTTATGACATCGTTTCAGATTATGTGTCTGTAGTGTGAAATAATTTTTGCTTTGGTGAATAGATTTCAGTTTGGGGTAGTCTTTCAACATTCTAAGAGAGCTACCGACTATGAACTATGATTTCTCTGAAACCATGATAGATTTCCCATCCACGCTGACCAAAATGAGAATCATTGGACAAAGGGTGAAGAAATTCTTATGACATCGTTTCAGATTATATCTCTTTAGAAATAATTTTACTTAACAGAACTGCGAACCACGAAGTCATTTCTCTGAGACCATGTTAGATTTCCCATCGATCCTGACCAAAATGAGAATCATTATACAAAGGGTGAAGAAATTCTTATGACATCGTTTCAGATTATGTGAATGTAGTGTGAAATAATTTTTGCTCTGATGGATAGATTTTAGTTTGGGGTAGTCTTTCAACATTCTAACAGAGCTACGGACTATGAACTATGATTTCTCTGAAACCATGATAGATTTCCCATCTATCCGGATCAAAATGAGAATCATTGGAAAAAGGGTGAAGAAATTCTTATGACATCGCCTCAGATTATGTGTCTGTAGGGTGAAATAATTTTTGCTTTGTTGAATAGATTTTAGTTTGGGGTAGTCTTTCAACATTCTAACAGAGCTACGGAATATGAAGTATGAAGTACGACTTCTCTGAAACCATGATAGATTTCCCATCTATCCTGACCAAAATGAGAAATATTTGAAAAAGGGTGAAGAAATTCTTATGACATCGTTTCAGATTATGTGTCTGTAGTGTGAAATAATTTTTGCTTTGGTGGATAGATTTTAGTTTGGGGTAGTCTTTCAACATTCTAACAGAGCTACGGACTATGAAGTATGATTTCTTTGAAACCATGATAGATTTCCCATCTATCCTGACAAAAATGAGAATCATTGGAAAAAGGGTGAAGAAATTCTTATGACGTCGTTTCAGATTATGTGTCTGTAGTGTGAAATAATTTTTGCTTTGTTGAATAGATTTTAGTTTGGGGTAGTCTTTCAACATTCTAACAGAGCTACGGAATATGAAGTACGATTTCTCTGAAACCATGATAGATTTCCCATCTATCCTGACCAAAATGAGAATCATTGGAAAAAGTGTGAAGAAATTCTTATGACATCGCTTCAGATTATGTGTCTGTAGGGTGAAATAATTTTTGCTTTGTTGAATAGATTTTAGTTTGGGGTAGTCTTTCAACATTCTAACAGAGCTACGGAATATGAACTACGATTTCTCTGAAACCATGATAGATTTCCCATCTATCCTGACCAAAATGAGAATCATTGGAAAAAGGGTGAAGAAATTCTTATGACATCGTTTCAGATTATGTGTCTGTAGGGTGAAATAATTTTTGCTTTGTTGAATAGATTTTAGTTTGGGGTAGTCTTTCAACATTCTAACAGAGCTACGGAATATGAAGCACGATTTCTCTGAAACCATGATAGATTTCCCATCTATCCTGACAAAAATGAGAATCATTGGAAAAAGGGTGAAGAAATTCTTATGACGTCGTTTCAGATTATGTGTCTGTAGTGTGAAATAATTTTTGCTTTGTTGAATAGATTTTAGTTTGGGGTAGTCTTTCAACATTCTAACAGAGCTACGGAATATGAAGTACGATTTCTCTGAAACCATGATAGATTTCCCATCTATCCTGACCAAAATGAGAATCATTGGAAAAAGGGTGAAGAAATTCTTATGACATCGTTTCAGATTATGTGTCTGTAGTGTGAAATAATTTTTGCTTTGGTGGATAGATTTTAGTTTGGGGTAGACTTTCAACATTCTAACAGAGCTACCGATTATGAAGTATGATTTCTCTGAAACCATGATAGATTTCCCATCGATCCTGACCAAAATGAGAATCATTGGACAAAGAGTGAAGAAATTCGTATGACTTCGCTACAGATTATATCTCTTTAGTGTGAAATAATTTTACTTAACAGAACTGCGAACCATGAAGTGATTTCTCTGAGACCATGATAGATTTGCCATCGATGCTGACCAAAATGAGAATCATTGGACAAAGGGTGAAGAAATTCTTATGACATCGCTTCAGATTATGTGCCTGTAGTGTGAAATAATTTTTGCTTTGGTGAATAGATTTAAGTTTGGGGTAGTCTTTCAACATTCTAACAGAGCTACGGACTCTGAAGTATGATTTCTCTGAAACCATGATAGATTTCCCATCGATCCTGACCAAAATGAGAATCATTGGACAAAGGGTGAAGAAATTCTTATGACTTCGCTTCAGATTATGTGTCTTTAGTGTGAAATAATTTTACTTAACAAAACTGCGAACCATGAAGTACGATTTCTCTGAAACCATGATAGATTTTCCATCGATGCTGACCAAAATGAAAATTCTTAGACAAAGATTGAAGAAATTCTTACGACATCGCATCAGATTATGTGTCTGTAGTGTGAAATAATTTTTGCTTTGGTGAATAGATTTCAGTTTGGGGTAGTCTTTCAACATTCTAACAGAGCTACGGACTATGAGGTGTGATTTCTCTGAGACCATGATAGATTTCCCATCGATCCTGACCAAAATGAGAATTATTAGACAAAGGGTGAAGAAATTCTCACGACATCGCGTCGGATTATGTCTCTGTAGTGTGAAATAATTTTTGCTTTGGTGAATAGATTTCAGTTTGGGGTAGTCTTTCAACATTCTAACAGAGCTACGGACTATGAGGTGTGATTTCTCTGAGAAAATGATAGATTTCCCATCGATCCTGACCAAAATGAGAATCATTGGACAAAGGGTGAAGAAATTCTTATGACATCGTTTCAGATTCTGTGTCTGTAGTGTGAAATAATTTTTGCTTTGGTGAATAGATTTCAGTTTGGGGTAGTCTTTCAACATTCTAACAGAGCTACGGACTATGAAGTATGATTTCTCTGAAACCATGATAAATTTCCCATCGATGCTGACCAAAATGAAAATTATTAGACAAAGGGTGAAGAAATTCTCACGACATCGTTTCAGATTATGTGTCTGTAGTGTGAAATAATTTTTGCTTTGGTGAATAGATTTCAGTTTGGGGTAGTCTTTCAACATTCTAACAGAGCTACGGACTATGAGTTGTGATTTCTCTGAGACCATGATAGATCTCCCATCGATGCTGACCAAAATGAGAATCATTGGAGAAAGGGTGAAGAAATTCTTATGACATCGTTTCAGATTATGTGTCTGTAGTGTGAAATAATTTTTGCTTTGGTGAATAGATTTCAGTTTGGGGTAGTCTTTCAACATTCTAACAGAGCTACCGACTATGAAGTATGATTTTTCTGAAACCATGATAGATTTTCCATCGATGCTGACCAAAATGAAAATTCTTAGACAAAGGGTGAAGAAATTCTTACGACATCGC
This sequence comes from Xylota sylvarum, assembly GCA_905220385.1. Lineage (NCBI taxonomy): Eukaryota > Metazoa > Arthropoda > Insecta > Diptera > Syrphidae > Xylota > Xylota sylvarum. The sequence continues at coordinate 1,345,417 of CAJMZQ010000061.1, forward strand.
GTCAGATTATGTGTCTGTAGTGTGAAATAATTTTTGCTTTGGTGAATAGATTTCAGTTTGGGGTAGTCTTTCAACATTCTAACAGAGCTACGGACTATGAGGGATGATTTCTCTGAGACCATGATAGATTTCCCATCGATCCTGATGAAAATAAGAATTATTAGACAAAGGGTGAAGAAATTCTCACGACATCGCGTCAGATTATGTGTCTGTAGTGTGAAATAATTTTTGCTTTGGTGAATAGATTTCAGTTTGGGGTAGTCTTTCAACATTCTAACAGAGCTACGGACAATGAGTTGTGATTTCTCTGAGACCATGATAGATCTCCCATCGATCCTGACCAAAATGAGAATCATTGGAGAAAGGGTGAAGAAATTCTTATGATATCGTTTCAGATTCTGTGTCTGTAGTGTGAAATAATTTTTGCTTTGGTGAATAGATTTCAGTTTGTGGTAGTCTGTCAACATTCTAACAGAGCTACCGACTATGTACTATGATTTCTCTGAAACCATGATAGATTTCCCATCCATCCTGACCAAAATGAGAATCATTGGACAAAGGGTGAAGAAATTCTTATGACTTCGCTTCAGATTATGTGTCTTTAGTGTGAAATAATTTTACTTAACAAAACTGCGAACCATGAAGTATGATTTCTCTGAGACCATGATGGATTTCTAACTGATCCTGACAAAATGAGAATCATTGGACAAACGGTGAAGAAATTCTTATGACATCGCTTCAGATTATGTGTCTGTAGTGTGAAATAATTTTTGCTTTGGTGGATAGATTTTGGTTTGGGGAAGTCTTTCAACATTCTAACAGAGCTACGGAATATGAAGTACGATTTCTCTGAAACCATGATAGATTTCCCATCGATGCTGACCAAAATGAAAATTATTAGACAAAGGGTGAAGAAATTCTCACGACATCGCGTCAGATTATGTGTCTGTAGTGTGAAATAATTTTACTTAACAGAACTGCGAACCGTGAAGTGATTTCTCTGAGACCATGATAGATTTGCCATCGATCCTGACCAAAATGAGAATCATTGGACAAAGGCTGAAGAAATTCTTATGACATCGTTTCAGATTATGTGTCTGTAGTGTGAAATAATTTTTGCTTTGGTGAATAGATTTCAGTTTGGGGTAGTCTTTCAACATTCTAACAGAGCTACCGACTTTGAAGTATGATTTCTCTGAAACCATGATAGATTTCCCATCCACCCTGACCAAAATGAGAATCATTGGACAAAGGGTGAAGAAATTCTTATGACATCGTTTCAGATTATATCTCTTTAGAAATAATTTTACTTAACAGAACTGCGAACCATGAAGTCATTTCTCTGAGACCATGTTAGATTTCCCATCGATCCTGACCAAAATGAGAATCATTGGACAAACGGTGAAGAAATTCTTATGACATCGCTTCAGATTATGTGTCTGTAGTGTGAAATAATTTTTGCTTTGGTGGATAGATTTTGGTTTGGGGAAGTCTTTCAACATTCTAACAGAGCTACGGAATATGAAGTACGATTTCTCTGAAACCATGATAGATTTCCCATCGATGCTGACCAAAATGAAAATTATTAGACAAAGGGTGAAGAAATTCTCACGACATCGCGTCAGATTATGTGTCTGTAGTGTGAAATAATTTTACTTAACAGAACTGCGAACCGTGAAGTGATTTCTCTGAGACCATGATAGACATATGACATCGTTTCAGATTATGTGTCTGTAGTGTGAAATAATTTTTGCTTTGGTGAATAGATTTCAGTTTGGGGTAGTCTTTCAACATTCTAACAGAGCTACCGACTTTGAAGTATGATTTCTCTGAAACCATGATAGATTTCCCATCCACCCTGACCAAAATGAGAATCATTGGACAAAGGGTGAAGAAATTCTTATGACATCGTTTCAGATTATATCTCTTTAGAAATAATTTTACTTAACAGAACTGCGAACCATGAAGTCATTTCTCTGAGACCATGTTAGATTTCCCATCGATCCTGACCAAAATGAGAATCATTGGACAAACGGTGAAGAAATTCTTATGACATCGCTTCAGATTATGTGTCTGTAGTGTGAAATAATTTTTGCTTTGGTGGATAGATTTTGGTTTGGGGAAGTCTTTCAACATTCTAACAGAGCTACGGAATATGAAGTACGATTTCTCTGAAACCATGAAAGATTTCCCATCGATGCTGACCAAAATGAAAATTCTTAGACAAAGGGTGAAGAAATTCTTACGACATCGCGTCAGATTGTGTGTCTGTAGTGTGAAATAATTTTTGCTTTGGTGAATAGATTTCAGTTTGGGGTAGTCTTTCAACATTCTAACAGAGCTACGGACTATGAGGTGTGATTTCTCTGAGACCATGATAGATTTCCCATCGATCCTGACCAAAATGAGAATCATTGGACAAAGGGTGAAGAAATTCTTATGACATCGTTTCAGATTCTGTGTCTGTAGTGTGAAATAATTGTTGCTTTGTTGAATAGATTTTAGTTTGGGGTAGTCTTTCAACATTCTAACAGAGCTACGGAATATGAAGTATGATTTCTCTGAAACCATGATAGATTCCCCATCCATCCTGACCAAAATGGGAACCATTGGACAAAGGGTGAAGAAATTCGTATGACTTTGCTACAGATTATATCTCTTTAGTGTGAAATAATTTTACTTAACAGAACTGCGAACAATGAAGTGATTTCGCTGAGACCATGATAGATTTGTCTGTAGTGTGAAATAATTTACTTAACAGAACTGCGAACCATGAAGTGATTTCTCTGAGACCATGATAGATTTCCCATCGATCCTGACCAAAATGAGAATCATTGGACAAAGGGTGAAGAAATTCTTATGACATCGTTTCAGATTATGTGCCTGTAGTGTGAAATAATTTTTGCTTTTTTGGATAGATTTTAGTTTGGTGTAGTCTTTCAACATTCTAACAGAGGTACGGACTATGAAGTATGATTTCTCTGAAACCATGATAGATTTCCCATCCACCCTGACCAAAATGAGAATCATTGGACAAAGGGTGAAGAAATTCTTATGACATCGTTTCAGATTATATCTCTTTAGAAATAATTTTACTTAACAGAACTGCGAACCATGAAGTCATTTCTCTGAGACCATGTTAGATTTCCCATCGATCCTGACCAAAATGAGAATCATTGGACAAACGGTGAAGAAATTCTTATGACATCGCTTCAGATTATGTGTCTGTAGTGTGAAATAATTTTTGCTTTGGTGGATAGATTTTGGTTTGGGGAAGTCTTTCAACATTCTAACAGAGCTACGGAATATGAAGTACGATTTCTCTGAAACCATGAAAGATTTCCCATCGATGCTGACCAAAATGAAAATTCTTAGACAAAGGGTGAAGAAATTCTTACGACATCGCGTCAGATTGTGTGTCTGTAGTGTGAAATAATTTTTGCTTTGGTGAATAGATTTCAGTTTGGGGTAGTCTTTCAACATTCTAACAGAGCTACGGACTATGAGGTGTGATTTCTCTGAGACCATGATAGATTTCCCATCGATCCTGACCAAAATGAGAATCATTGGACAAAGGGTGAAGAAATTCTTATGACATCGTTTCAGATTCTGTGTCTGTAGTGTGAAATAATTGTTGCTTTGTTGAATAGATTTTAGTTTGGGTAGTCTTTCAACATTCTAACAGAGCTACGGAATATGAAGTATGATTTCTCTGAAACCATGATAGATTCCCCATCCATCCTGACCAAAATGGGAACCATTGGACAAAGGGTGAAGAAATTCGTATGACTTTGCTACAGATTATATCTCTTTAGTGTGAAATAATTTTACTTAACAGAACTGCGAACAATGAAGTGATTTCGCTGAGACCATGATAGATTTGTCTGTAGTGTGAAATAATTTACTTAACAGAACTGCGAACCATGAAGTGATTTCTCTGAGACCATGATAGATTTCCCATCGATCCTGACCAAAATGAGAATCATTGGACAAAGGGTGAAGAAATTCTTATGACATCGTTTCAGATTATGTGCCTGTAGTGTGAAATAATTTTTGCTTTTTTGGATAGATTTTAGTTTGGTGTAGTCTTTCAACATTCTAACAGAGCTACGGACTATGAAGTATGATTTCTCTGAAACCATGATAGATTTCCCATCCATCCTGACCAAAATGAGAATCATTGGACAAAGGGTGAAGAAATTGTTATGACTTCGCTTCAGATTATATCTCTTTAGTGTGAAATAATTTTACTTATCAGAACTGCGAACCATGAAGTGATTTCTCTGAGACCATGATAGATTTCCCATCGATCCTGACCAAAATGAGAATCATTGGACAAAGGGTGAAGAAATTCTTATGACATCGTTTCAGATTATGTGCCTGTAGTGGGAAATCATTTTTGCTTTGGTGGATAGATTTTAGTTTGGGGTAGTCTTTCAACATTCTAACAGAGCTACGGACTATGAAGTATGATTTCTCTGAAACCATGATAGATTTCTCATCCATCCTGAAAAAAATGAGAATCATTGGACAAAGGGTGAAGAAATTCTTATGACTTCGCTTCAGATTATATCTGTTTAGTGTGAAATAATTTTACTTAACAGAACTGCGAACCATGAAGTGATTTCTCTGAGACCATGATAGATTTCCCATCGAACCTGAACAAAATGAGAATCATTGGACAAAGGGTGAAGAAATTCTTATGACATCGTTTCAGATTATGTGCCTGTAGTGTGAAATAATTTTTGCTTTGGTGGATAGATTTTAGTTTGGGGTAGTTTTTCAACATTCTAACAGAGCTACGGACTATGAAGTATGATTTCTCTGAAACCATGATAGATTTCCCATCCATCCTGACCAAAATGAGAATCATTGGACAAAGGGTGAAGAAATTCTTATGACTTCGCTTCAGATTATATCTCTTTGGTGTGAAATAATTTTACTTAACAGAACTGCGAACCATGAAGTGATTTCTCTGAGACCATGATAGATTTCCCATCGATCTTGACCAAAATGAGAATCATTGGACAAAGGGTGAAGAAATTCTTATGACATCGTTTCAGATTATGTGCCTGTAGTGGGAAATAATTTTTGCTTTGGTGGATAGATTTTAGTTTGGGGTAGTCTTTCAACATTCTAACAGAGCTGCGGACTATGAAGTATGATTCCTCTGAAACCATGATAGATTTCTCATCCATCCTGACCAAAATGAGAATCATTGGACAAAGGGTGAAGAAATTCTTATGACTTCGCTTCAGATTATATCTATTTAGTGTGAAATAATTTTACTTAACAGAACTGCGAACTATGAAGTGATTTCACTGAGACCATGATAGATTTCCCATCGATCCTGACCAAAATGAGAATCATTGGACAAAGGGTGAAGAAATTCTTATGACATCGTTTCAGATTATGTGCCTGTAGTGTGAAATAATTTTTGCTTTTTTGGATAGATTTTAGTTTGGTGTAGTCTTTCAACATTCTAACAGAGCTACGGACTATGAAGTATGATTTCTCTGAAACCATGATAGATTTCCCATCCATCCTGACCAAAATGAGAATCATTGGACAAAGGGTGAAGAAATTGTTATGACTTCGCTTCAGATTATATCTCTTTAGTGTGAAATAATTTTACTTATCAGAACTGCGAACCATGAAGTGATTTCTCTGAGACCATGATAGATTTCCCATCGATCCTGACCAAAATGAGAATCATTGGACAAAGGGTGAAGAAATTCTTATGACATCGTTTCAGATTATGTGCCTGTAGTGGGAAATCATTTTTGCTTTGGTGGATAGATTTTAATTTGGGGTAGTCTTTCAACATTCTAACAGAGCTACGGACTATGAAGTATGATTTCTCTGAAACCATGATAGATTTCTCATCCATCCTGACCAAAATGAGAATCATTGGACAAAGGGTGAAGAAATTCTTATGACTTCGGTTCAGATTATATCTCTTTAGTGTGAAATAATTTTACTTAACTGAACTGCGAACCATGAAGTGATTTCTCTGAGACCATGATAGATTTCCCATCGATCCTGACTAAAATGAGAATCATTGGAAAAAGGGTGAAGAAATTCTTATGACATCGTTTCAGATTATGTGTCTGTAGTGTGAAATAATTTTTGCTTTGGGGAATAGATTTTAGTTTGGGGTAGTCTTTCACTATTCTAACAGAGCTACTTACTATGAGGTATGATTTCTCTGAAACCGTGATAGATTTCCCATTCATCCTGACCAAAATGAGAATCATTGGACAAAGGGTGAAGAAATTCTTTTGACTTCGCTTCAGATTATGTCTCTTTAGTGTGAAATAATTTTACTTAACAGAACTGCGAACCATGAAGTGATTTCTCTGAGACCATGATAGATTTCCAATCGATCCTGACCAAAATTTGAATCATTGGACAAAGGGTGAAGAATTTCTTATGACATCGTTTCAGATTATGTGCCTGTAGTGGGAAATAATTTTTAGTTTGGGGTAGTCTTTCAACATTCTAACAGAGCTACGGACTATGAAGTATGATTTCTCTGAAACCATGATAGATTTCCCATCCATCCTGACCAAAATGAGAATCATTGGACAAAGGGTGAAGAAATTCTTATGACTTCGCTTCAGATTATATCTCTTTAGTGTGAAATAATTTTACTTAACAGAACTGCGAACCATGAAGTGATTTCTCTCAGACCATGATAGATTTCCCATCCATCCTGACCAAAATGAGAATCATTGGACAAAGGGTGAAGAAATTCTTTTGACTTCGCTTCAGATTATGTGTCTGTAGTGTGAAATAATTTTTGCTTTGGTGAATAGATTTCAGTTTGGGGTAGTCTTTCAACATTCTAACAGAGCTACGGACTCTGAAGTATGATTTCTCTGAAACCATGATAGATTTCCCATTGATCCTGAGCAAAATGAGAATCATTGGACAAAGGGTGAAGAAATTCTTATGACTTCGCTTCAGATTATATCTCTTTAGTGTGAAATAATTTTACTTAACAGAACTGCGAACCATGAAGTGATTTCTCTCAGACCATGATAGATTTCCAATCGATCCTGACCAAAATTTGAATCATTGGACAAAGGGTGAAGAAATTCTTATGACATCGTTTCAGATTATGTGCCTGTAGTGGGAAATAATTTTTGCTTTGGTGGATAGATTTTCGTTTGGGGTAGTCTTTCAACATTCTAACAGAGCTACGGACTATGAAGTATGATTTCTCTGAAACCATGATAGATTTCCCATCCATCCTGACCAAAATGAGAATCATTGGACAAAGGGTGAAGAAATTCTTATGACTTCGCTTCAGATTATATCTCTTTAGTGTGAAATAATTTTACTTAACAGAACTGCGAACCATGAAGTGATTTCTCTGAGACCATGATAGATTTCCCATCGATCCTGACCAAAATGAGAATCATTGGACAAAGGGTGAAGAAATTCTTATGACATCGTTTCAGATTATGTGCCTGTAGTGGGAAATAATTTTTGCTTTGGTGGATAGATTTTAGTTTGGGGTAGTCGTTCAACATTCTAACAGAGCTACGGACTACGAAGTATGATTTCTCTGAAACCATGATAGATTTCCCATCCATCCTGACCAAAATGAGAATCATTGGACAAAGGGTGAAGAAATTGTTATGACTTCGCTTCAGATTATATCTCTTTAGTGTGAAATAATTTTACTTATCAGAACTGCGAACCATGAAGTGATTTCTCTGAGACCATGATAGATTTCCCATCGATCCTGACCAAAATGAGAATCATTGGACAAAGGTGAAGAAATTCTTATGACATCGTTTCAGATTATGTGCCTGTAGTGGGAAATCATTTTTGCTTTGGTGGATAGATTTTAGTTTGGGGTAGTCTTTCAACATTCTAACAGAGCTACGGACTATGAAGTATGATTTCTCTGAAACCATGATAGATTTCTCATCCATCCTGACCAAAATGAGAATCATTGGACAAAGGGTGAAGAAATTCTTATGACTTCGCTTCAGATTATATCTCTTTAGTGTGAAATAATTTTACTTAACTGAACTGCGAACCATGAAGTGATTTCTCTGAGACCATGATAGATTTCCCATCGATCCTGACCAAAATGAGAATCATTGGAAAAAGGGTGAAGAAATTCTTATGACATCGTTTCAGATTATGTGTCTGTAGTGTGAAATAATTTTTGCTTTGTTGAATAGATTTTAGTTTGGGGTAGTCTTTCACTATTCTAACAGAGCTACTTACTATGAGGTATGATTTCTCTGAAACCATGATAGATTTCCCATCCATCCTGACCAAAATGAGAATCATTGGACAAAGGGTGAAGAAATTCTTATGACTTCGCTTCAGATTATATCTCTTTAGTGTGAAATAATTTTACTTAACAGAACTGCGAACCATGAAGTGATTTCTCTCAGACCATGATAGATTTCCCATCCATCCTGACCAAAATGAGAATCATTGGAAAAAGGTTGAAGAAATTCTTATGACATCGTTTCAGATTATGTGTCTGTAGTGTGAAATAATTTTTGCTTTGGTGGATAAATTTTAGTTTGGGGTAGCCTTTCAACATTCTAACAGAGCTACGGACTATGAAGTATGATTTCTCTGAAACCATGATAGATTTCCCATCGATCCTGACCAAAATAAGAATCATTGGACAAAGCGTGAAGAAATTTGTATGACTTCGCTACAGATTATATCTCTTTAGTGTGAAATAATTTTACTTAACAGAACTGCGAACCATGAAGTGATTTCTCTGAGACCATGATAGATTTGTCTGTAGTGTGAAATAATTTACTTAACAGAACTGCGAACCATGAAGTGATTTCTCTGAGACCATGATAGATTTCCCATCGATCCTGACCAAAATGAGAATCATTGGACAAAGGGTGAAGAAATTCTTATGACATCGTTTCAGATTATGTGCCTGTAGTGGGAAATCATTTTTGCTTTGGTGGATAGATTTTAGTTTGGGGTAGTCTTTCAACATTCTAACAGAGCTACGGACTATGAAGTATGATTTCTCTGAAACCATGATAGATTTCTCATCCATCCTGACCAAAATGAGAATCATTGGACAAAGGGTGAAGAAATTCTTATGACTTCGCTTCAGATTATATCTCTTTAGTGTGAAATAATTTTACTTAACAGAACTGCGAACCATGAAGTGATTTCTCTGAGACCATGATAGATTTCCCATCGAACCTGACCAAAATGAGAATCATTGGACAAAGGGTGAAGAAATTCTTATGACATCGTTTCAGATTATGTGCCTGTAGTGGGAAATCATTTTTGCTTTGGTGGATAGATTTTAGTTAGGGGTAGTCTTTCAACATTCTAACAGAGCTACGGACTATGAAGTATGATTTCTCTGAAACCATGATAGATTTCTCATCCATCCTGACCAAAATGAGAATCATTGGACAAAGGGTGAAGAAATACTCACGACATCGCGTCAGATTATATCTCTTTAGTGTGAAATAATTTTACTTAACAGAACTGCGAACCATGAAGTGATTTCTCTGAGACCATGATAGATTTCCAATCGATCCTGACCAAAATTTGAATCATTGGACAAAGGGTGAAGAAATTCTTATGACATCGTTTCAGATTATGTGCCTGTAGTGGGAAATAATTTTTGCTTTGGTGGATAGATTTTAGTTTGGGGTAGTCTTTCAACATTCTAACAGAGCTACGGACTATGAAGTATGATTTCTCTGAAACCATGATAGATTTCCCATCCATCCTGACCAAAATGGGAATCATTGGACAAAGGGTGAAGAAATTGTTATGACTTCGCTTCAGATTATATCTCTTTAGTCTGAAATAATTTTACTTATCAGAACTGCGAACCATGAAGTGATTTCTCTGAGACCATGATAGATTTCCCATCGATCCTGACCAAAATGAGAATCATTGGACAAAGGGTGAAGAAATTCTTATGACTTCGCTTCAGATTATATCTCTTTAGTGTGAAATAATTTTACTTAACAGAACTGCGAACCATGAAGTGATTTCTCTGAGACCATGATATATTTCCCATCGAACCTGACCAAAATGAGAATCATTGGACAAAGGGTGAAGAAATTCTTATGACATCGTTTCAGATTATGTGCCTGTAGTGTGAGATAAAATTTTTGCTTTGGTGGATAGATTTTAGTTTGGGGTAGTTTTTCAACATTCTAACAGAGCTACGGACTATGAAGTATGATTTCTCTGAAACCATGATAGATTTCCCATCCATCCTGACCAAAATGAAAATCATTGGACAAAGGGTGAAGAAATTCTTATGACTTCGCTTCAGATTATATCTCTTTGGTGTGAAATAATTTTACTTAACAGAACTGCGAACCATGAAGTGATTTCTCTGAGACCATGATAGATTTCCCATCGATCCTGACCAAAATGAGAATCATTGGACAAAGGGTGAAGAAATTCTTATGACATCGTTTCAGATTATGTGCCTGTAGTGGGAAATAATTTTTGCTTTGGTGGATAGATTTTAGTTTGGGGTAGTCTTTCAACATTCTAACAGAGCTACGGACTATGAAGTATGATTTCTCTGAAACCATGATAGATTTCCCATCCATCCTGACCAAAATGAGAATCATTGGACAAAGGGTGAAGAAATTGTTATGACTTCGCTTCAGATTATATCTCTTTAGTGTGAAATAATTTTACTTATCAGAACTGCGAACCATGAAGTGATTTCTCTGAGACCATGATAGATTTCCCATCGATCCTGACCAAAATGAGAATCATTGGACAAAGGGTGAAGAAATTCTTATGACATCGTTTCAGATTATGTGCCTGTAGTGGGAAATTATTTTTGCTTTGGTGGATAGATTTTAGTTTGGGGTAGTCTTTCAACATTCTAACAGAGCTACGGACTATGAAGTATTGTTTCTCTGAAACCATGATAGATTTCCCATCTATCCTGACCAAAATGAGAATCATTGGAAAAAGGGTGAAGAAATTCTTATGACATCGTTTCAGATTATGTGTCTGTATTGTGAAATAATTTTTGCTTTGGTGGATAAATTTTAGTTTCGGGTAGTCTTTCAACATTCTAACAGAGCTACGGACTATGAAGTATGATTTCTCTGAAACCATGATAGATTTCCCATCGATCCTGACCAAAATAAGAATCATTGGACAAAGCGTGAAGAAATTTGTATGACTTCGCTACAGATTATATTTCTTTAGTGTGAAATAATTTTACTTAACAGAACTGCGAACCATGTAGTGATTTCTCTGAGACCATGATAGATTTGTCTGTAGTGTGAAATAATTTACTTAACAGAACTGCGAACCATGAAGTGATTTCTCTGAGACCATGATAGATTTCCCATCCATCCTGACCAAAATGAGAATCATTGGACAAATGTGAAGAAATTGTTATGACATCGTTTCAGATTATGTGCCTGTAGTGGGAAATCATTTTTGCTTTGGTGTATAGATTTTAGTTTGGGGTAGTCTTTCAACATTCTAACAGAGCTACGGACTATGAAGTATGATTTCTCTGAAACCATGATAGATTTCTCATCCATCCTGACCAAAATGAGAATCATTGGACAAAGGGTGAAGAAATTCTTATGACTTCGCTTCAGATTATATCTATTTAGTGTGAAATAATTTTACTTAACTGAACTGCGAACCATGAAGTGATTTCTCTGAGACCATGATAGACTTCCCATCGATCCTGACCAAAATGAGAATCATTGGAAAAAGGGTGAAGAAATTCTTATGACATCGTTTCAGATTATGTGTCTGTAGTGTGAAATAATTTTTGCTTTGGGGAATAGACTTTAGTTTGGGGTAGTCTTTCACTATTCTAACAGAGCTACTTACTATGAGGTATGATTTTTCTGAAACCATGATAGATTTCCCATCCATCCTGACCAAAATGAGAATCATTGGACAAAGGGTGAAGAAATTCTTATGACTTCGCTTCAGATTATATCTCTTTAGTGTGAAATAATTTTACTTAACAGAACTGCGAACCATGAAGTGATTTCTCTCAGACCATGATAGATTTCCCATCCATCCTGACCAAAATGAGAATCATTGGAAAAAGGGTGAAGAAATTCTTATGACATCGTTTCAGATTATGTGTCTGTAGTGTGAAATAATTTTTGCTTTGGTGGATAAATTTTAGTTTGGGGTAGCCTTTCAACATTCTAACAGAGCTACGGACTATGAAGTATGATTTCTCTGAAACCATGATAGATTTCCCATCGATCCTGACCAAAATAAGAATCATTGGACAAAGCGTGAAGAAATTTGTATGACTTCGCTACAGATTATATCTCTTTAGTGTGAAATAATTTTACTTAACAGAACTGCGAACCATGAAGTGATTTCTCTGAGACCATGATAGATTTGTCTGTAGTGTGAAATAATTTACTTAACAGAACTGCGAACCATGAAGTGATTTCTCTGAGACCATGATAGATTTCCCATCGATCCTGACCAAAATGAGAATCATTGGACAAAGGGTGAAGAAATTCTTATGACATCGTTTCAGATTATGTGCCTGTAGTGGGAAATCATTTTTGCTTTGGTGGATAGATTTTAGTTTGGGGTAGTCTTTCAACATTCTAACAGAGCTACGGACTATGAAGTATGATTTCTCTGAAACCATGATAGATTTCTCATCCATCCTGACCAAAATGAGAATCATTGGACAAAGGGTGAAGAAATTCTTATGACTTCGCTTCAGATTATATCTCTTTAGTGTGAAATAATTTTACTTAACAGAACTGCGAACCATGAAGTGATTTCTCTGAGACCATGATAGATTTCCCATCGAACCTGACCAAAATGAGAATCATTGGACAAAGGGTGAAGAAATTCTTATGACATCGTTTCAGATTATGTGCCTGTAGTGGGAAATCATTTTTGCTTTGGTGGATAGATTTTAGTTAGGGGTAGTCTTTCAACATTCTAACAGAGCTACGGACTATGAAGTATGATTTCTCTGAAACCATGATAGATTTCTCATCCATCCTGACCAAAATGAGAATCATTGGACAAAGGGTGAAGAAATACTCACGACATCGCGTCAGATTATATCTCTTTAGTGTGAAATAATTTTACTTAACAGAACTGCGAACCATGAAGTGATTTCTCTGAGACCATGATAGATTTCCAATCGATCCTGACCAAAATTTGAATCATTGGACAAAGGGTGAAGAAATTCTTATGACATCGTTTCAGATTATGTGCCTGTAGTGGGAAATAATTTTTGCTTTGGTGGATAGATTTTAGTTTGGGGTAGTCTTTCAACATTCTAACAGAGCTACGGACTATGAAGTATGATTTCTCTGAAACCATGATAGATTTCCCATCCATCCTGACCAAAATGGGAATCATTGGACAAAGGGTGAAGAAATTGTTATGACTTCGCTTCAGATTATATCTCTTTAGTGTGAAATAATTTTACTTATCAGAACTGCGAACCATGAAGTGATTTCTCTGAGACCATGATAGATTTCCCATCGATCCTGACCAAAATGAGAATCATTGGACAAAGGGTGAAGAAATTCTTATGACTTCGCTTCAGATTATATCTCTTTAGTGTGAAATAATTTTACTTAACAGAACTGCGAACCATGAAGTGATTTCTCTGAGACCATGATAGATTTCCCATCGAACCTGACCAAAATGAGAATCATTGGACAAAGGGTGAAGAAATTCTTATGACATCGTTTCAGATTATGTGCCTGTAGTGTGAGATAAAATTTTTGCTTTGGTGGATAGATTTTAGTTTGGGGTAGTTTTTCAACATTCTAACAGAGCTACGGACTATGAAGTATGATTTCTCTGAAACCATGATAGATTTCCCATCCATCCTGACCAAAATGAAAATCATTGGACAAAGGGTGAAGAAATTCTTATGACTTCGCTTCAGATTATATCTCTTTGGTGTGAAATAATTTTACTTAACAGAACTGCGAACCATGAAGTGATTTCTCTGAGACCATGATAGATTTCCCATCGATCCTGACCAAAATGAGAATCATTGGACAAAGGGTGAAGAAATTCTTATGACATCGTTTCAGATTATGTGCCTGTAGTGGGAAATAATTTTTGCTTTGGTGGATAGATTTTAGTTTGGGGTAGTCTTTCAACATTCTAACAGAGCTACGGACTATGAAGTATGATTTCTCTGAAACCATGATAGATTTCCCATCCATCCTGACCAAAATGAGAATCATTGGACAAAGGGTGAAGAAATTGTTATGACTTCGCTTCAGATTATATCTCTTTAGTGTGAAATAATTTTACTTATCAGAACTGCGAACCATGAAGTGATTTCTCTGAGACCATGATAGATTTCCCATCGATCCTGACCAAAATGAGAATCATTGGACAAAGGGTGAAGAAATTCTTATGACATCGTTTCAGATTATGTGCCTGTAGTGGGAAATAATTTTTGCTTTGGTGGATAGATTTTAGTTTGGGGTAGTCTTTCAACATTCTAACAGAGCTACGGACTATGAAGTATGATTTCTCTGAAACCATGATAGATTTCCCATCGATCCTGACCAAAATAAGAATCATTGGACAAAGCGTGAAGAAATTCTTATGACATCGTTTCAGATTATGTGTCTGTAGTGGGAAATCATTTTTGCTTTGGTGTATAGATTTTAGTTTGGGGTAGTCTTTCAACATTCTAACAGAGCTACGGACTATGAAGTATGATTTCTCTGAAACCATGATAGATTTCTCATCCATCCTGACCAAAATGAGAATCATTGGACAAAGGGTGAAGAAATTCTTATGACTTCGCTTCAGATTATATCTATTTAGTGTGAAATAATTTTACTTAACTGAACTGCGAACCATGAAGTGATTTCTCTGAGACCATGATAGATTTCCCATCGATCCTGACCAAAATGAGAATCATTGGACAAATGTGAAAAAATTGTTATGACATCGTTTCAGATTATGTGCCTGTAGTGTGAAATAATTTTTGCTTTGGGGAATAGACTTTAGTTTGGGGTAGTCTTTCACTATTCTAACAGAGCTACTTACTATGAGGTATGATTTCTCTGAAACCATGATAGATTTCCCATCCATCCTGACCAAAATGAGAATCATTGGACAAAGGGTGAAGAAATTCTTATGACTTCGCTTCAGATTATATCTCTTTAGTGTGAAATAATTTTACTTAACAGAACTGCGAACCATGAAGTGATTTCTCTCAGACCATGATAGATTTCCCATCCATCCTGACCAAAATGAGAATCATTGGAAAAAGGGTGAAGAAATTCTTATGACATCGTTTCAGATTATGTGTCTGTAGTGTGAAATAATTTTTGCTTTGGTGGATAAATTTTAGTTTGGGGTAGTCTTTCAACATTCTAACAGAGCTACGGACTATGAAGTATGATTTCTCTGAAACCATGATAGATTTCCCATCGATCCTGACCAAAATAAGAATCATTGGACAAAGCGTGAAGAAATTTGTATGACTTCGCTACAGATTATATCTCTTTAGTGTGAAATAATTTTACTTAACAGAACTGCGAACCATGAAGTGATTTCTCTGAGACCATGATAGATTTCCCATCGATCCTGACCAAAATGAGAATCATTGGACAAAGGGTGAAGAAATTGTTATGACATCGTTTCAGATTATGTGCCTGTAGTGTGAAATAATTTTTGCTTTGGGGAATAGACTTTAGTTTGGGGTAGTCTTTCACTATTCTAACAGAGCTACTTACTATGAGGTATGATTTCTCTGAAACCATGATAGATTTCCCATCCATCCTGACCAAAATGAGAATCATTGGACAAAGGGTGAAGAAATTCTTATGACTTCGCTTCAGATTATATCTCTTTAGTGTGAAATAATTTTACTTAACAGAACTGCGAACCATGAAGTGATTTCTCTCAGACCATGATAGATTTCCCATCCATCCTGACCAAAATGAGAATCATTGGAAAAAGGGTGAAGAAATTCTTATGACATCGTTTCAGATTATGTGTCTGTAGTGTGAAATAATTTTTGCTTTGGTGGATAAATTTTAGTTTGGGGTAGTCTTTCAACATTCTAACAGAGCTACGGACTATGAAGTATGATTTCTCTGAAACCATGATAGATTTCCCATCGATCCTGACCAAAATAAGAATCATTGGACAAAGCGTGAAGAAATTTGTATGACTTCGCTACAGATTATATCTCTTTAGTGTGAAATAATTTTACTTAACAGAACTGCGAACCATGAAGTGATTTCTCTGAGACCATGATAGATTTCCCATCGATCCTGACCAAAATGAGAATCATTGGACAAAGGGTGAAGAAATTCTTATGACATCGTTTCAGATTATGTGCCTGTAGTGGGAAATCATTTTTGCTTTGGTGGATAGATTTTAGTTTGGGGTAGTCTTTCAACATTCTAACAGAGCTACGGACTATGAAGTATGATTTCTCTGAAACCATGATAGATTTCTCATCCATCCTGACCAAAATGAGAATCATTGGACAAAGGGTGAAGAAATTCTTATGACTTCGCTTCAGATTATATCTCTTTAGTGTGAAATAATTTTACTTAACAGAACTGCGAACCATGAACTGATTTCTCTGAGACCATGATAGATTTCCCATCGAACCTGACCAAAATGAGAATCATTGGAAAAAGGGTGAAGAAATTCTTATGACATCGTTTCAGATTATGTGTCTGTATTGTGAAATAATTTTTGCTTTGGTGGATAAATTTTAGTTTCGGGTAGTCTTTCAACATTCTAACAGAGCTACGGACTATGAAGTATGATTTCTCTGAAACCATGATAGATTTCTCATCCATCCTGACCAAAATGAGAATCATTGGACAAAGGGTGAAGAAATTCTTATGACTTCGCTACAGATTATATCTCTTTAGTGTGAAATAATTTTACTTAACGGAACTGCGAACCATGAAGTGATTTCTCTCAGACCATGATAGATTTCCCATCCATCCTGACCAAAATGAGAATCATTGGACAAAGGGTGAAGAAATTCTTTTGACTTCGCTTCAGATTATGTGTCTGTAGTGTGAAATAATTTTTGCTTTGGTGGATAAATTTTAGTTTGGGGTAGTCCTTCAACATTCTAACAGAGCTACGGACTATGAAGTATGATTTCTCTGAAACCATGATAGATTTCCCATCCATCCTGACCAAAATGAGAATCATTGGACAAAGGGTGAAGAAATTCTTATGACTTCGCTTCAGATTATATCTCTTTAGTGTGAAATAATTTTACTTAACAGAACTGCGAACCATGAAGTGATTTCTCTCAGACCATGATAGATCTCCAATCGATCCTGACCAAAATTTGAATCATTGGACAAAGGGTGAAGAAATTCTTATGACATCGTTTCAGATTATGTGCCTGTAGTGGGAAATAATTTTTGCTTTGGTGGATAGATTTTAGTTTGGGGTAGTCTTTCAACATTCTAACAGAGCTACGGACTATGAAGTATGATTTCTCTGAAACCATGATAGATTTCCCATCCATCCTGACCAAAATGAGAATCATTGGACAAAGGGTGAAGAAATTCTTATGACTTCGCTTCAGATTATATCTCTTTAGTGTGAAATAATTTTACTTAACAGAACTGCGAACCATGAAGTGATTTCTCTGAGACCATGATAGATTTCCCATCCATCCTGACCAAAATGAGAATCATTGTACAAAGGGTGAAGAAATTCTTATGACATCGTTTCAGATTATGTGCCTGTAGTGGGAAATAATTTTTGCTTTGGTGGATAGATTTTAGTTTGGAGTAGTCTTTCAACATTCTAACAGAGCTACGGACTATGAAGTATGATTTCTCTGAGACCATGATAGATTTCCCATCCATCCTGACCAAAATGAGAATCATTGGACAAAGGGTGAAGAAATTCTTATGAAATCGTTTCAGATTATGTGTCTGTAGTGTGAAATAATTTTTGCTTTGGTGGATAAATTTTAGTTTGGGGTAGTCTTTCAACATTCTAACAGAGCTACGGACTATGAAGTATGATTTCTCTAAAACCATGATAGATTTCCCATCGATCCTGACCAAAATAAGAATCATTGGACAAAGCGTGAAGAAATTTGTATGACTTCGCTACAGATTATATCTCTTTAGTGTGAAATAATTTTACTTAACAGAACTGCGAACCATGAAGTGATTTCTCTGAGACCATGATAGATTTGTCTGTAGTGTGAAATAATTTACTTAACAAAACTGCGAACCATGAAGTGATTTCTCTGAGACCATGATAGATTTCCCATCGATCCTGACCAAAATGAGAATCATTGGACAAAGGGTGAAGAAATTCTTATGACATCGTTTCAGATTATGTGCCTGTAGTGGGAAATCATTTTTGCTTTGGTGGATAGATTTTAGTTTGGGGTAGTCTTTCAACATTCTAACGGAGCTACGGACTATGAAGTATGATTTCTCTGAAACCATGATAGATTTCTCATCCATCCTGACAAAAATGAGAATCATTGGACAAAGGGTGAAGAAATTCTTATGACTTCGCTTCAGATTATATCTCTTTAGTGTGAAATAATTTTACTTAACAGAACTGCGAACCATGAAGTGATTTCTCTGACGCCATGATAGATTTCCCATCGAACCTGACCAAAATGAGAATCATTGGACAAAGGGTGAAGAAATTCTTATGACATCGTTTCAGATTATGTGCCTGTAGTGGGAAATAATTTTTGCTTTGGTGGATAGATTTTAGTTTGGGGTAGTTTTTCAACATTCTAACAGAGCTACGGACTATGAAGTATGATTTCTCTGAAACCATGATAGATTTCCCATCCATCCTGACCAAAATGAGAATCATTGGACAAAGGGTGAAGAAATTCTTATGACTTCGCTTCAGATTATATCTCTTTGGTGTGAAATACTTTTACTTAACAGAACTGCGAACCATGAAGTGATTTCTCTGAGACCATGATAGATTTCCCATTCATCCTGACCAAAATGAGAATCATTGGACAAAGGGTGAAGAAATTCTTATGACATCGTTTCAGATTATGTGCCTGTAGTGGGAAATAATTTTTGCTTTGGTGGATAGATTTTAGTTTGGGGTAGTCTTTCAACATTCTAACAGAGCTACGGACTATGAAGTATGATTTCTCTGAAACCATGATAGATTTCCCATCGATCCTGACCAAAATGAGAATCATTGGACAAAGGGTGAAGAAATTCTTATGACATCGTTTCAGATTATGTGCCTGTAGTGGGAAATAATTTTTGCTTTGGTGGATAGATTTTAGTTTGGGGTTGTCTTTCAACATTCTAACAGAGCTACGGACTATGAAGTATGATTTCTCTGAAACCATGATAGATTTCCCATCTATCCTGACCAAAATGAGAATCATTGGAAAAAGGGTGAAGAAATTCTTATGACATCGTTTCAGATTATGTGTCTGTAGTGTGAAATAATTTTTGCTTTGGTGGATAAATTTTAGTTTGGGGTAGTCTTTCAACATTCGAACAGAGCTACGGACTATGAAGTATGATTTCTCTGAAACCATGATAGATTTCCCATCGATCCTGACCAAAATAAGAATCATTGGACAAAGCGTGAAGAAATTCTTATGACTTCGCTACAGATTATATCTCTTTAGTGTGAAATAATTTTACTTAACAGAACTGCGAATGATAGATTTCCCATCGATCCTGACCAAAATGAGAATCATTGGAAAAAGGGTGAAGAAATTCTTACGACATCGTTTCAGATTATGTGTCTGTAGTGTGAAATAATTTTTGCTTTGGGGAATAGATTTTAGTTTGGGGTAGTCTTTCACTATTCTAACAGAGCTACTTACTATGAGGTATGATTTCTCTGAAACCGTGATAGATTTCCCATTCATCCTGACCAAAATGAGAATCATTGGACAAAGGGTGAAGAAATTCTTTTGACTTCGCTTCAGATTATGTCTCTTTAGTGTGAAATAATTTTACTTAACAGAACTGCGAACCATGAAGTGATTTCTCTGAGACCATGATAGATTTCCCATCCATCCTGACCAAAATGAGAATCATTGGACAAAGGGTGAAGAAATACTCACGACATCGCGTCAGATTATATCTCTTTAGTGTGAAATAATTTTACTTAACAGAACTGCGAACCATGAAGTGATTTCTCTGAGACCATGATAGATTTCCAATCGATCCTGACCAAAATTTGAATCATTGGACAAAGGGTGAAGAAATTCTTATGACATCGTTTCAGATTATGTGCCTGTAGTGGGAAATAATTTTTGCTTTGGTGGATAGATTTTAGTTTGGGGTAGTCTTTCAACATTCTAACAGAGCTACGGACTATGAAGTATGATTTCTCTGAAACCATGATAGATTTCCCATCCATCCTGACCAAAATGCGAATCATTGGACAAAGGGTGAAGAAATTCTTATGACTTCGCTTCAGATTATATCTCTTTAGTGTGAAATAATTTTACTTAACAGAACTGCGAACCATGAAGTGATTTCTCTGAGACCATCATAGATTTCCCATCCATCCTGACCAAAATGAGAATCATTGGACAAAGGGTGAAGAAATTCTTTTGACTTCGCTTCAGATTATGTCTCTTTAGTGTGAAATAATTTTACTTAACAGAACTGCGAACCATGAAGTGATTTCTCTGAGACCATGATAGATTTCCCATCCATCCTGACCAAAATGAGAATCATTGGACAAAGGGTGAAGAAATTCTCACGACATCGCGTCAGATTATATCTCTTTAGTGTGAAATAATTATACTTAACAGAACTGCGAACCATGAAGTGATTTCTCTGAGACCATGATAGATTTCCCATCCATCCTGACCAAAATGAGAATCATTGGACAAAGGGTGAAGAAATTCTCACGACATCGCGTCAGATTATATCTCTTTAGTGTGAAATAATTATACTTAACAGAACTGCGAACCATGAAGTGATTTCTCTGAGACCATGATAGATTTCCCATCCATCCTGACCAAAATGAGAATCATTGGACAAAGGGTGAAGAAATACTCACGACATCGCGTCAGATTATATCTCTTTAGTGTGAAATAATTTTACTTAACAGAACTGCGAACCATGAAGTGATTTCTCTGAGACCATGATAGATTTCCAATCGATCCTGACCAAAATTTGAATCATTGGACAAAGGGTGAAGAAATTCTTATGACATCGTTTCAGATTATGTGCCTGTAGTGGGAAATAATTTTTGCTTTGGTGGATAGATTTTAGTTTGGGGTAGTCTTTCAACATTCTAACAGAGCTACGGACTATGAAGTATGATTTCTCTGAAACCATGATAGATTTCCCATCCATCCTGACCAAAATGCGAATCATTGGACAAAGGGTGAAGAAATTCTTATGACTTCGCTTCAGATTATATCTCTTTAGTGTGAAATAATTTTACTTAACAGAACTGCGAACCATGAAGTGATTTCTCTGAGACCATGATAGATTTCCCATCCATCCTGACCAAAATGAGAATCATTGGACAAAGGGTGAAGAAATTCTTTTGACTTCGCTTCAGATTATGTCTCTTTAGTGTGAAATAATTTTACTTAACAGAACTGCGAACCATGAAGTGATTTCTCTGAGACCATGATAGATTTCCCATCCATCCTGACCAAAATGAGAATCATTGGACAAAGGGTGAAGAAATTCTTATGACATCGTTTCAGATTATGTGCCTGTAGTGTGAAATAATTTTTGCTTTGGTGGATAGATTTTAGTTTGGGGTAGTCTTTCAACATTCTAACAGAGCTACGGACTATGAAGTATGATTTCTCTGAAACCATGATAGATTTCCCATCGATCCTGACCAAAATAAAAATCATTGGACAAAGGGTGAAGAACTTCGTATGACTTCGCTACAGATTATATCTCTTTAGTGTGAAATAATTTTACTTAACAGAACTGCGAACCATGAAGTGATTTCTCTGACCCCATGATAGATTTCCCATCGATGCTGACCAAAATGAGAATCATTGGACAAAGGGTGAAGAAATTCTTATGACATCGTTTCAGATTATGTATCTGTAGTGTGAAATAATTCTAGTTAACAGAACTGCGAACCATGAAGTGATTTCTCTGAGACCATGATAGATTTGCCATCGATCCTGACCAAAATGAGAATCATTAGACAAAGGCTGAAGAAATTCTTATGACATCGTTTCAGATTATGTGCCTGTAGTGGGAAATAATTTTTGCTTTGGTGGATAGATTTTAGTTTGGGGTAGTCTTTCAACATTCTAACAGAGCTACAGAATATGAAGCACGATTTCTCTGAAACCATGATAGATTTCCCATCGATCCTGACCAAAATGAGAATCATTGGACAAAGGGTGAAGAAATTCTTATGACATCGTTTCAGATTATGTGCCTGTAGTGTGAAATAATTTTTGCTTTGGTGAATAGATTTCAGTTTGGGGTAGTCTTTCAACATTCTAACAGAGCTACAGAATATGAAGCACGATTTCTCTGAAACCATGATAGATTTCCCATCGATCCTGACCAAAATGAGAATCATTGGACAAAGGGTGAAGAAATTCTTATGACATCGTTTCAGATTATGTGCCTGTAGTGTGAAATAATTTTTGCTTTGGTGAATAGATTTCAGTTTGGGGTAGTCTTTCAACATTCTAACAGAGCTACCGACTATGAAGTATGATTTCTCTGAAACCATGATAGATTTCCCATCCACCCTGACCAAAATGAGAATCATTGGACAAAGGGTGAAGAAATTCTTATGACATCGTTTCAGATTATATCTCTTTAGAAATAATTTTACTTAACAGAACTGCGAACCATGAAGTGATTTCTCTGAGACCATGATAGATTTGCCATCGATGCTGACCAAAATGAGAATCATTGGACAAAGGGTGAAGAAATTCTTATGACATCGCTTCAGATTATGTGTCTGTAGTGTGAAATAATTTTTGCTTTGGGGAATAGATTTTAGTTTGGGGTAGTCTTTCACTATTCTAACAGAGCTACTTACTATGAGGTATGATTTCTCTGAAACCGTGATAGATCTCCCATCTAGCCTGACCAAAACGAGAATCATTGGACAAAGGGTGAAGAACTTCTTATGACTTCGCTTCAGAATATATCTCTTTAGTGTGAAATAATTTTACTTAACAGAACTGCGAACCATGAAGTGATTTCTCTGAGACCATGATAGATTTCCCATCCATCCTGACCAAAATGAGAATCATTGGACAAAGGGTGAAGAAATTCTTTTGACTTCGCTTCAGATTATGTCTCTTTAGTGTGAAATAATTTTACTTAACAGAACTGCGAACCATGAAGTGATTTCTCTGAGACCATGATAGATTTCCCATCCATCCTGACCAAAATGAGAATCATTGGACAAAGGGTGAAGAAATTCTCACGACATCGCGTCAGATTATATCTCTTTAGTGTGAAATAATTATACTTAACAGAACTGCGAACCATGAAGTGATTTCTCTGAGACCATGATAGATTTCCCATCGATCCTGACCAAAATGAGAATCATTGGACAAAGGGTGAAGAAATTCTTATGACATCGTTTCAGATTATGTGCCTGTAGTGGGAAATAATTTTTGCTTTGGTGGATAGATTTTAGTTTGGAGTAGTCTTTCAACATTCTAACAGAGCTACGGACTATGAAGTATGATTTCTCTGAAACCATGATAGATTTTATTTATTTTTTTTTTATTTATTTCATTACATTCATCTTTTGAGTTACATAATAAATTACCTGCGAAGCCTTATGGCTTATCTGCAGGATGTTGTTGTTCCAATTCATTTTTACATTCAATCATCAAAATAAAGTTCTAGTAAGATATATTACAGATTATCATTACGTTAAATTATTATTATTACTTGTAGACTATTTTTTAAATTTTTTTTGTGTTATAGATATATTTAGTGTTTATTTTACGATTTTATTTTGAAAAACAGAAATTAAAAACAAAAATCAAGTGATTGCTTCAAGAAAGTGCTGTTTCAATCGTTTTTTTCTTACGTTAACCTCGTTTATGTTTCTTAAGTTTGTTGGAAGGTTATTTAGGATGTTGGGTACCGTGTACAGTAGCTTTCTCTTAGCGTACACATTGTTGTGAAGTGGAAGTTGATACAATCCCTCAGCTCGTCTTCTCGTATTAAACTCATGGTTGATTGGTATCCGGAAACGTGTATCGTCGTAATACTCCAACGCAGCTGTCAAACGAAAGATCTTTTTAACCGTCAGAACTTTCACTCTACTTGCTGCGGTGTTGTTTTGGCATAATAATTTTGTCGCCCTGTCCTGGATGTTTTGTAGATTCTGGATATGAGTTTTGGCTGCGTCTCCCCATGCAAGTATACCATATCTGAGTCTTGACTCGATAAGAGCGTGGTACACCTGTTTTTGCACACATAAAGGAGTCTTGAATTGCAGACAAGCTAAAGCGAACAGTGATCCTCTAATCTTCTTTCGTAGATTGGTAATGTGCGGCTCCCAAAGAAAATGACTATCGATAGTGATACCTAAGTATTTGAAAGTATTCACTACCTCTATGCTTTTTGGACTAATCGACACATCACAGTTAAAGCTTCTAATAACAATTTCAGAAGCTGGATAGTGAGGATTGCGAATATGCATAACTTTAGTTTTTGACTCGTTGATCACAAGCCCATTGTCATGACACCATTGACCCACCTGGTTGAACTCGGACTGCATCATCTTCGTTGCTTCTATTATCGATTTGTGACAAACAACAATCGCCGTGTGATCTGCATACGCGAACGGGTAACTTTTTTTCAAACATTTTAGCATTTCATTTGTATATATTATGAAAAGAAGAGGACCAAGCTTAGAACCTTGCGGAGCTCCAAACATCACTCTGTTTTCAGTACTGCAACAATCTTTAATTTTTACCCGGAAGGTCCTCGCTCTGAGATAATCTCTAAGCCAATCCGCCAACTAGCCCCTTATTCCCACTCTTTGCATTGCTTCTATGAGTTTAATGTGGTCGAGGGTATCAAATGCTTTACTAAAGTCTAAGAATAACACTAAAACATGATGACATCTATTAAGACTGGTGTTGACTACATTAGCAAAATCACCGAGTAGTTGGTTGGTACTTTTTCCTTCCTGGAAACCGTACTGATGATTGCTTATTAGTTTATGTTTGTCAATGAATTTCCACATACCATCAGCAACAATTTGTTCCATAATCTTCTCAATGGATGGTAAAATAGCGATCGGACGATAGTTTACTACTTGGCTTTTTGCACCGCTCTTATATATTGGTCGGACAATTGCTTCCTTAAGCTTGTTTGGTACAGTCGACGTATCGAAACTCGAGTTTATCAGTTTTGCTATAATAGGACCCAATATGTCTGCATTAGATTTTAGGTCGATAGCTCGAATACAATCTGCCCCGGGAGCTTTTTGTATATTTAAACGACTTATCAGATTCTTCACTTCCATAGTGTTTGTGTCTTCCAAATAGATTGAATCACGCAAAGTCGAGTTTTGATGACTGGACACTGTTACGCTACATACATGGATGATAGAAGATGCTTGTCGCGAAAATAGATCTCCAAATTCATCTGCCACTGTACGTGAATCTCTGTTGTATAGCATATTTTGACTGATTACTTCATCCAATGACGGTTTTTTTCGTCCCAACACTTCATTGATTAACGCCCAGGTTTTTTTGGGATCACATTTCACCTGTTCAAACCTCTGTTTGTAGTATTGGTTTCTACGGTAACATATTTTTTTATTCACTAGATTGCGCAATCTTTTGTATTGTGTCTCATATGTTAGGTTTGCTCGATTACTTTTCCACCTGCGGTAAAGTCGATCTCTTTCTTTGCAGCTTTCTACAATGTCCCTGGTAATCCATTCCACACTTTTCCGGCGAACTTTCTGTGTACAGATTATTGTCGATTTTCTATACAATTCTTCCATTTTCCCGACTAGAGAATCATAGATTTTTCCTGTGTCTGTTTCATTTAATAGTGCAGTCCAATCAGCAGCTCTTATCATTTCGTTTAGTTGGTTGGTCCTTATGAGTGAGCGCAAAGGTTGATCGTTCACAGTTGAGCCCACACCGTATTCACCAAATAGTGTGCTGTAGTGGTCAGAAATATTGGTTTCTATGACCGCCGAGAAAATATTGTATTTGGGTAAAGTCACCAATATGTGGTCAATCAACGTACAGCTTCCCGTATTTAGATCGATTCGGGTATCCCCTTTGATAGTGTTGAATAATCCACTTGAGGCCAGCAATTCCTGATAGTTAAGGACATGATTTTTTGTACTATCTTTAACATTGATATTCATATCTCCCAAAATTATAAGCTCATTATTAATTTTTTTCATATTTATAATGTTCACAAGCTCGTCTACGAATGCGTTTTCATTATAATTCGGTGGTTTATATATTCCACTAACTATTCGTTCTTTAGATTGTGATAAAATCTTGATAGTCAAATTTTCATAGGATGCGCTTTCAATAAACAATCTTTCGTAACGTATACTTTCCCATCCATCCTGACCAAAATGAGAATCATTGGACAAAGGGTGAAGAAATTCTTATGACTTCGCTTCAGATTATATCTCTTTAGTGTGAAATAATTTTACTTAACAGAACTGCGAACCATGAAGTGATTTCTCTGAGACCATGATAGATTTCCCATCCATCCTGACCAAAATGAGAATCATTGGACAAAGGGTGAAGAAATTCTTTTGACTTCGCTTCAGATTATGTCTCTTTAGTGTGAAATAATTTTACTTAACAGAACTGCGAACCATGAAGTGATTTCTCTGAGACCATGATAGATTTCCCATCCATCCTGACCAAAATGAGAATCATTGGACAAAGGGTGAAGAAATTCTTATGACATCGTTTCAGATTATGTGCCTGTAGTGTGAAATAATTTTTGCTTTGGTGGATAGATTTTAGTTTGGGGTAGTCTTTCAACATTCTAACAGAGCTACGGACTATGAAGTATGATTTTTCTGAAACCATGATAGATTTCCCATCTATCCTGACCAAAATGAGAATCATTGGAAAAAGGGTGAAGAAATTCTTATGACATCGTTTCAGATTATGTATCTGTAGTGTGAAATAATTTTACTTAACAGAACTGCGAACCATGAAGTGATTTCTCTGAGACCATGATAGATTTGCCATCGATCCTGACCAAAATGAGAATCATTGGACAAAGGCTGAAGAAATTCTTATGACATCGTTTCAGATTATGTGCCTGTAGTGTGAAATAATTTTGGCTTTGGTGGATGGATTTTAGTTTGGGGTAGTCTTTCAACATTCTAACAGAGCTACCGACTATGAAGTATGATTTCTCTGAAACCATGATAGATTTCCCATCGATCCTGACCAAAATAAGAATCATTGGACAAAGGGTGAAGAAATTCTTACGACTTCGCTTCAGATTATAACTCTTTATTTGAAATAATTTTACTTAACAGAACTGCGAACCATGAAGTGATTTCTCTGAGACCATGATAGATTTCCCATCGATGCTGACCAAAATGAGAATCATTGGACAAAGGGTGAAGAAATTCTTATGACATCGCTTCAGATTATGTGTCTGTAGTGTGAAATAATTTTTGGTTTGGTGAATAGATTTTAATTTGGGGTAGTCTTTCAACATTCTAACAGAGCTACGGACTCTGAAGTATGATTTCTCTGAAACCATGATAGATTTCCCATCGATCCTGACCAAAATGAGAATCATTGGACAAAGGGTGAAGAAATTCTTATGACTTCGCTTCAGATTATGTGTCTTTAGTGTGAAATAATTTTACTTAACAAAACTGCGAACCATGAAGTATGATTTCTCTGAGACCATGATGGATTTCCCATCGATCCTGACCAAAATGAGAATCATTGTACAAAGGGTGAAGAAATTCTTATGACATCGTTTCAGATTATGTGCCTGTAGTGGGAAATAATTTTTGCTTTGGTGGATAGATTTTAGTTTGGGGTAGTCTTTCAACATTCTAACAGAGCTACGGACTATGAAGTATGATTTCTCTGAAACCATGATAGATTTCCCATCTATCCTGACCAAAATGAGAATCTTTGGAAAAAGGGTGAAGAAATTCTTATGACATCGTTTCAGATTATGTGCCTGTAGTGTGAAATAATGTTTGCTTTGTTGAATAGATTTTAGTTTGGGGTAGTCTTTCAGCATTCTAACAGAGCTACAGAATATGAAGCACGATTTCTCTGAAACCATGATAGATTTCCCCTCGATCCTGACCAAAATGAGAATCATTGGACAAAGGGTGAAGAAATTCTTATGACATCGCTTCAGATTATGTGTCTGTAGTGTGAAATAATTTTTGCTTTGGGGAATAGATTTTAATTTGGGGTAGTCTTTCACTATTTTAACAGAGCTACTTACTATGAGGTATGATTTCTCTGAAACCGTGATAGATTTCCCATCTAGCCTGACCAAAACGAGAATCATTGGACAAAGGGTGAAGAACTTCTTATGACTTCGCTTCAGATTATATCTCTTTAGTGTGAAATAATTTTACTTAACAGAACTGCGAACCATGAAGTGATTTCTCTGAGACCATGATAAATTTCCCATCCATCCTGAACAAAATGAGAGTCATTGGACAAAGGGTGAAGAAATTCTAATGACATCGTTTCAGATTATGTGCCTGTAGTGGGAAATAATTTTTGCTTTGGTGGATAGATTTTAGTTTGGAGTAGTCTTTCAACATTCTAACAGAGCTACGGACTATGAAGTATGATTTCTCTGAAACCATGATAGATTTCCCATCCATCCTGACCAAAATGAGAATCATTGGACAAAGGGTGAAGAAATTCTCACGACATCGCGTCAGATTATATCTCTTTAGTGTGAAATAATTATACTTAACAGAACTGCGAACCATGAAGTGATTTCTCTGAGACCATGATAGATTTCCCATCCATCCTGACCAAAATGAGAATCATTGGACAAAGGGTGAAGAAATTCTTATGACATCGCTTCAGATTATGTGTCTGTAGTGTGAAATAATTTTTGCTTTGGGGAATAGATTTTAGTTTGGTGTACTCTTTCACTATTCTAACAGAGCTACTTACTATGAGGTATGATTTCTCTGAAACCGTGATAGATTTCCCATCTAGCCTGACCAAAACGAGAATCATTGGACAAAGGGTGAAGATATTCTTTTGACTTCGCTTCAGATTATGTCTCTTTAGTGTGAAATAATTTTACTTAACAGAACTGCGAACCATGAAGTGATTTCTCTGAGACCATGATCGATTTCCCATCCATCCTGACCAAAATGAGAATCATTGGACAAAGGGTGAAGAAATTCTAATGACATCGTTTCAGATTATGTGCCTGTAGTGGGAAATAATTTTTGCTTTGGTGGATAGATTTTAGTTTGGAGTAGTCTTTCAACATTCTAACAGAGCTACGGACTATGACGTATGATTTCTCTGAAACCATGATAGATTTCCCATCCATCCTGACCAAAATGAGAATCATTGGAAAAAGGGTGAAGAAATTCTTATGACATCGTTTCAGATTATGTGCCTGTAGTGTGAAATAATGTTTGCTTTGTTGAATAGATTTTAGTTTGGGGTAGTCTTTCAACATTCTAACAGAGCTACAGAATATGAAGCACGATTTCTCTGAAACCATGATAGATTTCCCCTCGATCCTGACCAAAATGAGAATCATTGGACAAAGGGTGAAGAAATTCTTATGACATCGCTTCAGATTATGTGTCTGTAGTGTGAAATAATTTTTGCTTTGGGGAATAGATTTTAGTTTGGGGTAGTCTTTCACTATTCTAACAGAGCTACTTACTATGAGGTATGATTTCTCTGAAACCGTGATAGATTTCCCATCTAGCCTGACCAAAACGAGAATCATTGGACAAAGGGTGAAGAACTTCTTATGACTTCGCTTCAGATTATATCTCTTTAGTGTGAAATAATTTTACTTAACAGAACTGCGAACCATGAAGTGATTTCTCTGAGACCATGGTAGATTTCCCATCCATCCTGACCAAAATGAGAGTCATTGGACAAAGGGTGAAGAAATTCTAATGACATCGTTTCAGATTATGTGCCTGTAGTGGGAAATAATTTTTGCTTTGGTGGATAGATTTTAGTTTGGAGTAGTCTTTCAACATTCTAACAGAGCTACGGACTATGAAGTATGATTTCTCCGAGACCATGATAGATTTCCCATCCATCCTGACCAAAATGAGAGTCATTGGACAAAGGGTGAAGAAATTCTAATGACATCGTTTCAGATTATGTGCCTGTAGTGGGAAATAATTTTTGCTTTGGTGGATAGATTTTAGTTTGGAGTAGTCTTTCAACATTCTAACAGAGCTACGGACTCTGAAGTATGATTTCTCTGAAACCATGATAGATTTCCCATCGATCCTGACCAAAATGAGAATCATTG
This sequence comes from Xylota sylvarum, assembly GCA_905220385.1. Lineage (NCBI taxonomy): Eukaryota > Metazoa > Arthropoda > Insecta > Diptera > Syrphidae > Xylota > Xylota sylvarum. The sequence continues at coordinate 1,375,869 of CAJMZQ010000061.1, forward strand.
GACAAAGGGTGAAGAAATTCTTATGACTTCGCTTCAGATTATGTGTCTTTAGTGTGAAATAATTTTACTTAACAAAACTGCGAACCATGAAGTATGATTTCTCTGAGACCATGATGGATTTCCCATCGATCCTGACCAAAATGAGAATCATTGTACAAAGGGTGAAGAAATTCTTATGACATCGTTTCAGATTATGTGCCTGTAGTGGGAAATAATTTTTGCTTTGGTGGATAGATTTTAGTTTGGGGTAGTCTTTCAACATTCTAACAGAGCTACGGACTATGAAGTATGATTTCTCTGAAACCATGATAGATTTCCCATCTATCCTGACCAAAATGAGAATCTTTGGAAAAAGGGTGAAGAAATTCTTATGACATCGTTTCAGATTATGTGCCTGTAGTGTGAAATAATGTTTGCTTTGTTGAATAGATTTTAGTTTGGGGTAGTCTTTCAGCATTCTAACAGAGCTACAGAATATGAAGCACGATTTCTCTGAAACCATGATAGATTTCCCCTCGATCCTGACCAAAATGAGAATCATTGGACAAAGGGTGAAGAAATTCTTATGACATCGCTTCAGATTATGTGTCTGTAGTGTGAAATAATTTTTGCTTTGGGGAATAGATTTTAGTTTGGGGTAGTCTTTCACTATTCTAACAGAGCTACTTACTATGAGGTATGATTTCTCTGAAACCGTGATACATTTCCCATCTAGCCTGACCAAAACGAGAATCATTGGACAAAGGGTGAAGAACTTCTTATGACTTCGCTTCAGATTATATCTCTTTAGTGTGAAATAATTTTACTTAACAGAACTGCGAACCATGAAGTGATTTCTCTGAGACCATGATAAATTTCCCATCCATCCTGAACAAAATGAGAGTCATTGGACAAAGGGTGAAGAAATTCTAATGACATCGTTTCAGATTATGTGCCTGTAGTGGGAAATAATTTTTGCTTTGGTGGATAGATTTTAGTTTGGAGTAGTCTTTCAACATTCTAACAGAGCTACGGACTATGAAGTATGATTTCTCTGAAACCATGATAGATTTCCCATCCATCCTGACCAAAATGAGAATCATTGGACAAAGGGTGAAGAAATTCTCACGACATCGCGTCAGATTATATCTCTTTAGTGTGAAATAATTATACTTAACAGAACTGCGAACCATGAAGTGATTTCTCTGAGACCATGATAGATTTCCCATCCATCCTGACCAAAATGAGAATCATTGGACAAAGGGTGAAGAAATTCTTATGACATCGCTTCAGATTATGTGTCTGTAGTGTGAAATAATTTTTGCTTTGGGGAATAGATTTTAGTTTGGTGTAGTCTTTCACTATTCTAACAGAGCTACTTACTATGAGGTATGATTTCTCTGAAACCGTGATAGATTTCCCATCTAGCCTGACCAAAACGAGAATCATTGGACAAAGGGTGAAGATATTCTTTTGACTTCGCTTCAGATTATGTCTCTTTAGTGTGAAATAATTTTACTTAACAGAACTGCGAACCATGAAGTGATTTCTCTGAGACCATGATCGATTTCCCATCCATCCTGACCAAAATGAGAATCATTGGACAAAGGGTGAAGAAATTCTAATGACATCGTTTCAGATTATGTGCCTGTAGTGGGAAATAATTTTTGCTTTGGTGGATAGATTTTAGTTTGGAGTAGTCTTCCAACATTCTAACAGAGCTACGGACTATGAAGTATGATTTCTCTGAGACCATGATAGATTTCCCATCCATCCTGACCAAAATGAGAGTCATTGGACAAAGGGTGAAGAAATTCTAATGACATCGTTTCAGATTATGTGCCTGTAGTGGGAAATAATTTTTGCTTTGGTGGATAGATTTTAGTTTGGAGTAGTCTTTCAACATTCTAACAGAGCTACGGACTATGAAGTATGATTTCTCTGAGACCATGATAGATTTCCCATCCATCCTGACCAAAATGAGAGTCATTGGACAAAGGGTGAAGAAATTCTAATGACATCGTTTCAGATTATGTGCCTGTAGTGGGAAATAATTTTTGCTTTGGTGGATAGATTTTAGTTTGGAGTAGTCTTTCAACATTCTAACAGAGCTACGGACTATGAAGTATGATTTTTCTGAAACCATGATAGATTTCCCATCCATCCTGACCAAAATGAGAATCATTGGACAAAGGGTGAAGAAATTCTTATGACTTCGCTTCAGATTATATCTCTTTAGTGTGAAATAATTTTACTTAACAGAACTGCGAACCATGAAGTGATTTCTCTGAGACAATGATAGATTTCCCATCCATCCTGACCAAAATGAGAATCATTGTACAAAGGGTGAAGAAATTCTTATGACATCGTTTCAGATTATGTGCCTGTAGTGGGAAATAATTTTTGCTTTGGTGGATAGATTTTTGTTTGGAGTAGTCTTTCAACATTCTAACAGAGCTACGGACTATGAAGTATGATTTCTCTGAGACCATGATAGATTTCCCATCCATCCTGACCAAAATGAGAGTCATTGGACAAAGGGTGAAGAAATTCTAATGACATCGTTTCAGATTATGTGCCTGTAGTGGGAAATAATTTTTGCTTTGGTGGATAGATTTTAGTTTGGAGTAGTCTTTCAACATTCTAACAGAGCTACGGACTATGAAGTATGATTTCTCTGAGACCATGATAGATTTCCCATCCATCCTGACCAAAATGAGAGTCATTGGACAAAGGGTGAAGAAATTCTAATGACATCGTTTCAGATTATGTGCCTGTAGTGGGAAATAATTTTTGCTTTGGTGGATAGATTTTAGTTTGGAATAGTCTTTCAACATTCTAACAGAGCTACGGACTATGAAGTATGATTTCTCTGAAACCATGATAGATTTCCCATCCATCCTGACCAAAATGAGAATCATTGGACAAAGGGTGAAGAAATTCTTATGACTTCGCTTCAGATTATATCTCTTTAGTGTGAAATAATTTTACTTAACAGAACTGCGAACCATGAAGTGATTTCTCTGAGACCATGATAGATTTCCCATCGATGCTGACCAAAATGAGAATCATTGGACAAAGGGTGAAGAAATTCTTATGACATCGCTTCAGATTATGTGTCTGTAGTGTGAAATAATTTTTGGTTTGGTGAATAGATTTTAATTTGGGGTAGTCTTTCAACATTCTAACAGAGCTACGGACTCTGAAGTATGATTTCTCTGAAACCATGATAGATTTCCCATCGATCCTGACCAAAATGAGAATCATTGGACAAAGGGTGAAGAAATTCTTATGACTTCGCTTCAGATTATGTGTCTTTAGTGTGAAATAATTTTACTTAACAAAACTGCGAACCATGAAGTATGATTTCTCTGAGACCATGATGGATTTCCCATCGATCCTGACCAAAATGAGAATCATTGTACAAAGGGTGAAGAAATTCTTATGACATCGTTTCAGATTATGTGCCTGTAGTGGGAAATAATTTTTGCTTTGGTGGATAGATTTTAGTTTGGGGTAGTCTTTCAACATTCTAACAGAGCTACGGACTATGAAGTATGATTTCTCTGAAACCATGATAGATTTCCCATCTATCCTGACCAAAATGAGAATCTTTGAAAAAGGGTGAAGAAATTCTTATGACATCGTTTCAGATTATGTGCCTGTAGTGTGAAATAATGTTTGCTTTGTTGAATAGATTTTAGTTTGGGGTAGTCTTTCAGCATTCTAACAGAGCTACAGAATATGAAGCACGATTTCTCTGAAACCATGATAGATTTCCCCTCGATCCTGACCAAAATGAGAATCATTGGACAAAGGGTGAAGAAATTCTTATGACATCGCTTCAGATTATGTGTCTGTAGTGTGAAATAATTTTTGCTTTGGGGAATAGATTTTAGTTTGGGGTAGTCTTTCACTATTCTAACAGAGCTACTTACTATGAGGTATGATTTCTCTGAAACCGTGATAGATTTCCCATCTAGCCTGACCAAAACGAGAATCATTGGACAAAGGGTGAAGAACTTCTTATGACTTCGCTTCAGATTATATCTCTTTAGTGTGAAATAATTTTACTTAACAGAACTGCGAACCATCAAGTTATTTCTCTGAGACCATGATAGATTTCCCATCCATCCTGACCAAAATGAGAGTCATTGGACAAAGGGTGAAGAAATTCTAATGACATCGTTTCAGATTATGTGCCTGTAGTGGGAAATAATTTTTGCTTTGGTGGATAGATTTTAGTTTGGAGTAGTCTTTCAACATTCTAACAGAGCTACGGACTATGAAGTATGATTTCTCTGAAACCATGATAGATTTCTCATCCATCCTGACCAAAATGAGAATCATTGGACAAAGGGTGAAGAAATTCTCACGACATCGCGTCAGATTATATCTCTTTAGTGTGAAATAATTATACTTAACAGAACTGCGAACCATGAAGTGATTTCTCTGAGACCATGATAGATTTCCCATCCATCCTGACCAAAATGAGAATCATTGGACAAAGGGTGAAGAAATTCTTATGACATCGCTTCAGATTATGTGTCTGTAGTGTGAAATAATTTTTGCTTTGGGGAATAGATTTTAGTTTGGGGTAGTCTTTCACTATTCTAACAGAGCTACTTACTATGAGGTATGATTTCTCTGAAACCGTGATAGATTTCCCATCTAGCCTGACCAAAACGAGAATCATTGGACAAAGGGTGAAGAACTTCTTATGACTTCGCTTCAGATTATATCTCTTTAGTGTGAAATAATTTTACTTAACAGAACTGCGAACCATGAAGTGATTTCTCTGAGACCATGGTAGATTTCCCATCCATCCTGACCAAAATGAGAGTCATTGGACAAAGGGTGAAGAAATTCTAATGACATCGTTTCAGATTATGTGCCTGTAGTGGGAAATAATTTTTGCTTTGGTGGATAGATTTTAGTTTGGAGTAGTCTTTCAACATTCTAACAGAGCTACGGACTATGAAGTATGATTTCTCTGAGACCATGATAGATTTCCCATCCATCCTGACCAAAATGAGAGTCATTGGACAAAGGGTGAAGAAATTCTAATGACATCGTTTCAGATTATGTGCCTGTAGTGGGAAATAATTTTTGCTTTGGTGGATAGATTTTAGTTTGGAGTAGTCTTTCAACATTCTAACAGAGCTACGGACTATGAAGTATGATTTCTCTGAAACCATGATAGATTTCCCATCCATCCTGACCAAAATGAGAATCATTGGACAAAGGGTGAAGAAATTCTTATGACTTCGCTTCAGATTATATCTCTTTAGTGTGAAATAATTTTACTTAACAGAACTGCGAACCATGAAGTGATTTCTCTGAGACCATGATAGATTTCCCATCCATCCTGACCAAAATGAGAATCATTGTACAAAGGGTGAAGAAATTCTTATGACATCGTTTCAGATTATGTGCCTGTAGTGGGAAATAATTTTTGCTTTGGTGGATAGATTTTAGTTTGGAGTAGTCTTTCAACATTCTAACAGAGCTACGGACTATGAAGTATGATTTCTCTGAGACCATGATAGATTTCCCATCCATCCTGAACAAAATGAGAGTCATTGGACAAAGGGTGAAGAAATTCTAATGACTTCGTTTCAGATTATGTGCCTGTAGTGGGAAATAATTTTTGCTTTGGTGGATAGATTTTAGTTTGGAGTAGTCTTTCAACATTCTAACAGAGCTACGGACTATGAAGTATGATTTCTCTGAAACCATGATAGATTTCCCATCCATCCTGACCACAATGAGAATCATTGGACAAAGGGTGAAGAAATTCTTATGACTTCGCTTCAGATTATATCTCTTTAGTGTGAAATAATTTTACTTAACAGAACTGCGAACCATGAAGTGATTTCTCTGAGACCATGATAGATTTCCCATCCATCCTGACCAAAATGAGAATCATTGGACAAAGGGTGAAGAAATTCTTATGACATCGCTTCAGATTATGTCTCTTTAGTGTGAAATAATTTTACTTAACAGAACTGCGAACCATGAAGTGATTTCTCTGAGACCATGATCGATTTCCCATCCATCCTGACCAAAATGAGAATCATTGGACAAAGGGTGAAGAAATTCTAATGACATCGTTTCAGATTATGTGCCTGTAGTGGGAAATAATTTTTGCTTTGGTGGATAGATTTTAGTTTGGAGTAGTCTTTCAACATTCTAACAGAGCTACGGACTATGACGTATGATTTCGCTGAAACCATGATAGATTTCCCATCCATCCTGACCAAAATGAGAATCATTGGAAAAAGGGTGAAGAAATTCTTATGACATAGTTTCAGATTATGTGCCTGTAGTGTGAAATAATGTTTGCTTTGTTGAATAGATTTTAGTTTGGGGTAGTCTTTCAACATTCTAACAGAGCTACAGAATATGAATCACGATTTCTCTGAAACCATGATAGATTTCCCCTCGATCCTGACCAAAATGAGAATCATTGGACAAAGGGTGAAGAAATTCTTATGACATCGCTTCAGATTATGTGTCTGTAGTGTGAAATAATTTTTGCTTTGGGGAATAGATTTTAGTTTGGGGTAGTCTTTCACTATTCTAACAGAGCTACTTACTATGAGGTATGATTTCTCTGAAACCGTGATAGATTTCCCATCTAGCCTAACCAAAACGAGAATCATTGGACAAAGGGTGAAGAACTTCTTATGTGAAATAATTTTACTTAACAGAACTGCGAACCATGAAGTGATTTCTCTGAGACCATGATAGATTTCCCATCCATCCTGACCAAAATGAGAGTCATTGGACAAAGGGTGAAGAAATTCTAATGACATCGTTTCAGATTATGTGCGTGTAGTGGGAAATAATTTTTGCTTTGGTGGATAAATTTTAGTTTGGAGTAGTCTTTCAACATTCTAACAGAGCTACGAACTATGAAGTATGATTTCTCTGAAACCATGATAGATTTCCCATCTAGCCTGACCAAAACGAGAATCATTGGACAAAGGGTGAAGAACTTCTTATGACTTCGCTTCAGATTATATCTCTTTAGTGTGAAATAATTTTACTTAACAGAACTGCGAACCATGAAGTGATTTCTCTGAGACCATGATAGATTTCCCATCCATCCTGAACAAAATGAGAGTCATTTGACAAAGGGTGAAGAAATTCTAATGACATCGTTTCAGATTATGTGCCTGTAGTGGGAAATAATTTTTGCTTTGGTGGATAGATTTTAGTTTGGAGTAGTCTTTCAACATTCTAACAGAGCTACGGACTATGAAGTATGATTTCTCTGAGACCATGATAGATTTCCCATCCATCCTGACCAAAATGAGAATCATTGGACAAAGGGTGAAGAAATTCTCACGACATCGCGTCAGATTATATCTCTTTAGTGTGAAATAATTATACTTAACAGAACTGCGAACCATGAAGTGATTTCTCTGAGACCATGATAGATTTCCCATCGATCCTGACCAAAATGAGAATCATTGGACAAAGGGTGAAGAAATTCTAATGACATCGTTTCAGATTATGTGCCTGTAGTGGGAAATAATTTTTGCTTTGGTGGATAGATTTTAGTTTGGAGTAGTCTTTCAACATTCTAACAGAGCTACGGACTATGAAGTATGATTTCTCTGAAACCATGATAGATTTCCCATCCATCCTGACCAAAATGAGAATCATTGGACAAAGGGTGAAGAAATTCTTATGACTTCGCTTCAGATTATATCTCTTTAGTGTGAAATAATTTTACTTAACAGAACTGCGAACCATGAAGTGATTTCTCTGAGACCATGATAGATTTCCCATCCATCCTGACCAAAATGAGAATCATTGGACAAAGGGTGAAGAAATTCTTATGACATCGCTTCAGATTATGTGTCTGTAGTGTGAAATAATTTTTGCTTTGGGGAATAGATTTTAGTTTGGGGTAGTCTTTCACTATTCTAACAGAGCTACTTACTATGAGGTATGATTTCTCTGAAACCATGATAGATTTCCCATCTAGCCTGACCAAAACGAGAATCATTGGACAAAGGGTGAAGATATTCTTTTGACTTCGCTTCAGATTATGTCTCTTTAGTGTGAAATAATTTTACTTAACAGAACTGCGAACCATGAAGTGATTTCTCTGAGACCATGATCGATTTCCCATCCATCCTGACCAAAATGAGAATCATTGGACAAAGGGTGAAGAAATTCTAATGACATCGTTTCAGATTATGTGCCTGTAGTGGGAAATAATTTTTGCTTTGGTGGATAGATTTTAGTTTGGAGTAGTCTTTCAACATTCTAACAGAGCTACGGACTATGACGTATGATTTCTCTGAAACCATGATAGATTTCCCATCCATCCTGACCAAAATGAGAATCATTGGACAAAGGGTGAAGAAATTCTCACGACATCGCGTCAGATTATATCTCTTTAGTGTGAAATAATTATACTTAACAGAACTGCGAACCATGAAGTGATTTCTCTGAGACCATGATAGATTTCCCATCGATCCTGACCAAAATGAGAATCATTGGACAAAGGGTGAAGAAATTCTAATGACATCGTTTCAGATTATGTGCCTGTAGTGGGAAATAATTTTTGCTTTGGTGGATAGATTTTAGTTCTGAGTAGTCTTTCAACATTCTAACAGAGCTACGGACTATGAAGTATGATTTCTCTGAGACCATGATAGATTTCCCATCCATCCTGACCAAAATGAGAATCATTGGACAAAGGGTGAAGAAATTCTAATGACATCGTTTCAGATTATGTGCCTGTAGTGGGAAATAATTTTTGCTTTGGTGGATAGATTTTAGTTTGGAGTAGTCTTTCAACATTCTAACAGAGCTACGGACTATGAAGTATGATTTCTCTGAAACCATGATAGATTTCCCATCCATCCTGACCAAAATGAGAATCATTGGACAAAGGGTGAAGAAATTCTTATGACTTCGCTTCAGATTATATCTCTTTAGTGTGAAATAATTTTACTTAACAGAACTGCGAACCATGAAGTGATTTCTCTGAGACCATGATAGATTTCCCATCCATCCTGGCCAAAATGAGAATCATTGGACAAAGGGTGAAGAAATTCTTATGACATCGCTTCAGATTATGTGTCTGTAGTGTGAAATAATTTTTGCTTTGGGGAATAGATTTTAGTTTGGGGTAGTCTTTCACTATTCTAACAGAGCTACTTACTATGAGGTATGATTTCTCTGAAACCGTGATAGATTTCCCATCTAGCCTGACCAAAACGAGAATCATTGGACAAAGGGTGAAGATATTCTTTTGACTTCGCTTCAGATTATGTCTCTTTAGTGTGAAATAATTTTACTTAACAGAACTGCGAACCATGAAGTGATTTCTCTGAGACCATGATCGATTTCCCATCCATCCTGACCAAAATGAGAATCATTGGACAAAGGGTGAAGAAATTCTAATGACATCGTTTCAGATTATGTGCCTGTAGTGGGAAATAATTTTTGCTTTGGTGGATAGATTTTAGTTTGGAGTAGTCTTTCAACATTCTAACAGAGCTACGGACTATGACGTATGATTTCTCTGAAACCATGATAGATTTCCCATCCATCCTGACCAAAATGAGAATCATTGGACAAAGGGTGAAGAAATTCTCACGACTTCGCTTCAGATTATGTCTCTTTAGTGTGAAATAATTTTACTTAACAGAACTGCGAACCATGAAGTGATTTCTCTGAGACCATGATCGATTTCCCATCCATCCTGACCAAAATGAGAATCATTGGACAAAGGGTGAAGAAATTCTAATGACATCGTTTCAGATTATGTGCCTGTAGTGGGAAATAATTTTTGCTTTGGTGGATAGATTTTAGTTTGGAGTAGTCTTTCAACATTCTAACAGAGCTACGGACTATGAAGTATGATTTCTCTGAGACCATGATAGATTTCCCATCCATCCTGACCAAAATGAGAATCATTGGACAAAGGGTGAAGAAATTCTCACGACATCGCGTCAGATTATATCTCTTTAGTGTGAAATAATTATACTTAACAGAACTGCGAACCATGAAGTGATTTCTCTGAGACCATGATAGATTTCCCAACGATCCTGACCAAAATGAGAATCATTGGACAAAGGGTGAAGAAATTCTAATGACATCGTTTCAGATTATGTGCCTGTAGTGGGAAATAATTTTTGCTTTGGTGGATAGATTTTAGTTTGGAGTAGTCTTTCAACATTCTAACAGAGCTACGGACTATGAAGTATGATTTCTCTGAAACCATGATAGATTTCCCATCCATCCTGACCAAAATGAGAATCATTGGACAAAGGGTGAAGAAATTCTTATGACTTCGCTTCAGATTATATCTCTTTAGTGTGAAATAATTTTACTTAACAGAACTGCGAACCATGAAGTGATTTCTCTGAGACCATGATAGATTTCCCATCCATCCTGACCAAAATGAGAATGAATCATTGGACAAAGGGTGAAGAAATTCTTATGACGTCGCTTCAGATTATGTGTCTGTAGTGTGAAATAATTTTTGCTTTGGGGAATAGATTTTAGTTTGGGGTAGTCTTTCACTATTCTAACAGAGCTACTTACTATGAGGTATGATTTCTCTGAAACCGTGATAGATTTCCCATCTAGCCTGACCAAAACGAGAATCATTGGACAAAGGGTGAAGAAATTCTAATGACATCGTTTCAGATTATGTGCCTGTAGTGGGAAATAATTTTTGCTTTGGTGGATAGATTTTAGTTTGGAGTAGTCTTTCAACATTCTAACAGAGCTACGGACTATGACGTATGATTTCTCTGAAACCATGATAGATTTCCCATCCATCCTGACCAAAATGAGAATCATTGGACAAAGGGTGAAGAAATTCTCACGACATCGCGTCAGATTATATCTCTTTAGTGTGAAATAATTATACTTAACAGAACTGCGAACCATGAAGTGATTTCTCTGAGACCATGATAGATTTCCCATCGATCCTGACCAATATGAGAATCATTGGACAAAGGGTGAAGAAATTCTAATGACATCGTTTCAGATTATGTGCCTGTAGTGAGAAATAATTTTTGCTTTGGTGGATAGATTTTAGTTTGGAGTAGTCTTTCAACATTCTAACAGAGCTACGGACTATGAAGTATGATTTCTCTGAGACCATGATAGATTTCCCATCCATTCTGACCAAAATGAGAATCATTGGACAAAGGGTGAAGAAATTCTCACGACATCGCGTCAGATTATATCTCTTTAGTGTGAAATAATTATACTTAACAGAACTGCGAACCATGAAGTGATTTCTCTGAAACCATGATAGATTTCCCATCCATCCTGACCAAAATGAGAATCATTGGACAAAGGGTGAAGAAATTCTTATGACTTCGCTTCAGATTATATCTCTTTAGTGTGAAATAATTTTACTTAACAGAACTGCGAACCATGAAGTGATTTCTCTGAGACCATGATAGATTTCCCATCCATCCTGACCAAAATGAGAATCATTGGACAAAGGGTGAAGAAATTCTTTTGACTTCGCTTCAGATTATGTGCCTGTAGTGTGAAATAATTTTTGCTTATTGGATAGACTTTAGTTTGGGGTAGTCTTTCAACATTCTAACAGAGCTACCGACTATGAAGTATGATTTCTCTGAAACCATGATAGATTTCCCATCGATCCTGACCAAAATAAGAATTATTGGACAAAGGGTGAAGAAATTCTTATGACATCGTTTCAGATTATGTGCCTGTAGTGTGAAATAATTTTTGCTTATTGGATAGACTTTAGTTTGGGGTAGTCTTTCAACATTCTAACAGAGCTACCGACTATGAAGTATGATTTCTCTGAAACCATGATAGATTTCCCATCGATCCTGACCAAAATAAGAATTATTGGACAAAGGGTGAAGAAATTCGTATGACTTCGCTACAGATTATATCTCTTTAGTGTGAAATAATTTTACTTAACAGAACTGCGAACCATGAAGTGATTTCTCTGAAACCATGATAGATTTCCCATCCATCCTGACCAAAATGAGAATCATTGGACAAAGGCTGAAGAAATTCTTATGACATCGTTTCAGATTATGTGCCTGTAGTGTGAAATAATTTTTGCTTATTGGATAGACTTTAGTTTGGGGTAGTCTTTCAACATTCTAACAGAGCTACCGACTATGAAGTATGATTTCTCTGAAACCATGATAGATTTCCCATCGATCCTGACCAAAATAAGAATTATTGGACAAAGGGTGAAGAAATTCGTATGACTTCGCTACAGATTATATCTCTTTAGTGTGAAATAATTTTACTTAACAGAACTGCGAACCATGAAGTGATTTCTCTGAGACCATGATAGATTTCCCATCGATGCTGACCAAAATGAGAATCATTGGACAAAGGGTGAAGAAATTCTTATGACATCGCTTCAGATTATGTGTCTGTAGTGTGAAATAATTTTTGCTTTGGTGAATAGATTTCAGTTTGGGGTAGTCTTTCAACATTCTAACAGAGCTACGGACTCTGAAGTATGATTTCTCTGAAACCATGATAGATTTGCAATCGATCCTGACCAAAATGAGAATCATTGGACAAAGGGTGAAGAAATTCTTATGACATTGCTTCAGATTATGTGCCTGTAGTGTGAAATAATTTTTGCTTTGGTGGATAGACTTTAGTTTGGGGTAGTTTTTCAACATTCTAACAGAGCTACGGAATATGAAGTATGATTTCTCTGAAACCATGATGGATTTCCCATCCATCCTGACCAAAATGAGAATCATTGGACAAAGGGTGAAGAAATTCTCACGACATCGCGTCAGATTATATCTCTTTAGTGTGAAATAATTTTACTTAACAGAACTGCGAACCATGAAGTGATTTCTCTGAGACCATGATCGATTTCCCATCCATCCTGACCAAAATGAGAATCATTGGACAAAGGGTGAAGAAATTCTAATGACATCGTTTCAGATTATGTGCCTGTAGTGGGAAATAATTTTTGCTTTGGTGGATAGATTTTAGTTTGGAGTAGTCTTTCAACATTCTAACAGAGCTACGGACTATGACGTATGATTTCTCTGAAACCATGATAGATTTCCCATCCATCCTGACCAAAATGAGAATCATTGGCAAAGGGTGAAGAAATTCTCACGACATCGCGTCAGATTATATCTCTTTAGTGTGAAATAATTATACTTAACAGAACTGCGAACCATGAAGTGATTTCTCTGAGACCATGATAGATTTCCCATCGATCCTGACCAAAATGAGAATCATTGGACAAAGGGTGAAGAAATTCTAATGACATCGTTTCAGATTATGTGCCTGTAGTGGGAAATAATTTTTGCTTTGGTGGATAGATTTTAGTTTGGAGTAGTCTTTCAACATTCTAACAGAGCTACGGACTATGAAGTATGATTTCTCTGAGACCATGATAGATTTCCCATCCATCCTGACCAAAATGAGAATCATTGGACAAAGGGTGAAGAAATTCTCACGACATCGCGTCAGATTATATCTCTTTAGTGTGAAATAATTATACTTAACAGAACTGCGAACCATGAAGTGATTTCTCTGAGACCATGATAGATTTCCCATCGATTATGACCAAAATGAGAATCATTGGACAAAGGGTGAAGAAATTCTAATGACATCGTTTCAGATTATGTGCCTGTAGTGGGAAATAATTTTTGCTTTTTTGGATAGATTTTAGTTTGGTGTAGTCTTTCAACATTCTAACAGAGCTACGGACTATGAAGTATGATTTCTCTGAAACCATGATAGATTTCCCATTTATCCTGACCAAAATGAGAATCATTGGACAAAGGGTGAAGAAATTCTTATGACTTCGCTTCAGATTATATCTCTTTAGTGTGAAATAATTTTACTTAACAGAACTGCGAACCATGAAGTGATTTCCCTGAGACCATGATAGATTTCCCATCCATCCTGACCAAAATGAGAATCATTGGACAAAGGGTGAAGAAATTCTTATGACATCGCTTCAGATTATGTGTCTGTAGTGTGAAATAATTTTTGCTTTGGGGAATAGATTTTAGTTTGGGGTAGTCTTTCACTATTCTAACAGAGCTACTTACTATGAGGTATGATTTCTCTGAAACCGTGATAGATTTCCCATCTAGCCTGACCAAAACGAGAATCATTGGACAAAGGGTGAAGATATTCTTTTGACTTCGCTTCAGATTATGTCTCTTTAGTGTGAAATAATTTTACTTAACAGAACTGCGAACCATGAAGTGATTTCTCTGAGACCATGATCGATTTCCCATCCATCCTGACCAAAATGAGAATCATTGGACAAAGGGTGAAGAAATTCTAATGACATCGTTTCAGATTATGTGCCTGTAGTGGGAAATAATTTTTGCTTTGGTGGATAGATTTTAGTTTGGAGTAGTCTTTCAACATTCTAACAGAGCTACGGACTATGACGTATGATTTCTCTGAAACCATGATAGATTTCCCATCCATCCTGACCAAAATGAGAATCATTGGACAAAGGGTGAAGAAATTCTCACGACATCGCGTCAGATTATATCTCTTTAGTGTGAAATAATTATACTTAACAGAACTGCGAACCATGAAGTGATTTCTCTGAGACCATGATAGATTTCCCATCGATGCTGACCAAAATGAGAATCATTGGACAAAGGGTGAAGAAATTCTTATGACATCGTTTCAGATTATGTGCCTGTGGTGAGAAATAATTTTTGCTTTGGTGGATAGATTTTAGTTTGGAGTAGTCTTTCAACATTCTAACAGAGCTACGGACTATGAAGTATGATTTCTCTGAGACCATGATAGATTTCCCATCCATCCTGACCAAAATGAGAATCATTGGACAAAGGGTGAAGAAATTCTCACGACATCGCGTCAGATTATATCTCTTTAGTGTGAAATAATTATACTTAACAGAACTGCGAACCATGAAGTGATTTCTCTGAAACCATGATAGATTTCCCATCCATCCTGACCAAAATGAGAATCATTGGACAAAGGGTGAAGAAATTCTTATGACTTCGCTTCAGATTATATCTCTTTAGTGTGAAATAATTTTACTTAACAGAACTGCGAACCATGAAGTGATTTCTCTGAGACCATGATAGATTTCCCATCCATCCTGACCAAAATGAGAATCATTGGACAAAGGGTGAAGAAATTCTTTTGACTTCGCTTCAGATTATGTGCCTGTAGTGTGAAATAATTTTTGCTTATTGGATAGACTTTAGTTTGGGGTAGTCTTTCAACATTCTAACAGAGCTACCGACTATGAAGTATGATTTCTCTGAAACCATGATAGATTTCCCATCGATGCTGACCAAAATGAGAATCATTGGACAAAGGGTGAAGAAATTCTTATGACATCGCTTCAGATTATGTGTCTGTAGTGTGAAATAATTTTTGCTTTGGTGAATAGATTTCAGTTTGGGGTAGTCTTTCAACATTCTAACAGAGCTACCGACTATGAAGTATGATTTCTCTGAAACCATGATAGATTTCCCATCGATCCTGACCAAAATAAGAATTATTGGACAAAGGGTGAAGAAATTCGTATGACTTCGCTACAGATTATATCTCTTTAGTGTGAAATAATTTTACTTAACAGAACTGCGAACCATGAAGTGATTTCTCTGAAACCATGATAGATTTCCCATCCATCCTGACCAAAATGAGAATCATTGGACAAAGGCTGAAGAAATTCTTATGACATCGTTTCAGATTATGTGCCTGTAGTGTGAAATAATTTTTGCTTATTGGATAGACTTTAGTTTGGGGTAGTCTTTCAACATTCTAACAGAGCTACCGACTATGAAGTATGATTTCTCTGAAACCATGATAGATTTCCCATCGATCCTGACCAAAATAAGAATTATTGGACAAAGGGTGAAGAAATTCGTATGACTTCGCTACAGATTATATCTCTTTAGTGTGAAATAATTTTACTTAACAGAACTGCGAACCATGAAGTGATTTCTCTGAGACCATGATAGATTTCCCATCGATGCTGACCAAAATGAGAATCATTGGACAAAGGGTGAAGAAATTCTTATGACATCGCTTCAGATTATGTGTCTGTAGTGTGAAATAATTTTTGCTTTGGTGAATAGATTTCAGTTTGGGGTAGTCTTTCAACATTCTAACAGAGCTACGGACTCTGAAGTATGATTTCTCTGAAACCATGATAGATTTGCAATCGATCCTGACCAAAATGAGAATCATTGGACAAAGGGTGAAGAAATTCTTATGACATTGCTTCAGATTATGTGCCTGTAGTGTGAAATAATTTTTGCTTTGGTGGATAGACTTTAGTTTGGGGTAGTTTTTCAACATTCTAACAGAGCTACGGAATATGAAGTATGATTTCTCTGAAACCATGATGGATTTCCCATCCATCCTGACCAAAATGAGAATCATTGGACAAAGGGTGAAGAAATTCTCACGACATCGCGTCAGATTATATCTCTTTAGTGTGAAATAATTTTACTTAACAGAACTGCGAACCATGAAGTGATTTCTCTGAGACCATGATCGATTTCCCATCCATCCTGACCAAAATGAGAATCATTGGACAAAGGGTGAAGAAATTCTAATGACATCGTTTCAGATTATGTGCCTGTAGTGGGAAATAATTTTTGCTTTGGTGGATAGATTTTAGTTTGGAGTAGTCTTTCAACATTCTAACAGAGCTACGGACTATGACGTATGATTTCTCTGAAACCATGATAGATTTCCCATCCATCCTGACCAAAATGAGAATCATTGGCAAAGGGTGAAGAAATTCTCACGACATCGCGTCAGATTATATCTCTTTAGTGTGAAATAATTATACTTAACAGAACTGCGAACCATGAAGTGATTTCTCTGAGACCATGATAGATTTCCCATCGATCCTGACCAAAATGAGAATCATTGGACAAAGGGTGAAGAAATTCTAATGACATCGTTTCAGATTATGTGCCTGTAGTGGGAAATAATTTTTGCTTTGGTGGATAGATTTTAGTTTGGAGTAGTCTTTCAACATTCTAACAGAGCTACGGACTATGAAGTATGATTTCTCTGAGACCATGATAGATTTCCCATCCATCCTGACCAAAATGAGAATCATTGGACAAAGGGTGAAGAAATTCTCACGACATCGCGTCAGATTATATCTCTTTAGTGTGAAATAATTATACTTAACAGAACTGCGAACCATGAAGTGATTTCTCTGAGACCATGATAGATTTCCCATCGATTATGACCAAAATGAGAATCATTGGACAAAGGGTGAAGAAATTCTAATGACATCGTTTCAGATTATGTGCCTGTAGTGGGAAATAATTTTTGCTTTTTTGGATAGATTTTAGTTTGGTGTAGTCTTTCAACATTCTAACAGAGCTACGGACTATGAAGTATGATTTCTCTGAAACCATGATAGATTTCCCATTTATCCTGACCAAAATGAGAATCATTGGACAAAGGGTGAAGAAATTCTTATGACTTCGCTTCAGATTATATCTCTTTAGTGTGAAATAATTTTACTTAACAGAACTGCGAACCATGAAGTGATTTCCCTGAGACCATGATAGATTTCCCATCCATCCTGACCAAAATGAGAATCATTGGACAAAGGGTGAAGAAATTCTTATGACATCGCTTCAGATTATGTGTCTGTAGTGTGAAATAATTTTTGCTTTGGGGAATAGATTTTAGTTTGGGGTAGTCTTTCACTATTCTAACAGAGCTACTTACTATGAGGTATGATTTCTCTGAAACCGTGATAGATTTCCCATCTAGCCTGACCAAAACGAGAATCATTGGACAAAGGGTGAAGATATTCTTTTGACTTCGCTTCAGATTATGTCTCTTTAGTGTGAAATAATTTTACTTAACAGAACTGCGAACCATGAAGTGATTTCTCTGAGACCATGATCGATTTCCCATCCATCCTGACCAAAATGAGAATCATTGGACAAAGGGTGAAGAAATTCTAATGACATCGTTTCAGATTATGTGCCTGTAGTGGGAAATAATTTTTGCTTTGGTGGATAGATTTTAGTTTGGAGTAGTCTTTCAACATTCTAACAGAGCTACGGACTATGACGTATGATTTCTCTGAAACCATGATAGATTTCCCATCCATCCTGACCAAAATGAGAATCATTGGACAAAGGGTGAAGAAATTCTCACGACATCGCGTCAGATTATATCTCTTTAGTGTGAAATAATTATACTTAACAGAACTGCGAACCATGAAGTGATTTCTCTGAGACCATGATAGATTTCCCATCGATGCTGACCAAAATGAGAATCATTGGACAAAGGGTGAAGAAATTCTTATGACATCGTTTCAGATTATGTGCCTGTGGTGAGAAATAATTTTTGCTTTGGTGGATAGATTTTAGTTTGGAGTAGTCTTTCAACATTCTAACAGAGCTACGGACTATGAAGTATGATTTCTCTGAGACCATGATAGATTTCCCATCCATCCTGACCAAAATGAGAATCATTGGACAAAGGGTGAAGAAATTCTCACGACATCGCGTCAGATTATATCTCTTTAGTGTGAAATAATTATACTTAACAGAACTGCGAACCATCAAGTGATTTCTCTGAAACCATGATAGATTTCCCATCCATCCTGACCAAAATGAGAATCATTGGACAAAGGGTGAAGAAATTCTTATGACTTCGCTTCAGATTATATCTCTTTAGTGTGAAATAATTTTACTTAACAGAACTGCGAACCATGAAGTGATTTCTCTGAGACCATGATAGATTTCCCATCCATCCTGACCAAAATGAGAATCATTGGACAAAGGGTGAAGAAATTCTTTTGACTTCGCTTCAGATTATGTGCCTGTAGTGTGAAATAATTTTTGCTTATTGGATAGACTTTAGTTTGGGGTAGTCTTTCAACATTCTAACAGAGCTACCGACTATGAAGTATGATTTCTCTGAAACCATGATAGATTTCCCATCGATGCTGACCAAAATGAGAATCATTGGACAAAGGGTGAAGAAATTCTTATGACATCGCTTCAGATTATGTGTCTGTAGTGTGAAATAATTTTTGCTTTGGTGAATAGATTTCAGTTTGGGGTAGTCTTTCAACATTCTAACAGAGCTACGGACTCTGAAGTATGATTTCTCTGAAACCATGATAGATTTCCCATCGATCCTGACCAAAATGAGAATCATTGGACAAAGGGTGAAGAAATTCTCACGACATCGCGTCAGATTATATCTCTTTAGTGTGAAATAATTTTACTTAACAGAACTGCGAACCACGAAGTGATTTCTCTGAGACCATGATCGATTTCCCATCCATCCTGACCAAAATGAGAATCATTGGACAAAGGGTGAAGAAATTCTAATGACATCGTTTCAGATTATGTGCCTGTAGTGGGAAATAATTTTTGCTTTGGTGGATAGATTTTAGTTTGGAGTAGTCTTTCAACATTCTAACAGAGCTACGGACTATGACGTATGATTTCTCTGAAACCATGATAGATTTCCCATCCATCCTGACCAAAATGAGAATCATTGGACAAAGGGTGAAGAAATTCTCACGACATCGCGTCAAATTATATCTCTTTAGTGTGAAATAATTATACTTAACAGAACTGCGAACCATGAAGTGATTTCTCTGAGACCATGATAGATTTCCCATCGATCCTGACCAAAATGAGAATCATTGGACAAAGGGTGAAGAAATTCTAATGACATCGTTTCAGATTATGTGCCTGTAGTGGGAAATAATTTTTGCTTTGGTGGATAGATTTTAGTTTGGAGTAGTCTTTCAACATTCTAACAGAGCTACGGACTATGAAGTATGATTTTTCTGAGACCATGATAGATTTCCCATCCATCCTGACCAAAATGAGAATCATTGGACAAAGGGTGAAGAAATTCTCACGACATCGCGTCAGATTATATCTCTTTAGTGTGAAATAATTATACTTAACAGAACTGCGAACCATGAAGTGATTTCTCTGAGACCATGATAGATTTCCCATCGATCCTGACCACAATGAGAATCATTGGACAAAGGGTGAAGAAATTCTAATGACATCGTTTCAGATTATGTGCCTGTAGTGGGAAATAATTTTTGCTTTGGTGGATAGATTTTAGTTTGGAGTAGTCTTTCAACATTCTAACAGAGCTACGGACTATGAAGTATGATTTCTCTGAAACCATGATAGATTTCCCATCCATCCTGACCAAAATGAGAATCATTGGACAAAGGGTGAAGAAATTCTTATGACTTCGCTTCAGATTATATCTCTTTAGTGTGAAATAATTTTACTTAACAGAACTGCGAACCATGAAGTGATTTCTCTGAGACCATGATAGATTTCCCATCCATCCTGACCAAAATGAGAATCATTGGACAAAGGGTGAAGAAATTCTTATGACATCGCTTCAGATTATGTGTCTGTAGTGTGAAATAATTTTTGCTTTGGGGAATAGATTTTAGTTTGGGGTAGTCTTTCACTATTCTAACAGAGCTACTTACTATGAGGTATGATTTCTCTGAAACCGTGATAGATTTCCCATCTAGCCTGACCAAAACGAGAATCATTGGACAAAGGGTGAAGAAATTCTTATGACTTCGCTTCAGATTATATCTCTTTAGTGTGAAATAATTTTACTTAACAGAACTGCGAACCATGAAGTGATTTCTCTGAGACCATGATCGATTTCCCATCCATCCTGACCAAAATGAGAATCATTGGACAAAGGGTGAAGAAATTCTAATGACATCGTTTCAGATTATGTGCCTGTAGTGGGAAATAATTTTTGCTTTGGTGGATAGATTTTAGTTTGGAGTAGTCTTTCAACATTCAAACAGAGCTACGGACTATGACGTATGATTTCTCTGAAACCATGATAGATTTCCCATCCATCCTGACCAAAATGAGAATCATTGGACAAAGGGTGAAGAAATTCTAATGACATCGTTTCAGATTATGTGCCTGTAGTGGGAAATAATTTTTGCTTTGGTGGATAGATTTTAGTTTGGAGTAGTCTTTCAACATTCTAACAGAGCTACGGACTATGACGTATGATTTCTCTGAAACCATGATAGATTTCCCATCCATCCTGACCAAAATGAGAATCATTGGACAAAGGGTGAAGAAATTCTCACGACATCGCGTCAGATTATATCTCTTTAGTGTGAAATAATTATACTTAACAGAACTGCGAACCATGAAGTGATTTCTCTGAAACCATGATAGATTTCCCATCCATCCTGACCAAAATGAGAATCATTGGACAAAGGGTGAAGAAATTCTTATGACTTCGCTTCAGATTATACCTCTTTAGTGTGAAACAATTTTACTTAACAGAACTGCGAACCATGAAGTGATTTCTCTGAGACCATGATAGATTTCCCATCCATCCTGACCAAAATGAGAATCATTGGACAAAGGGTGAAGAAAGTCTTTTGACTTCGCTTCAGATTATGTGCCTGTAGTGTGAAATAATTTTTGCTTATTGGATAGACTTTAGTTTGGGGTAGTCTTTCAACATTCTAACAGAGCTACCGACTATGAAGTATGATTTCTCTGAAACCATGATAGATTTTCCATCGATCCTGACCAAAATAAGAATTATTGGACAAAGGGTGAAGAAATTCGTATGACTTCGCTACAGATTATATCTCTTTAGTGTGAAATAATTTTACTTAACAGAACTGCGAACCATGAAGTGATTTCTCTGAAACCATGATAGATTTCCCATCCATCCTGACCAAAATGAGAATCATTGGACAAAGGCTGAAGAAATTCTTATGACATCGTTTCAGATTATGTGCCTGTAGTGTGAAATAATTTTTGCTTATTGGATAGACTTTAGTTTGGGGTAGTCTTTCAACATTCTAACAGAGCTACCGACTATGAAGTATGATTTCTCTGAAACCATGATAGATTTTCCATCGATCCTGACCAAAATAAGAATTATTGGACAAAGGGTGAAGAAATTCGTATGACTTCGCTACAGATTATATCTCTTTAGTGTGAAATAATTTTACTTAACAGAACTGCGAACCATGAAGTGATTTCTCTGAGACCATGATAGATTTCCCATCGATGCTGACCAAAATGAGAATCATTGGACAAAGGGTGAAGAAATTCTTATGACATCGCTTCAGATTATGTGCATGTAGTGTGAAATAATTTTTGCTTTGGTGGATAGATTTTAGTTTGGGGTAGTTTTTCAACATTCTAACAGAGCTACGGAATATGAAGCAAGATTTCTTTGAAACCATGATAGATTTCCCATCGATCCTGACCAAAATAAGAATCATTGGACAAAGGGTGAAGAAATTCGTATGACTTCGCTACAGATTATATCTCTTTAGTGTGAAATAATTTTACTTAACAGAACTGCGAACCATGAAGTGATTTCTCTGAGACCATGATAGATTTCCCATCGATGCTGACCAAAATGAGAATCATTGGACAAAGGGTGAAGAAATTCTTATGACATCGCTTCAGATTATGTGTCTGTAGTGTGAAGTAATGTTTGCTTTGGTGAATAGATTTCAGTTTGGGGTAGTCTTTCAACATTCTAACAGAGCTACGGACTCTGAAGTATGATTTCTCTGAAACCATGATAGATTTCCCATCGATCCTGACCAAAATGAGAATCATTGGACAAAGGGTGAAGAAATTCTTATGACATTGCTTCAGATTATGTGCCTGTAGTGTGAAATAATTTTTGCTTTGGTGGATAGACTTTAGTTTGGGGTAGTTTTTCAACATTCTAACAGAGCTACGGAATATGAAGTACGATTTCTCTGAAACCATGATAGATTTTCCATCGATGCTGACCAAAATGAAAATTCTTAGACAAAGGGTGAAGAAATTCTTTTGACTTCGCTTCAGATTATGTGTCTTTAGTGTGAAATAATTTTACTTAACAAAACTGCGAACCATGAAGTATGATTTCTCTGAGACCATGATGGATTTCCCATCGATCCTGACCAAAATGAGAATCATTGTACAAAGCGTGAAGAAATTCTTATGACATCGCTTCAGATTATGTGTCTGTAGTGTGAAATAATTTTTGCTTTGGTGGATAGATTTTAGTTTGGGGTAGTTTTTCAACATTCTAACAGAGCTACGGAATATGAAGCAAGATTTCTTTGAAACCATGATAGATTTCCCATCGATCCTGACCAAAATAAGAATCATTGGACAAAGGGTGAAGAAATTCGTATGACTTCGCTACAGATTATATCTCTTTAGTGTGAAATAATTTTACTTAACAGAACTGCGAACCATGAAGTGATTTCTCTGAGACCATGATAGATTTCCCATCGATGCTGACCAAAATGAGAATCATTGGACAAAGGGTGAAGAAATTCTTATGACATCGCTTCAGATTATGTGTCTGTAGTGTGAAGTAATGTTTGCTTTGGTGAATAGATTTCAGTTTGGGGTAGTCTTTCAACATTCTAACAGAGCTACGGACTCTGAAGTATGATTTCTCTGAAACCATGATAGATTTCCCATCGATCCTGACCAAAATGAGAATCATTAGACAAAGGTTGAAGAAATTCTTATGACATCGTTTCAGATTATGTGCCTGTAGTGTGAAATAATTTTTGCTTTGGTGGATAGACTTTAGTTTGGGGTAGTCTTTCAACATTCTAACAGAGCTACCGACTATGAAGTATGATTTCTCTGAAACCATGATATATTTCCCATCGATCCTGACCAAAATAAGAATCATTGGACAAAGGGTGAAGAAATTCGTATGACTTCGCTACAGATTATATCTCTTTAGTGTGAAATAATTTTACTTAACAGAACTGCGAACCATGAAGTGATTTCTCTGAGACCATGATAGATTTCCCATCGATGCTGACCAAAATGAGAATCATTGGACAAAGGGTGAAGAAATTCTTTTGACTTCGCTTCAGATTATGTGTCTTTAGTGTGAAATAATTTTACTTAACAAAACTGCGAACCATGAAGTATGATTTCTCTGAGACCATGATGGATTTCCCATCGATCCTGACCAAAATGAGAATCATTGTACAAAGCGTGAAGAAATTCTTATGACATCGCTTCAGATTATGTGTCTGTAGTGTGAAATAATTTTTGCTTTGGTGGATAGATTTTAGTTTGGGGTAGTTTTTCAACATTCTAACAGAGCTACGGAATATGAAGCAAGATTTCTTTGAAACCATGATAGATTTCCCATCGATCCTGACCAAAATAAGAATCATTGGACAAAGGGTGAAGAAATTCGTATGACTTCGCTACAGATTATATCTCTTTAGTGTGAAATAATTTTACTTAACAGAACTGCGAACCATGAAGTGATTTCTCTGAGACCATGATAGATTTCCCATCGATGCTGACCAAAATGAGAATCATTGGACAAAGGGTGAAGAAATTCTTATGACATCGCTTCAGATTATGTGTCTGTAGTGTGAAATAATTTTTGCTTTGGTGAATAGATTTCAGTTTGGGGTAGTCTTTCACTATTCTAACAGAGCTACTTATTATGAGGTATGATTTCTCTGAAACCATGATAGATTTCCCATTCATCCTGACCAAAATGAGAATCATTGGACAAAGGGTGAAGAAATTCTTTTGACTTCGCTTCCGATTATGTCTCTTTAGTGTGAAATAATTTTACTTAACAGAACTGCGAACCATGAAGTATGATTTCTCTGAGACCATGATGGATTTCCCATCGATGCTGACCAAAATGAGAATCATTGGACAAAGGGTGAAGAAATTGTTATGACATCACTTCAGATTATGTGTGTCCCATCCATCCTGACCAAAATGAGAATCATTGGACAAAGAAATTCTTTTGACTTCGCTTCAGATTATGTCTCTTTAGTGTGAAATAATTTTACTTAACAGAACTGCGAACCATGAAGTGATTTCTCTGAGACCATGATAGATTTCCCATCCATCCTGACCAAAATGAGAATCATTGGACAAAGGCTGAAGAAATTCTTATGACATCGTTTCAGATTATGTGCCTGTAGTGTAAAATAATTTTTGCTTTGGTGGATAGACTTTAGTTTGGGGTAGTCTTTCAACATTCTAACAGAGCTACCGACTATGAAGTATGATTTCTCTGAAACCATGATATATTTCCCATCGATCCTGACCAAAATAAGAATCATTGGACAAAGGGTGAAGAAATTCTTATGACATCGCTACAGATTATGTGTCTGTAGTGTGAAATAATTTTACTTAACAGAACTGCGAACCATGAAGTGATTTCTCTGAGACCATGATAGATTTCCCATCGATGCTGACCAAAATGAGAATCATTGGACAAAGGGTGAAGAAATTCTTATGACATCGCTTCAGATTATGTGTCTGTAGTGTGAAATAATTTTTGCTTTGGTGAATAGATTTCAGTTTGGGGTAGTCTTTCAACATTCTAACAGAGCTACGGACTCTGAAGTATGATTTCTCTGAAACCATGATAGATTTCCCATCGATCCTGACCAAAATGAGAATCATTGGACAAAGGGTGAAGAAATTCTTATGACTTCGCTTCAGATTATGTGTCTTTAGTGTGAAATAATTTTACTTAACAAAACTGCGAACCATGAAGTATGATTTCTCTGAGACCATGATGGATTTCCCATCGATCCTGACCAAAATGAGAATCATTGTACAAAGCGTGAAGAAATTCTTATGACATCGCTTCAGATTATGTGTCTGTAGTGTGAAATAATTTTTGCTTTGGTGGATAGATTTTAGTTTGGGGTAGTTTTTCAACATTCTAACAGAGCTACGGAATATGAAGTACGATTTCTCTGAAACCATGATAGATTTTCCATCGATGCTGACCAAAATGAAAATTCTTAGACAAAGGGTGAAGAAATTCTTATGACATCATTTCAGATTCTGTGTTTGTAGTGTGAAATAATTTTTGCTTTGGTGAATAGATTTCAGTTTGGGGTAGTCTTTCACTATTCTAACAGAGCTACTTACTATGAGGTATGATTTCTCTGAAACCATGATAGATTTCCCATCCATCCTGACCAAAATGAGAATCATTGGACAAAGGGTGAAGAAATTCTTTTGACTTCGCTTCCGATTTTGTCTCTTTAGTGTGAAATAATTTTACTTAACAGAACTGCGAACCATGAAGTATGATTTCTCTGAGACCATGATGGATTTCCCATCCATCCTGACCAAAATGAGAATCATTGGACAAAGGGTGAAGAAATTCTTATGACATCGCTTCAGATTATGTGTCTGTAGTGTGAAATAATTTTTGCTTTGGTGAATAGATTTTAGTTTGGGGTAGTCTTTCAACATTCTAACAGAGCTACGGACTCTGAAGTATGATTTCTCTGAAACCATGATAGATTTCCCATCGATCCTGACCAAAATGAGAATCATTGGACAAAGGGTGAAGAAATTCTTATGACATTGCTTCAGATTATGTGCCTGTAGTGTGAAATAATTTTTGCTTTGGTGGATAGACTTTAGTTTGGGGTAGTTTTTCAACATTCTAACAGAGCTACGGAATATGAAGTACGATTTCTCTGAAACCATGATAGATTTCCCATCGATGCTGACCAAAATGAGAATCATTGGACAAAGGGTGAAGAAATTCTTATGACATCGCTTCAGATTATGTGTCTGTAGTGTGAAGTAATGTTTGCTTTGGTGAATAGATTTCAGTTTGGGGTAGTCTTTCAACATTCTAACAGAGCTACGGACTCTGAAGTATGATTTCTCTGAAACCATGATAGATTTCCCATCGATCCTGACCAAAATGAGAATCATTGGACAAAGGGTGAAGAAATTCTTATGACATTGCTTCAGATTATGTGCCTGTAGTGTGAAATAATTTTTGCTTTGGTGGATAGACTTTAGTTTGGGGTAGTTTTTCAACATTCTAACAGAGCTACGGAATATGAAGTACGATTTCTCTGAAACCATGATAGATTTTCCATCGATGCTGACCAAAATGAAAATTCTTAGACAAAGGGTGAAGAAATTCTTTTGACTTCGCTTCAGATTATGTGTCTTTAGTGTGAAATAATTTTACTTAACAAAACTGCGAACCATGAAGTATGATTTCTCTGAGACCATGATGGATTTCCCATCGATCCTGACCAAAATGAGAATCATTGTACAAAGCGTGAAGAAATTCTTATGACATCGCTTCAGATTATGTGTCTGTAGTGTGAAATAATTTTTGCTTTGGTGGATAGATTTTAGTTTGGGGTAGTTTTTCAACATTCTAACAGAGCTACGGAATATGAAGCAAGATTTCTTTGAAACCATGATAGATTTCCCATCGATCCTGACCAAAATAAGAATCATTGGACAAAGGGTGAAGAAATTCGTATGACTTCGCTACAGATTATATCTCTTTAGTGTGAAATAATTTTACTTAACAGAACTGCGAACCATGAAGTGATTTCTCTGAGACCATGATAGATTTCCCATCGATGCTGACCAAAATGAGAATCATTGGACAAAGGGTGAAGAAATTCTTATGACATCGCTTCAGATTATGTGTCTGTAGTGTGAAGTAATGTTTGCTTTGGTGAATAGATTTCAGTTTGGGGTAGTCTTTCAACATTCTAACAGAGCTACGGACTCTGAAGTATGATTTCTCTGAAACCATGATAGATTTCCCATCGATCCTGACCAAAATGAGAATCATTAGACAAAGGTTGAAGAAATTCTTATGACATCGTTTCAGATTATGTGCCTGTAGTGTGAAATAATTTTTGCTTTGGTGGATAGACTTTAGTTTGGGGTAGTCTTTCAACATTCTAACAGAGCTACCGACTATGAAGTATGATTTCTCTGAAACCATGATATATTTCCCATCGATCCTGACCAAAATAAGAATCATTGGACAAAGGGTGAAGAAATTCGTATGACTTCGCTACAGATTATATCTCTTTAGTGTGAAATAATTTTACTTAACAGAACTGCGAACCATGAAGTGATTTCTCTGAGACCATGATAGATTTCCCATCGATGCTGACCAAAATGAGAATCATTGGACAAAGGGTGAAGAAATTCTTTTGACTTCGCTTCAGATTATGTGTCTTTAGTGTGAAATAATTTTACTTAACAAAACTGCGAACCATGAAGTATGATTTCTCTGAGACCATGATGGATTTCCCATCGATCCTGACCAAAATGAGAATCATTGTACAAAGCGTGAAGAAATTCTTATGACATCGCTTCAGATTATGTGTCTGTAGTGTGAAATAATTTTTGCTTTGGTGGATAGATTTTAGTTTGGGGTAGTTTTTCAACATTCTAACAGAGCTACGGAATATGAAGCAAGATTTCTTTGAAACCATGATAGATTTCCCATCGATCCTGACCAAAATAAGAATCATTGGACAAAGGGTGAAGAAATTCGTATGACTTCGCTACAGATTATATCTCTTTAGTGTGAAATAATTTTACTTAACAGAACTGCGAACCATGAAGTGATTTCTCTGAGACCATGATAGATTTCCCATCGATGCTGACCAAAATGAGAATCATTGGACAAAGGGTGAAGAAATTCTTATGACATCGCTTCAGATTATGTGTCTGTAGTGTGAAATAATTTTTGCTTTGGTGAATAGATTTCAGTTTGGGGTAGTCTTTCACTATTCTAACAGAGCTACTTATTATGAGGTATGATTTCTCTGAAACCATGATAGATTTCCCATTCATCCTGACCAAAATGAGAATCATTGGACAAAGGGTGAAGAAATTCTTTTGACTTCGCTTCCGATTATGTCTCTTTAGTGTGAAATAATTTTACTTAACAGAACTGCGAACCATGAAGTATGATTTCTCTGAGACCATGATGGATTTCCCATCGATGCTGACCAAAATGAGAATCATTGGACAAAGGGTGAAGAAATTGTTATGACATCACTTCAGATTATGTGTGTCCCATCCATCCTGACCAAAATGAGAATCATTGGACAAAGAAATTCTTTTGACTTCGCTTCAGATTATGTCTCTTTAGTGTGAAATAATTTTACTTAACAGAACTGCGAACCATGAAGTGATTTCTCTGAGACCATGATAGATTTCCCATCCATCCTGACCAAAATGAGAATCATTGGACAAAGGCTGAAGAAATTCTTATGACATCGTTTCAGATTATGTGCCTGTAGTGTAAAATAATTTTTGCTTTGGTGGATAGACTTTAGTTTGGGGTAGTCTTTCAACATTCTAACAGAGCTACCGACTATGAAGTATGATTTCTCTGAAACCATGATATATTTCCCATCGATCCTGACCAAAATAAGAATCATTGGACAAAGGGTGAAGAAATTCGTATGACTTCGCTACAGATTATATCTCTTTAGTGTGAAATAATTTTACTTAACAGAACTGCGAACCATGAAGTGATTTCTCTGAGACCATGATAGATTTCCCATCGATGCTGACCAAAATGAGAATCATTGGACAAAGGGTGAAGAAATTCTTATGACATCGCTTCAGATTATGTGTCTGTAGTGTGAAATAATTTTTGCTTTGGTGAATAGATTTCAGTTTGGGGTAGTCTTTCAACATTCTAACAGAGCTACGGACTCTGAAGTATGATTTCTCTGAAACCATGATAGATTTCCCATCGATCCTGACCAAAATGAGAATCATTGGACAAAGGGTGAAGAAATTCTTATGACTTCGCTTCAGATTATGTGTCTTTAGTGTGAAATAATTTTACTTAACAAAACTGCGAACCATGAAGTATGATTTCTCTGAGACCATGATGGATTTCCCATCGATCCTGACCAAAATGAGAATCATTGTACAAAGCGTGAAGAAATTCTTATGACATCGCTTCAGATTATGTGTCTGTAGTGTGAAATAATTTTTGCTTTGGTGGATAGATTTTAGTTTGGGGTAGTTTTTCAACATTCTAACAGAGCTACGGAATATGAAGTACGATTTCTCTGAAACCATGATAGATTTTCCATCGATGCTGACCAAAATGAAAATTCTTAGACAAAGGGTGAAGAAATTCTTATGACATCATTTCAGATTCTGTGTTTGTAGTGTGAAATAATTTTTGCTTTGGTGAATAGATTTCAGTTTGGGGTAGTCTTTCACTATTCTAACAGAGCTACTTACTATGAGGTATGATTTCTCTGAAACCATGATAGATTTCCCATCCATCCTGACCAAAATGAGAATCATTGGACAAAGGGTGAAGAAATTCTTTTGACTTCGCTTCCGATTTTGTCTCTTTAGTGTGAAATAATTTTACTTAACAGAACTGCGAACCATGAAGTATGATTTCTCTGAGACCATGATGGATTTCCCATCCATCCTGACCAAAATGAGAATCATTGGACAAAGGGTGAAGAAATTCTTATGACATCGCTTCAGATTATGTGTCTGTAGTGTGAAATAATTTTTGCTTTGGTGAATAGATTTTAGTTTGGGGTAGTCTTTCAACATTCTAACAGAGCTACGGACTCTGAAGTATGATTTCTCTGAAACCATGATAGATTTCCCATCGATCCTGACCAAAATGAGAATCATTGGACAAAGGGTGAAGAAATTCTTATGACATTGCTTCAGATTATGTGCCTGTAGTGTGAAATAATTTTTGCTTTGGTGGATAGACTTTAGTTTGGGGTAGTTTTTCAACATTCTAACAGAGCTACGGAATATGAAGTACGATTTCTCTGAAACCATGATAGATTTCCCATCGATGCTGACCAAAATGAGAATCATTGGACAAAGGGTGAAGAAATTGTTATGACATCGCTTCAGATTATGTGTCTGTAGTGTGAAGTAATGTTTGCTTTGGTGAATAGATTTCAGTTTGGGGTAGTCTTTCAACATTCTAACAGAGCTACGGACTCTGAAGTATGATTTCTCTGAAACCATGATAGATTTCCCATCGATCCTGACCAAAATGAGAATCATTGGACAAAGGGTGAAGAAATTCTTATGACATTGCTTCAGATTATGTGCCTGTAGTGTGAAATAATTTTTGCTTTGGTGGATAGACTTTAGTTTGGGGTAGTTTTTCAACATTCTAACAGAGCTACGGAATATGAAGTACGATTTCTCTGAAACCATGATAGATTTTCCATCGATGCTGACCAAAATGAAAATTCTTAGACAAAGGGTGAAGAAATTCTTTTGACTTCGCTTCAGATTATGTGTCTTTAGTGTGAAATAATTTTACTTAACAAAACTGCGAACCATGAAGTATGATTTCTCTGAGACCATGATGGATTTCCCATCGATCCTGACCAAAATGAGAATCATTGTACAAAGCGTGAAGAAATTCTTATGACATCGCTTCAGATTATGTGTCTGTATTGTGAAATAATTTTTGCTTTGGTGGATAGATTTTAGTTTGGGGTAGTTTTTCAACATTCTAACAGAGCTACGGAATATGAAGCAAGATTTCTTTGAAACCATGATAGATTTCCCATCGATCCTGACCAAAATAAGAATCATTGGACAAAGGGTGAAGAAATTCGTATGACTTCGCTACAGATTATATCTCTTTAGTGTGAAATAATTTTACTTAACAGAACTGCGAACCATGAAGTGATTTCTCTGAGACCATGATAGATTTCCCATCGATGCTGACCAAAATGAGAATCATTGGACAAAGGGTGAAGAAATTCTTTTGACTTCGCTTCAGATTATGTGTCTTTAGTGTGAAATAATTTTACTTAACAAAACTGCGAACCATGAAGTATGATTTCTCTGAGACCATGATGGATTTCCCATCGATCCTGACCAAAATGAGAATCATTGTACAAAGGTTGAAGAAATTCTTATGACATCGTTTCAGATTATGTGCCTGTAGTGTGAAATAATTTTTGCTTTGGTGGATAGACTTTAGTTTGGGGTAGTCTTTCAACATTCTAACAGAGCTACCGACTATGAAGTATGATTTCTCTGAAACC
This sequence comes from Xylota sylvarum, assembly GCA_905220385.1. Lineage (NCBI taxonomy): Eukaryota > Metazoa > Arthropoda > Insecta > Diptera > Syrphidae > Xylota > Xylota sylvarum. The sequence goes on from CAJMZQ010000061.1 coordinate 1,407,739, forward strand.
ATGATATATTTCCCATCGATCCTGACCAAAATAAGAATCATTGGACAAAGGGTGAAGAAATTCGTATGACTTCGCTACAGATTATATCTCTTTAGTGTGAAATAATTTTACTTAACAGAACTGCGAACCATGAAGTGATTTCTCTGAGACCATGATAGATTTCCCATCGATGCTGACCAAAATGAGAATCATTGGACAAAGGGTGAAGAAATTCTTTTGACTTCGCTTCAGATTATGTGTCTTTAGTGTGAAATAATTTTACTTAACAAAACTGCGAACCATGAAGTATGATTTCTCTGAGACCATGATGGATTTCCCATCGATCCTGACCAAAATGAGAATCATTAGACAAAGGTTGAAGAAATTCTTATGACATCGTTTCAGATTATGTGCCTGTAGTGTGAAATAATTTTTGCTTTGGTGGATAGACTTTAGTTTGGGGTAGTCTTTCAACATTCTAACAGAGCTACCGACTATGAAGTATGATTTCTCTGAAACCATGATATATTTCCCATCGATCCTGACCAAAATAAGAATCATTGGACAAAGGGTGAAGAAATTCGTATGACTTCGCTACAGATTATATCTCTTTAGTGTGAAATAATTTTACTTAACAGAACTGCGAACCATGAAGTGATTTCTCTGAGACCATGACAGATTTCCCATCGATGCTGACCAAAATGAGAATCATTGGACAAAGGGTGAAGAAATTCTTTTGACTTCGCTTCAGATTATGTGTCTTTAGTGTGAAATAATTTTACTTAACAAAACTGCGAACCATGAAGTATGATTTCTCTGAGACCATGATGGATTTCCCATCGATCCTGACCAAAATGAGAATCATTGTACAAAGGTTGAAGAAATTCTTATGACATCGTTTCAGATTATGTGCCTGTAGTGTGAAATAATTTTTGCTTTGGTGGATAGACTTTAGTTTGGGGTAGTCTTTCAACATTCTAACAGAGCTACCGACTATGAAGTATGATTTCTCTGAAACCATGATATATTTATTATTATTATTATTATTTATTAACAGGTAATTAAAATTACAAGGTAACATAAAAGATTATAGAGCCTAGCTGCAGAGACTATTGGCTCTTATCTAATTAAATATTTATATAGTTAATTTAAGGATTTCAATAAATTTGTTTATATTTTCAATGTTTGTATAGTTAGGATTTTTTAATACATCATAGATTGGTATGTTTTGAAAGATAGATTCCATAATGGATTTTGAGGCTAGGCAATTTTCTAGGAGGTGGGGGATATTTAATGCTGTGTTACAGGCGGTGCATAGCGGCGGGTTATTTTTGGTGAGGAGGTGTTGGTGGGTTGTTGAGGTGTGACCGAGTCTTAGGCGAACAAAGTTTGAAATTTTGTGCTTTGATTGGTTTGTGGGATATCTTGGTCGGTGTTTTCCTTCGTTTACTTTTTTGTAATGATGGTGGTAGAGGCTCCAGTCAATTGCTTGTTTGGCTTTAAGGTTTTTATGTATAAATGTGTGGAGATCTTGTTTTGTAAATAAATTGAATTTGTATACTGGTGCGTCTTTTGCAGATATTGCTGCTTTATCAGCTTCCTCATTACCACGAATGTTTACGTGTCCAGGGGTCCACATAAGTTTGATTTTGTTTGGCATCATAATAATCTTGTTTCTTATTTCGGAAACTAGTTCGGTGTTGTTGTTAGGGTTTAGTACAGCTTTTAGAACCGATATACTATCAGAGCATATAACAAATTTGCCTCTTTGGTTCATGGTTGCCTTTGTCGCTTGGAGGATTGCAAATGCTTCTGCCGAGAAAATTGAGGTGAACTCCGGGAGGGTGCCAATGCTTTGAATATAACCATCTTCTGATGTGACGGCAAACGATGTATTGTTTTGTGATTTGGATCCGTCAGTAAACATAAATTTCCAGCCTTTGTTTTTAAGTTCTGATGAAATATCCGAAAATAAAGAGCAGTATAGAGCTTTGTTGGTGTTTGTTTTGCTATGATGAGCCAAAGTCAATATAATAGATTCCGGTTTGATATGCCATGGAGGGTGAGTTAAGATATAGTTTTGAGGCTTTTTTGTAGGAATTCCCATTTGTTTCGCTTTTTCAAGGATTTTACTGATTGAGGATGGGATACTTTTTTTGCATTTGTGTCCAATGGATTGGTGGATGTCCTTATCAATAACTGAGTTTTTTGAAAAAACTAACTTAGCAATTAACTTTGATGTAATTTCATCGAAACGCTCTTCTACTGTTGGCAGGCCTGCTTCTGCAAGTATATTTTTTATTGGTGTGGTAGGGAAAGCGTTAATGCTCCTCCTCGCTGCCTGGTGGTAGGTTGGCTGTATTATTTTAAGGGTAGTTTTTGGAGAATTGCCATAAATATATATACCATAATCAATTTTACTTAGGACTAACATTTTGGTTACATATGATAAAGTATTAATATGCACATGACTTTTCTTACTTGCTAGATACTTAATAATGTTAAGTCTCGCAGCTAGGGATTTTTTCAAACTTAAACAGTGTTCTTTCCAATTGAACTTATTGCTAAATACTAAACCTAGTATACTTAGGGTTTTAACATTCTCGACTTGTACATTGTTTATACTTAAACTAGGTCCAGGGCAATGAATTTTTCTACAAATGTGAAGAATTTTGCATTTTTTTAATGATAGTTTTGCTCCTGAGGCCGATGACCATTCTAAAATATCATTAACAACATTATCGAGTTGAGTTTTACTGTCATTTAAATCATTTGTTTTGCTTAATATATAAATGTCGTCTGCATAGAAGCAGCTGTCTAAGAGTTTATAATTATTTAATATATTTGAAATTTCATCGAAGGCAATTATAAATAATACGACCGATAATGGTGATCCTTGGGGGATTCCATTCTTCAGTACGTGTGTATTAGAGTAAGAATCGTTAGCTCTAGTGAAGAATTTTCTATTGGATAGAAAAGATCTGACATACCCAAAGATTTTTGTTCCAACTTCCCATGTTTTAAGCTTGTTGAGCAGTATGTGGAAACCTATCCTGTCAAAGGCTTTTTCAAAGTCAAGCGAGAGCACAGACACATGATTTTTTGAGGATATCGCCTTAGAGATATAATAATCTAAGTGAAGATGTGCATCAACACATCCTCTATTTGCTTTAAAAGCAACTTGATTGGGAGATATAAATTTTTTTGATTCAATAAGCCACATCAGGCGCTTTGCAACAATTTTCTCTAAAATTTTTGAAGGGCAGGATATGAGAGATATTGGGCGGTACCCGTCAATCGAGCGTTTGTCCTTGCTAGGCTTAGGTATGGGGAGTAGCGTAGCAGTTTTCCAACTTTGTGGAATTACTGCGGTTTCGAAAACGTTATTGTATAATTTGACAAGCCTTTGCTTTATATCCAAAGGTAAATTTTTAATCATTGGGTAACAAATTCTATCCCTGCCAGGTGTTTTACCCTTAGTTTTGCTTAAACATGCTTCAAATTCTACTAAGGAGATGGGTTTTTCTATCCGTTGGGCAAAGATATTCTTACAGGGTGTGTAAGGGGGGCTATTGAGGAATTGGTTTTTTTTGGTTTTAAAGGTTATGTGGAAATTTTCGTCCTTTGAGTATTCCGACCAAGTTTGGGAAAATAGATTACATATTTGTGCTGGATCTGTTATAAGCTCGTCGTTTGATTTAATGCAGGAAATTCTAAGGGAGTTTGGATTACCAGTAAGTCGTCGGATGTTTTGCCAAATTTGCGTGGTCGTGGATTTGGGATTTATGCTAGAAGTAAACTCTGCAAAGCTTTTTGCTTTACTATTTTTAAGCTCACGCCTAAACTTAGCATTAGCCTTTTTGTAAGAAACTAATTTGGACTGAGAGGGTGATTTTTGGAATTCTGACAATGCTTTCATTTTGTCCTTGCGCAGTGTCGAAAGGGTTGGGTTCCACCAGGGGACAGTGCGTTTGGTTTGGGGTTTGCTTTTTGGTGTAGTTTGTGGAATCGAAAGATTCGCAGCGGTTCTTATTGCTCTTTGGATTAAAGCTGCCTCCTTGTTGTTGTTTGGACTTGGGGGTTTGTCAGATAAGTATTTTGTAACCACTTTTCTAAAAATTGTCCAGTTGGAGAAGTCAGTTCTAAATTTAGCAATGGGGGCTGTTTTTGAGTAAATTATTCCGGGTTTATAACGTGAAATTATGGGGAAGTGATCACTATTGTGTAAATCACTTAGCGTTTCCCAGGTGGTGATAGGAAATAGTTCGGGTGAGCAGCAGGTTATGTCAATGTGGGTTAATGTGTTATGTGTGGAAAGGTGTGTTGGTGAGCCGTCATTTAAAATAATTAGATTTTCACTTAGTAGAAATTCTTCAAAGATTTCTCCTCTTTTGCTTGTGACTGGTGAGCCCCAAAGCGTATTCCACGCATTTATGTCACCACCAAGGATCACTGGAGAGTCTATTTGACTTATGATATTATCCAAATCATTTTTGCAAAATGTTTGCGAAGGGTGGATGTATAAGCTAACGTAAGTTACTTTAGGTTGGTATTGTATTTCGACTGCCAGAGTTAAAATATTCGAGATGATGGGTACAATTTTATGTGGAATATTATTTTTTATCAATAAACCTATGCCTTGTTTGGCTGTTGTGTTGCTGGGAAGATTATCGAAATAACCTTCATAGTTTTTAGGACTGATAGGCGTTGATTGAAAAGGGCAATGTGTCTCTTGTAGAGATATTATGCCAGGATTTTGGTCTTTAATTAAAATACTTAGCTCATCAAGGTTATTTATATAACCTTTCATGTTCCATTGTAGTATATTTAACGTCATATTATAGGTTTTTTTTCGTAAACACGAATTTTTTCTACCTGAAGCAGGAAAAGGGTATTTACTTGTGGTTGCAATTATTGTTTGAGAGGATTGATTTTGTTGTAAGTTAGAAGAGTTTTGTTGGTGTGGGTTGTTAAGATATTGACTCTGCGAACCAGAAGCAGAATCATTAGAGCTCCCTGTGGAGCTCGAGTGATTCGGCCTCTGAGTCGCAGAGTCTATGTTTTGGTTGCAAAGTTTATTTTTATATGTCATCATCATCGTCGTTTAGTAATGTAGTTCTGGTTTGGTTGGCGTAGTCATTGAGAAGGGGTATTTGTTTTGGTAAAGGAGTGTTGGGCTGGGAGGTGTTGGTAATTTTAGTATTGTTTTTGTTGGTATTTGAAGAAAGTGGTATTGATGAGGCAGTTTTTTCTGAATTTAAGAGAGTTTGCACTTGTGTCAAATGAGTAGGAGATAAACTCTTGGAGGGTGTGGTTAGTGTGTTAGTTGAAGAGCCATTTGATATGGCGCGAGAGTAGGATGGAGACGCAAGTGGAAGACAAGAGAGATCTTTGATGTTTTGAGAGTTTTGTTGGTTAGAGAGATGAATTGAGTTTTGTGGTATTTCGTGTTCATTCTGTGGAGGGTTTTTTTTGGTAGTTTCTTTGACTTGGGTATTTTTTTGAGAGATATTTTGTTGGAGCTTTTGAGCAAATGTATGTGATGACGTAGGAATTTGAGTGGGGTTTCGTTCCTTATATATGCGTTTAGCTTCGCTCATGGTGCATTTATTGATTGTCTTAATTGATAATATTTCTTTTGCTTGCTTATAGCTTGGGCAGGTTTTTGATGAAGATGGGTGATCAAGAGAACAATTTGCACACATGATGCGGGTACATACCTCTGGGGAGTGTGGTGGAAGGCTGCATGTGTCACATTTGGTGTTGCCGTTGCATCGTTTAGTTGTATGGCCCAACAGTTGACAGTTCTTGCAACGCATGGGATTTGGAATGTACTCCGTGACGCGAGCATTGTAGAAGCCAATTTCAATTGATTTGGGTGGGTTGAATAGATTGAATGTGAACAACATTAACCCAGATGGCTTTGGCTTCCCTTTCTCGTCATTTTTTGTGTACTTGTACACGTCGGTGACGCCTTGATTTTTCATTTCGCTTACAATCTCGGATTCAGTGACATTGACAAGACACGGCGCATATGCGATGCCTTTGGAGGAATTTAGACGGTCGTGGAGTTTTACTTCAACTGTACAGACGTTAGCCAAGTTACTTACCTTAAGAAACCTATCAGCACTCTTTTGGGATTTAGCCATAATAAGCAGGCTATTATCACGAAGCAATGATATTTTTTCGTATTCTGTGCTGATATTGTCTATTGCTTTCTTTAGAAGGAAAGGACTTAAGGATGACAATGGTTTATCTTTAGTTGTGGAGATCATCACAATAAATTTAGGGTTGTTTTTATTTGATATGAGTGGGAGATCAGGGAAGTTTGCGAGAGGAATTTGAATAGTTTTTTGTTTTTTGCTTGGACGCGTATCTAAATCAGGGTCAAGTTCCCTGAAGCGACACCCGTCAGGCCAATTCGGCCCATGGGCCATTTTAATTGTTCGACACCAGACACTTGCGGCAAAAAATTAGACAAAAAAAAAAAAAAAAATTTTTTTTTTTTTTTTTTTTTTTTCACTGGGAGAAAAGAAAAGAATAAGAGTTGATTAGGGATGGGTGGTATAACGGGAGATACCGGTTTACGCAGATGCGGTAGAAGGCACACGACGAGTGGAGAACGATGCGGTCAGTTCGAAAGCTAGTCGGTGACTGAACCATGATATATTTCCCATCGATCCTGACCAAAATAAGAATCATTGGACAAAGGGTGAAGAAATTCGTATGACTTCGCTACAGATTATATCTCTTTAGTGTGAAATAATTTTACTTAACAGAACTGCGAACCATGAAGTGATTTCTCTGAGACCATGATAGATTTCCCATCGATGCTGACCAAAATGAGAATCATTGGACAAAGGGTGAAGAAATTCTTATGACATCGCTTCAGATTATGTGTCTGTAGTGTGAAATAATTTTTGCTTTGGTGAATAGATTTCAGTTTGGGGTAGTCTTTCACTATTCTAACAGAGCTACTTATTATGAGGTATGATTTCTCTGAAACCATGATAGATTTCCCATTCATCCTGACCAAAATGAGAATCATTGGACAAAGGGTGAAGAAATTCTTTTGACTTCGCTTCCGATTATGTCTCTTTAGTGTGAAATAATTTTACTTAACAGAACTGCGAACCATGAAGTATGATTTCTCTGAGACCATGATGGATTTCCCATCGATGCTGACCAAAATGAGAATCATTGGACAAAGGGTGAAGAAATTGTTATGACATCGCTTCAGATTATGTGTGTCCCATCCATCCTGACCAAAATGAGAATCATTGGACAAAGAAATTCTTTTGACTTCGCTTCAGATTATGTCTCTTTAGTGTGAAATAATTTTACTTAACAGAACTGCGAACCATGAAGTGATTTCTCTGAGACCATGATAGATTTCCCATCCATCCTGACCAAAATGAGAATCATTGGACAAAGGCTGAAGAAATTCTTATGACATCGTTTCAGATTATGTGCCTGTAGTGTGAAATAATTTTTGCTTTGGTGGATAGACTTTAGTTTGGGGTAGTCTTTCAACATTCTAACAGAGCTACCGACTATGAAGTATGATTTCTCTGAAACCATGATATATTTCCCATCGATCCTGACCAAAATAAGAATCATTGGACAAAGGGTGAAGAAATTCGTATGACTTCGCTACAGATTATATCTCTTTAGTGTGAAATAATTTTACTTAACAGAACTGCGAACCATGAAGTGATTTCTCTGAGACCATGATAGATTTCCCATCGATGCTGACCAAAATGAGAATCATTGGACAAAGGGTGAAGAAATTCTTATGACATCGCTTCAGATTATGTGTCTGTAGTGTGAAATAATTTTTGCTTTGGTGAATAGATTTCAGTTTGGGGTAGTCTTTCAACATTCTAACAGAGCTACGGACTCTGAAGTATGATTTCTCTGAAACCATGATAGATTTCCCATCGATCCTGACCAAAATGAGAATCATTGGACAAAGGGTGAAGAAATTCTTATGACTTCGCTTCAGATTATGTGTCTTTAGTGTGAAATAATTTTACTTAACAAAACTGCGAACCATGAAGTATGATTTCTCTGAGACCATGATGGATTTCCCATCGATCCTGACCAAAATGAGAATCATTGTACAAAGTGTGAAGAAATTCTTATGACATCGCTTCAGATTATGTGTCTGTAGTGTGAAATAATTTTTGCTTTGGTGGATAGATTTTAGTTTGGGGTAGTTTTTCAACATTCTAACAGAGCTACGGAATATGAAGTACGATTTCTCTGAAACCATGATAGATTTTCCATCGATGCTGACCAAAATGAAAATTCTTAGACAAAGGGTGAAGAAATTCTTATGACATCATTTCAGATTCTGTGTTTGTAGTGTGAAATAATTTTTGCTTTGGTGAATAGATTTCAGTTTGGGGTAGTCTTTCACTATTCTAACAGAGCTACTTACTATGAGGTATGATTTCTCTGAAACCATGATAGATTTCCCATCCATCCTGACCAAAATGAGAATCATTGGACAAAGGGTGAAGAAATTCTTTTGACTTCGCTTCCGATTTTGTCTCTTTAGTGTGAAATAATTTTACTTAACAGAACTGCGAACCATGAAGTATGATTTCTCTGAGACCATGATGGATTTCCCATCCATCCTGACCAAAATGAGAATCATTGGACAAAGGGTGAAGAAATTCTTATGACATCGCTTCAGATTATGTGTCTGTAGTGTGAAATAATTTTTGCTTTGGTGAATAGATTTTAGTTTGGGGTAGTCTTTCAACATTCTAACAGAGCTACCGACTATGAAGTATGATTTCTCTGAAACCATGATAGATTTCCCATCGATCCTGACCAAAATAAGAATCATTGGACAAAGCGTGAAGAAATTCGTATGATTTCGCTACAGATTATATCTCTTTAGTGTGAAATAATTTTACTTAACAGAACTGCGAACCATGAAGTGATTTCTCTGTGACCATGATAGATTTCCCATCGATCCTGACCAAAATGAGAATCATTGGACAAAGGGTGAAGAAATTCTTATGACTTCGCCTCAGATTATGTCTCTTTAGTGTGAAATAATTTTACTTAACAGAACTGCGAACCATGAAGTGATTTCTCTGAGACCATGATAGATTTCCCATCTATCCTGACCAAAATGAGAATCATTGGAAAAAGGGTGAAGAAATTCTTATGACATCGCTTCAGATTATGTGTCTGTAGTGTGAAATAATTTTTGCTTTGTTGAATAGATTTTAGTTTGGGGTAGTCTTTCAACATTCTAACAGAGCTACGGAATATGAAGCACGATTTCTTTGAAACCATGATAGATTTCCCATCGATCCTGACCAAAATGAGAATCATTGGACAAAGGGTGAAGAAATTCTTATGACTTCGCTTTAGATTATGTGTCTTTAGTGTGAAATAATTTTACTTAACAAAACTGCGAACCATGAAGTATGATTTCTCTGAGACCATGATGGATTTCCCATCGATCCTGACCAAAATGAGAATCATTGGACAAAGGGTGAAGAAATTCTTATGACATCGTTTCAGATTATATGTCTGTAGTGTGAAATAATTTTTGCTTTGGTAGATAGATTTTAGTTTGGGGTAGTCTTTCAACATTCTAACAGAGCTACGGAATATGAAGTACGATTTCTCTGAAACCATGATAGATTTCCCATCGATGCTGACCAAAATGAAGATTATTAGACAAAGGGTGAAGAAATTCTTATGACATCATTTCAGATTCTGTGTTTGTAGTGTGAAATAATTTTTGCTTTGGTGAATAGATTTCAGTTTGGGGTAGTCTTTCACTATTCTAACAGAGCTACTTACTATGAGGTATGATTTCTCTGAAACCATGATAGATTTCCCATCCATCCTGACCAAAATGAGAATCATTGGACAAAGGGTGAAGAAATTCTTTTGACTTCGCTTCCGATTTTGTCTCTTTAGTGTGAAATAATTTTACTTAACAGAACTGCGAACCATGAAGTATGATTTCTCTGAGACCATGATGGATTTCCCATCCATCCTGACCAAAATGAGAATCATTGGACAAAGGGTGAAGAAATTCTTATGACATCGCTTCAGATTATGTGTCTGTAGTGTGAAATAATTTTTGCTTTGGTGAATAGATTTTAGTTTGGGGTAGTCTTTCAACATTCTAACAGAGCTACCGACTATGAAGTATGATTTCTCTGAAACCATGATAGATTTCCCATCGATCCTGACCAAAATAAGAATCATTGGACAAAGCGTGAAGAAATTCGTATGATTTCGCTACAGATTATATCTCTTTAGTGTGAAATAATTTTACTTAACAGAACTGCGAACCATGAAACGATTTCTCTGTGACCATGATAGATTTCCCATCGATCCTGACCAAAATGAGAATCATTGGACAAAGGGTGAAGAAATTCTTATGACTTCGCCTCAGATTATGTCTCTTTAGTGTGAAATAATTTTACTTAACAGAACTGCGAACCATGAAGTGATTTCTCTGAGACCATGATAGATTTCCCATCTATCCTGACCAAAATGAGAATCATTGGAAAAAGGGTGAAGAAATTCTTATGACATCGCTTCAGATTATGTGTCTGTAGTGTGAAATAATTTTTGCTTTGGTGAATAGATTTCAGTTTGCGGTAGTCTTTCAACATTCTAACAGAGCTACGGAATATGAAGTACGATTTCTCTGAAGCCATGATAGATTTCCCATCGATCCTGACCAAAATGAGAATCATTGGACAAAGGGTGAAGAAATTCTTATGACTTCGCTTCAGATTATATCTCTTTAGTGTGAAATAATTTTACTTAACAGAACTGCGAACCATGAAGTCATTTCTCTGAGACCATGATAGATTTCCCATCGATCCTGATTGGAAAAAGGGTGAAGAAATTCTTATGACTTCGCTTCAGATTATATCTCTTTAGTGTGAAATAATTTTACTTAACAGAACTGCGAACCATGAAGTCATTTCTCTGAGACCATGATAGATTTCCCATCGATCCTGACCAAAATGAGAATCATTGGAAAAAGGGTGAAGAAATTCTTATGACATCGTTTCAGATTATGTATCTGTAGTGTGAAATAATTTTACTGAACAGAACTGCGAACCATGAAGTGATTTCTCTGAGACCATGATAGATATGCCATCGATTGTGACCAAAATGAGAATCATTGGACAAAGGCTGAAGAAATTCTTATGACATCGTTTCAGATTATGTGCCTGTAGTGGGAAATAATTTTTGCTTTGGTGGATATATTTTAGTTTGGGGTAGTCTTTCAACATTCTAACAGAGCTACGGAATATGAAGTACGATTTCTCTGAAACCATGATAGATTTTCCATCGATGCTGACCAAAATGAAAATTCTTAGACAAAGAGTGAAGAAGTTCTTACGACATCGTGTCAGATTATGTGTCTGTAGTGTGAAATAATTTTTGCTTTCAACATTCTAACAGAGCTACGGACTATGAGGTGTGATTTCTCTGAGACCATGATAGATTTCCCATCGATCCTGACCAAAATGAGAATCATTGGAAAAAGGGTGAAGAAATTCTTATGACATCGTTTCAGATTATGTATCTGTAGTGTGAAATAATTTTACTTAACAGAACTGCGAACCATGAAGTGATTTCTCTGAGACCATGATAGATATGCCATGATAGATTTCCCATCGATCCTGACCAAAATAAGAATCATTATACATAGCGTGAAGAAATTCGTATGACTTCGCTACAGATTATATCTCTTTAGTGTGAAATAATTTTACTTAACAAAACTGCGAACCATGAAGCGATTTCTCTGAGACCATGATAGATTTTCCATCGATGCTGACCAAAATGAGAATCATTGGACAAAGGGTGAAGAAATTCTTATGACATCGTTTCAGATTATGTGCCTGTAGTGGGAAATAATTTTTGCTTTGGTGGATATATTTTAGTTTGGGGTAGTCTTTCAACATTCTAACAGAGCTACGGAATATGAAGTACGATTTCTCTGAAACCATGATAGATTTTCCATCGATGCTGACCAAAATGAAAATTCTTAGACAAAGAGTGAAGAAGTTCTTACGACATCGTGTCAGATTATGTGTCTGTAGTGTGAAATAATTTTTGCTTTCAACATTCTAACAGAGCTACGGACTATGAGGTGTGATTTCTCTGAGACCATGATAGATTTCCCATCGATCCTGACCAAAATGAGAATCATTGGAAAAAGGGTGAAGAAATTCTTATGACGTCGCTTCAGATTATGTGTCTGTAGTGTGAAATAATTTTTGCTTTGGTGAATAGATTTTAGTTTGGGGTAGTCTTTCAACATTCTAACAGAGCTACGGACTCTGAAGTATGATTTCTCTGAAACCATGATAGATTTCCAATCGATCCTGACCAAAATGAGAATCATTGGACAAAGGGTGAAGAAATTCTTATGACTTCGCTTCAGATTATGTGTCTTTAGTGTGAAATAATTTTACTTAACAAAACTGCGAACCATGAAGTATGATTTCTCTGAGACCATGTTAGATTTCCCATCGATCCTGACCAAAATGAGAATCATTGTACAAAGGGTGAAGAAATTCTTATGACATCGCTTCAGATTATGTGTCTGTAGTGTGAAATAATTTTTGCTTTGGTGGATAGATTTTAGTTTGGGGTAGTCTTTCAACATTCTAACAGAGCTACGGACTATGAGGTGTGATTTCTCTGAGAAAATGATAGATTTCCCATCGATCCTGACCAAAATGAGAATCGTTGGACAAAGGGTGAAGAAATTCTTGTGACATCGTTTCAGATTCTGTGTCTGTAGTGTGAAATAATTTTTGCTTTGGTGAATAGATTTCAGTTTGGGGTAGTCTTTCAACATTCTAACAGAGCTACGGACTATGAAGTATGATTTCTCTGAAACCATGATAGATTTCCCATCGATGCTGACCAAAATGAAAATTATTAGACAAAGGGTGAAGAAATTCTCACGACATCGCGTCAGATTATGTGTCTGTAGTGTGAAATAATTTTTGCTTTGGTGAATAGATTTCAGTTTGGTTTAGTCTTTCAACATTCTAACAGAGCTACGGACTATGAGTTGTGATTTCTCTGAGACCATGATAGATTTCCCATCGATCCTGACCAAAATGAGAATCATTGGACAAAGGGTGAAGAAATTCTTATGACATCGTTTCAGATTATGTGTCTGTAGTGTGAAATAATTTTTGCTTTGGTGAATAGATTTCAGTTTGGGGTAGTCTTTCAACATTCTAACAGAGCTACCGACTATGAAGTATGATTTCTCTGAAACCATGATAGATTTCCCATCGATCCTGACCAAAATAAGAATCATTGGACATAGCGTGAAGAAATTCGTATGACTTCGCTACAGATTATATCTCTTTAGTGTGAAATAATTTTACTTAACAAAACTGCGAACCATGAAGTGATTTCTCTGAGACCATGATAGATTTCCCATCGATCCTGACCAAAATGAGAATCATTGGAAAAAGGGTGAAGAAATTCTTATGACGTCGCTTCAGATTATGTGTCTGTAGTGTGAAATAATTTTTGCTTTGGTGAATAGATTTTAGTTTGGGGTAGTCTTTCAACATTCTAACAGAGCTACGGACTCTGAAGTATGATTTCTCTGAAACCATGATAGATTTCCCATCGATCCTGACCAAAATGAGAATCATTGGACAAAGGGTGAAGAAATTCTCATGACTTCGCTTCAGATTATGTGTCTTTAGTGTGAAATAATTTTACTTAACAAAACTGCGAACCATGAAGTATGATTTCTCTGAGACCATGTTAGATTTCCCATCGATCCTGACCAAAATGAGAATCATTGTACAAAGGGTGAAGAAATTCTTATGACATCGCTTCAGATTATGTGTCTGTAGTGTGAAATAATTTTTGCTTTGGTGGATAGATTTTAGTTTGGGGTAGTCTTTCAACATTCTAACAGAGCTACGGAATATGAAGTACGATTTCTCTGAAACCATGGTAGATTTTCCATCGATGCTGACCAAAATGAAAATTCTTAGACAAAGGGTGAAGAAGTTCTTACGACATCGTGTCAGATTATGTGTCTGTAGTGTGAAATAATTTTTGCTTTCAACATTCTAACAGAGCTACGGACTATGAGGTGTGATTTCTCTGAGACCATGATAGATTTCCCATCGATCATGACCAAAATGAGAATCATTGGACAAAGGGTGAAGAAATTCTTATGACATCGTTTCAGATTCTGTGTCTGTAGTGTGAAATAATTTTTGCTTTGGTGAATAGATTTCAGTTTGGGGTAGTCTTTCAACATTCTAACAGAGCTACGGACTATGAGGTGTGATTTCTCTGAGAAAATGATAGATTTCCCATCGATCCTGACCAAAATGAGAATCGTTGGACAAAGGGTGAAGAAATTCTTGTGACATCGTTTCAGATTCTGTGTCTGTAGTGTGAAATAATTTTTGCTTTGGTGAATAGATTTCAGTTTGGGGTAGTCTTTCAACATTCTAACAGAGCTACGGACTATGAAGTATGATTTCTCTGAAACCATGATAGATTTCCCATCGATGCTGACCAAAATGAAAATTATTAGACAAAGGGTGAAGAAATTCTCACGACATCGCGTCAGATTATGTGTCTGTAGTGTGAAATAATTTTTGCTTTGGTGAATAGATTTCAGTTTGGTTTAGTCTTTCAACATTCTAACAGAGCTACGGACTATGAGTTGTGATTTCTCTGAGACCATGATAGATTTCCCATCGATCCTGACCAAAATGAGAATCATTGGACAAAGGGTGAAGAAATTCTTATGACATCGTTTCAGATTATGTGTCTGTAGTGTGAAATAATTTTTGCTTTGGTGAATAGATTTCAGTTTGGGGTAGTCTTTCAACATTCTAACAGAGCTACCGACTATGAAGTATGATTTCTCTGAAACCATGATAGATTTCCCATCGATCCTGACCAAAATAAGAATCATTGGACATAGCGTGAAGAAATTCGTATGACTTCGCTACAGATTATATCTCTTTAGTGTGAAATAATTTTACTTAACAAAACTGCGAACCATGAAGTCATTTCTCTGAGACCATGATAGATTTCCCATCGATCCTGACCAAAATGAGAGTCATTGGACAAAGGGTGAAGAAATTCTTATGACTTCGCTTCAGATTATATCTCTTTAGTGTGAAATAATTTTACTTAACAAAACTGCGAACCATGAAGTGATTTCTCTGAGACCATGATAGATTTTCCATCGATGCTGACCAAAATGAGAATCATTGGACAAAGGGTGAAGAAATTCTTATGACTTCGCTTCAGATTATATCTCTTTAGTGTGAAATAATTTTACTTAACAAAACTGCGAACCATGAAGTGATTTCTCTGAGACCATGATAGATTTTCCATCGATGCTGACCAAAATGAGAATCATTGGACAGAGGGTGAAGAAATTCTTATGACTTCGCTTCAGATTATATCTCTTTAGTGTGAAATAATTTTACTTAACAAAACTGCGAACCATGAAGTGATTTCTCTGAGACCATGATAGATTTTCCATCGATGCTGATCAAAATGAGAATCATTGGACAAAGGGTGAAGAAATTCTTATGACATCGTTTCAGATTCTGTGTCTGTAGTGTGAAATAATTTTTGCTTTGGTGAATAGATTTCAGTTTGGGGTAGTCTTTCAACATTCTAACAGAGCTACGGACTATGAAGTATGATTTCTCTGAAACCATGATAGATTTCCCATCGATCCTGACCAAAATAAGAATCATTGGACATAGCGTGAAGAAATTCGTATGACTTCGCTACAGATTATATCTCTTTAGTGTGAAATAATTTTACTTAACAAAACTGCGAACCATGAAGTCATTTCTCTGAGACCATGATAGATTTCCCATCGATCCTGACCAAAATGAGAGTCATTGGACAAAGGGTGAAGAAATTCTTATGACTTCGCTTCAGATTATATCTCTTTAGTGTGAAATAATTTTACTTAACAAAACTGCGAACCATGAAGTCATTTCTCTGAGACCATGATAGATTTCCCATCGATCCTGACCAAAATGAGAGTCATTGGACAAAGGGTGAAGAAATTCTTATGACTTCGCTTCAGATTATATCTCTTTAGTGTGAAATAATTTTACTTAACAAAACTGCGAACCATGAAGTGATTTCTCTGAGACCATGATAGATTTTCCATCAATGCTGACCAAAATGAGAATCATTGGACAGAGGGTGAAGAAATTCTTATGACTTCGCTTCAGATTATATCTCTTTAGTGTGAAATAATTTTACTTAACAAAACTGCGAACCATGAAGTGATTTCTCTGAGACCATGATAGATTTTCCATCGATGCTGATCAAAATGAGAATCATTGGACAAAGGGTGAAGAAATTCTTATGACATCGTTTCAGATTCTGTGCCTGTAGTGTGAAATAATTTTTGCTTTGGTGAATAGATTTCAGTTTGGGGTAGTCTTTCAACATTCTAACAGAGCTACCGACTATGAAGTATGATTTCTCTGAAACCATGATAGATTTCCCATCGATCCTGACCAAAATAAGAATCATTGGACATAGCGTGAAGAAATTCGTATGACTTCGCTACAGATTATATCTCTTTAGTGTGAAATAATTTTACTTAACAAAACTGCGAACCATGAAGTCATTTCTCTGAGAACATGATAGATTTCCCATCGATCCTGACCAAAATGAGAGTCATTGGACAAAGGGTGAAGAAATTCTTATGACTTCGCTTCAGATTATATCTCTTTAGTGTGAAATAATTTTACTTAACAAAACTGCGAACCATGAAGTGATTTCTCTGAGACCATGATAGATTTTCCATCGATGCTGATCAAAATGAGAATCATTGGACAAAGGGTGAAGAAATTCTTATGACATCGTTTCAGATTCTGTGTCTGTAGTGTGAAATAATTTTTGCTTTGGTGAATAGATTTCAGTTTGGGGTATTCTTTCAACATTCTAACAGAGCTACGGACTATGAAGTATGATTTCTCTGAAACCATGATAGATTTCCCATCGATGCTGACCAAAATGAAAATTATTAGACAAAGGGTGAAAAAATTCTCACGACATCGCGTCAGATTATGTGTCTGTAGTGTGAAATAATTTTTGCTTTGGTGAATAGATTTCAGTTTGGTTTAGTCTTTCAACATTCTAACAGAGCTTCGGATTATGAGTTGTGATTTCTCTGAGACCATGATAGATTCCCCATCGATCCTGACCAAAACGAGAATCATTGGACAAAGGGTGAAGAAATTCTTACGACATCGTGTCAGATTATGTGTCTGTAGTGTGAAATAATTTTTGCTTTGGTGAATAGATTTCAGTTTGGGGTAGTCTTTCAACATTCTAACAGAGCTACCGACTATGAAGTATGATTTCTCTGAAACCATGATAGATTTCCCATCCACCCTGACCAAAATGAGAATCATTGGACAAAGGGTGAAGAAATTCTTATGACATCGTTTCAGATTATATCTCTTTAGAAATAATTTTACTTAACAGAACTGCGAACCATGAAGTCATTTCTCTGCGACCATGTTAGATTTCCCATCGATCCTGACCAAAATGAGAATCATTCGACAAAGGGTGAAGAAATTCTTATGACATCGTTTCAGATTATGTGCCTGTAGTGTGAAATAATTTTTGCTCTGGTGGATAGATTTTAGTTTGGGGTAGTCTTTCAACATTCTAACAGAGCTACGGACTATGAACTATGATTTCTCTGAAACCATGATAGATTTCCCATCTATCCTGACCAAAATGAGAATCATTGGAAAAAGGGTGAAGAAATTCTTATGACATCGCTTCAGATTATGTGTCTGTAGTGTGAAATAATTTTTGCTTTGTTGAATAGATTTTAGTTTGGGGTAGTCTTTCAACATTCTAACAGAGCTACGGAATATGAAGCACGATTTCTCTGAAACCATGATAGATTTCCCATCGATCGTGACCAAAATGAGAATCATTGGACAAAGGGTGAAGAAATTCTTATGACTTCGCTTCAGATTATGTGTCTTTAGTGTGAAATAATTTTACTTAACAAAACTGCGAACCATGAAGTATGATTTCTCTGAGACCATGATGGATTTCCCACCGATCCTGACAAAATGAGAATCATTGGACAAAGGGTGAAGAAATTCTTATGACATCGTTTCAGATTATGTGTCTGTAGTGTGAAATAATTTTTGCTTTGTTGAATAGATTTTAGTTTGGGGTAGTCTTTCAACATTCTAACAGAGCTACGGAATATGAAGCACGATTTCTCTGAAACCATGATAGATTTCCCATCGATCCTGACCAAAATGAGAATCATTGGACAAAGGGTGAAGAAATTCTTATGACTTCGCTTCAGATTATGTGTCTTTAGTGTGAAATAATTTTACTTAACAAAACTGCGAACCATGAAGTATGATTTCTCTGAGACCATGATAGATTTCCCATCGATCCTGACCAAAATGAGAATCATTGGACAAAGGGTGAAGAAATTCTTATGACATCGTTTCAGATTATGTGTCTGTAGTGTGAAATAATTTTTGCTTTGGTGGATAGATTTTAGTTTGGGGTAGTCTTTCAACATTCTAACAGAGCTACGGACTATGAAGTATGATTTCTCTGAAACCATGATAGATTTCCCATCCATCCTGACCAAAATGAGAATCATTGGACAAAGGGTGTAGAAATTCTTACGACTTCGCTTCAGATTATATCTCTTTGGTATGAAATAATTTCACTTAACAGAACTGCGAACCATGAAGTGATTTCTCTGAGACCATGATAGATTTCCAATCGATCCTGACCAAAATGAGAATCATTGGACAAAGGGTGAAGAAATTCTTATGACATCGTTTCAGATTATGTGCCTGTAGTGTGAAATAATTTTTGCTTTGGTGGATAGATTTTAGTTTGGGGTAGTCTTTCAACATTCTAACAGAGCTACGGACTATGAAGTATGATTTCTCTGAAACCATGATAGATTTCCCATCCATCCTGACCAAAATGAGAATCATTGGACAAAGGGTGATGAAATTGTTATGACTTCGCTTCAGATTATATCTCTTTAGTGTGAAATAATTTTACTTAACTGAACTGCGAACCATGAAGTGATTTCTCTGAGACCATGATAGATTTCGCATCGATCCTGACCAAAATAAGAATCATTGGACAAAGCGTGAAGAAATTTGTATGACTTCGCTACAGATTATATCTCTTTAGTGTGAAATAATTTTACTTAACTGAACTGCGAACCATGAAGTGATTTCTCTGAGACCATGATAGATTTCCCATCGATCCTGACCAAAATGAGAATCATTGGAAAAAGGGTGAAGAAATTCTTATGACATCGTTTCAGATTATGTGTCTGTAGTGAGAAATAATTTTTGCTTTGGTGGATAGATTTTAGTTTGGGGTAGTCTTTCAACATTCTAACAGAGCTACGGAATATGAAGTGCGATTTCTCTGAAACCATGATAGATTTCCCATCGATGCTGACTAAAATGAAAATTATTTGACAAAGGATGAAGAAATTCTTACGACATCGCGTCAGATTATGTGCCTGTAGTGTGAAATAATTTTTGCTTTGGTGGATAGATTTTAGTTTGGGGTAGTCTTTCAATATTCTAACAGAGCTACGGACTATGAAGTATGATTTCTCTGAAACCATGATAGATTTCCCATCGATCCTGACCAAAATAAGAATCATTGGACAAAGCGTGAAGAAATTTGTATGACTTCGCTACAGATTATATCTCTTTAGTGTGAAATAATTTTACTTAACTGAACTGCGAACCATGAAGTGATTTCTCTGAGACCATGATAGATTTCCCATCGATCCTGACCAAAATGAGAATCATTGGACAAAGGGTGAAGAAATTCTTATGACATCGTTTCAGATTATGTGTCTGTAGTGGGAAATAATTTTTGCTTTGTTGAATAGATTTTAGTTTGGGGTAGTCTTTCACCATTCTAACAGAGCTACGGACTATGAAGTATGATTTCTCTGAAACCATGATAGATTTCTCATCCATCCTGACCAAAATGAGAATCATTGGACAAAGGGTGAAGAAATTCTTATGACTTCGCTTCAGATTATATCTCTTTAGTGTGAAATAATTTTACTTAACCAAACTGCGAACTATGAAGTGATTTCTCTGAGACCATGATAGATTTCCCATCGATCCTGTAAAAAATCATTGGACAAAGGGTGAAGAAATTCTTACGACATCGTGTCAGATTATGTGTCTGTAGTGTGAAATAATTTTTGCTTTGGTGAATAGATTTCAGTTTGGGGTAGTCTTTCAACATTCTAACAGAGCAACCGACTATGAAGTATGATTTCTCTGAAACCATGATAGATTTCCCATTTACCCTGACCAAAATGAGAATCATTGGACAAAGGGTGAAGAAATTCTTATGACATCGTTTCAGATTATATCTCTTTAGAAATAATTTTACTTAACAGAACTGCGAACCATGAAGTCATTTCTCTGCGACCATGTTAGATTTCCCATCGATCCTGACCAAAATGAGAATCATTCGACAAAGGGTGAAGAAATTCTTATGACATCGTTTCAGATTATGTGCCTGTAGTGTGAAATAATTTTTGCTCTGGTGGATAGATTTTAGTTTGGGGTAGTCTTTCAACATTCTAACAGAGCTACGGACTATGAACTATGATTTCTCTGACACCATGATAGATTTCCCATCTATCCTGACCAAAATGAGAATCATTGGAAAAAGGGTGAAGAAATTCTTATGACATCGCTTCAGATTATGTGTCTGTAGTGTGAAATAATTTTTGCTTTGTTGAATAGATTTTAGTTTGGGGTAGTCTTGCAACATTCTAACAGAGCTACGGAATATCAAGCACGATTTCTCTGAAACCATGATAGATTTCCCATCGATCGTGACCAAAATGAGAATCATTGGACAAAGGGTGAAGAAATTCTTATGACTTCGCTTCAGATTATGTGTCTTTAGTGTGAAATAATTTTACTTAACAAAACTGCGAACCATGAAGTATGATTTCTCTGAGACCCTGATGGATTTCCCACCGATCCTGACAAAATGAGAATCATTGTACAAAGGGTGAAGAAATTCTTATGACATCGCTTCAGGTTATGTGTCTGTAGTGTGAAATAATTTTTGCTTTGTTGAATAGATTTTAGTTTGGGGTAGTCTTGCAACATTCTAACAGAGCTACGGAATATGAAGCACGATTTCTCTGAAACCATGATAGATTTCCCATCGATCGTGACCAAAATGAGAATCATTGGACAAAGGGTGAAGAAATTCTTATGACTTCGCTTCAGATTATGTGTCTTTAGTGTGAAATAATTTTACTTAACAAAACTGCGAACCATGAAGTATGATTTCTCTGAGACCATGATGGATTTCCCACCGATCCTGACACAATGAGAATCATTGGACAAAGGGTGAAGAAATTCTTATGACATCGTTTCAGATTATGTGTCTGTAGTGTGAAATAATTTTTGCTTTGGTGAATAGATTTCAGTTTGGGGTAGTATGTATGATTTCTCTGAAACCATGATAGATTTATCATCGATGCTGACCAAAATGAAAATTCTTAGACAAAGGGTGAAGAAATTCTTACGACATCGCGTCAGAGTATGTGTCTGTAGTGTGAAATAATTTTTGCTTTGGTGAATAGATTTCAGTTTGGGGTAGTCTTTCAACATTCTAACAGAGCTACGGACTATGAGGTGTGATTTCTCTGAGACCATGATAGATTTCCCATCGATCCTGACCAAAATGAGAATCATTGGACAAAGGGTGAAGAAATTCTTATGACATCGTTTCAGATTCTGTGTCTGTAGTGTGAAATAATTTTTGCTTTGTTGAATAGATTCTAGTTTGGGGTAGTCTTTCAACATTCCAACAGAGCTACGGAATATGAAGTATGATTTCTCTGAAACCATGATAGATTTCTCATCCATCCTGACCAAAATGAGAATCATTGGACAAAGGGTGAAGAAATTCTTATGACTTCGCTTCAGATTATATCTCTTTAGTGTGAAATAATTTTACTTAACAAAACTGCGAACTATGAAGTGATTTCTCTGAGACCATGATAGATTTCCCATCGATCCTGTCCAAAATCATTGGACAAAGGGTGAAGAAATTCTAATGACATCGTTTCAGATTATGTGCCTGTAGTGTGAAATAATTTTTGCATGTGGTGGATAGATTTTAGTTTGGGGTAGTCTTTCAACATTCTAACAGAGCTACGGACTATGAAGTATGATTTCTCTGAAACCATGATAGATTTCCCATCCATCCTGACCAAAATGAGAATCATTGGACAAAGGGTGATGAAATTGTTATGACTTCGCTTCAGATTATATCTCATTAGTGTGAAATAATTTTACTTAACTGAACTGCGAACCATGAAGTGATTTCTCTGAGACCATGATAGATTTCCCATCGATCCTGACCAAAATAAGAATCATTGGACAAAGCGTGAAGAAATTTGTATGACTTCGCTACAGATTATATCTCTTTAGTTTGAAATAATTTTACTTAACTGAACTGCGAACCATGAAGTGATTTCTCTGAGACCATGATAGATTTCCCATCGATCCTGACCAAAATGAGAATCATTGGAAAAAGGGTGAAGAAATTCTTATGACATCGTTTCAGATTATGTGTCTGTAGTGTGAAATAATTTTTGCTTTGGTGGATAGATTTTAGTTTGGGGTAGTCTTTCAACATTCTAACAGAGCTACGGAATATGAAGTACGATTTCTCTGAAACCATGATAGATTTCCCATCGATGCAGACTAAAATGAAAATTATTTGACAAAGGATGAAGAAATTCTTACGACGTCGCGTCAGATTATGTGCCTGTAGTGTGAAATAATTTTTGCTTTGGTGGATAGATTTTAGTTTGGGGTAGTCTTTCAATATTCTAACAGAGCTACGGACTATGAAGTATGATTTCTCTGAAACCATGATAGATTTCCCATCGATCCTGACCAAAATAAGAATCATTGGACAAAGCGTGAAGAAATTTGTATGACTTCGCTACAGATTATATCTCTTTAGTGTGAAATAATTTTACTTAACTGAACTGCGAACCATGAAGTGATTTCTCTGAGACCATGATAGATTTCCCATCGATCCTGACCAAAATGAGAATCATTGGAAAAAGGGTGAAGAAATTCTTATGACATCGTTTCAGATTATGTGCC
Organism: Xylota sylvarum; assembly: GCA_905220385.1. NCBI lineage: Eukaryota > Metazoa > Arthropoda > Insecta > Diptera > Syrphidae > Xylota > Xylota sylvarum. Next base: position 1,430,961 of record CAJMZQ010000061.1, read on the forward strand.
TGTAGTGGGAACTAATTATTGCTTTGGTGGATAGATTTTAGTTTGGGGTAGTCTTTCAACATTCTAACAGAGCTACGGACTATGAGGTATAATTTCTCTGAGACCATGATAGATTTCCCATCGATCCTGACGAAAATGAGAATCATTGGACAAAGGATGAAGAAATTCTTATGACATCGCGTCAGATTATGTGTCTGCAGAGTGAAATAATTTTACGTAACAGAACTGCGAACCATGAAGTATGATTTCTCTGAGACCATGATAGATTTCCCATCAATCCGGACCAAAATGAGAATCATTGGACAAAGGGTGAAGAAATTCTTATGACATCGTTCCAGATTATGTGCCTGTAGTGTGAAATAATTTTTGCTTTGTTGAATAGATTTTAGTTTGGGGTAGTCTTTCACCATTCTAACAGAGCTACGGACTATGAAGTACGATTTCTCTGAAACCATGATAGATTTCCCATCGATCCTGACCAAAATAAGAATCATTGGACAAAGGGTGAAGAAATTCTTATGACTTCGCTTCAGATTATGTGTCTTTAGTGTGAAATAATTTTACTTAACAGAACTGCGAACCATGAAGTATGATTTCTCTGAGACCATGATGGATTTCCCATCGATCCTGACCAAAATGAGAATCACTGGAAAAAGGTTGAAGAAATTCTTATGACATCGCTTCAGATTATGTGTCTGTAGTGTGAAATTATTTTTGCTTTGGTGAATAGATTTTAGTTTGGGGTAGTCTTTCAATATTCTAACAGGGCTACGGATTATAAGGTATGATTTCTCTGAAACCATGATAGATTTCCCATCCATCCTGACCAAAATGAGAATCATTGGACAAAGGGTGAAGAAATTCTTATGACTTCGGTTCAGATTATGTGTCTTTAGTGTGAAATAATTTTACTTAACATAACTGCGAACCATGAAGTATGATTTCTCTGAGACCATGATGGATTTCCCATCGATCCTGACTAAAATGAGAATCATTGGACAAAGGGTGAAGAAATTCTTATGACATCGTTTCAGATTATGTGCCTGTAGTGGGAAATAATTTTTGCTTTGGTGGATAGATTTTAGTTTGGGGTAGTCTTTCAACATTCTAACAGAGCTGCGGACTATGAAGTATGATTCCTCTGAAACCATGATAGATTTCTCATCCATCCTGACCAAAATGAGAATCATTGGACAAAGGGTGAAGAAATTCTTATGACTTCGCTTCAGATTATGTGTCTGTAGCGTGAAATAATTCTTGCTTTGGTGGATAGATTTTAGTTTGGGGTAGTCTTTCAACATTCTAACAGAGCTACGGAATATGAAGTACGATTTCTCTGAAACCATGATAGATTTCCCATCGATGCTGACTAAAATGAAAATTGGTAGACCAAGGGTGAAGAAATTCTTACGACATCGCGTCAGATTATGTGTCTGTAGTGTGAAATAATTTTTGCTTTGGTGAATAGATTTCAGTTTGGGGTAGTCTTTCAACATTCTAACAGAGCTACCGACTATGAGGTATGATTTCTCTGAGACCATGATAGATTTCCATTCTATCCTGACCAAAATGAGAATCATTGGACAAAGGGTGAAGAAATTCTTATGACATCGCGTCAGATTATGTGTCTGTAGTGTGAAATAATTTTACTTAACAGAACTGCGAACCATGAAGTGATTTCTCTGAGACCATGATAGATTTCCCATCGATCCTGACCAAAATGAGAATCATTGGACAAAGGGTGAAGAAATTCTTATGACATCGTTTCAGATTATGTGCCTGTAGTGGGAAATAATTTTTGCTTTGGTGCATAGATTTTAGTTTGGGGTAGTCTTTCAACATTCTAACAGAGCTACGGACTATAAGGTATGATTTCTCTGAAACCATGATAGATTTCCCATCGATGCTGACCAAAATGAAAATTATTAGACAAATTGTGAAGAAATTCTCACGACATCGCGTCAGATTATGTGTCTGTAGTGTGAAATAATTTTACTTAACAGAACTGCGAACCATGAAGTGATTTCTCTGAGACCATGATAGATTTCCCATCGATCCTGACCAAAATGAGAATCATTGGACAAAGGGTGAAGAAATTCTTATGACATCGTTTCAGATTATGTGCCTGTAGTGGGAAATAATTTTTGCTTTGGTGGATAGATTTTAGTTTGGGGTAGTCTTTCACCATTCTAACAGAGCTACGGACTATGAAGTACGATTTCTCTGAAACCATGATAGATTTCCCATCTATCCTGACCAAAATGAGAATCATTGGACAAATGGTGAAGAAATTCTTTTGACTTCGCTTCAGATTATGTGTCTTTAGTGTGAAATAATTTTACTTAACAGAACTGCGAACCATGAAGTGATTTCTCTGAGACCATGATAGATTTCCCATCGATCCTGACTAAAATGAGAATCATTGGACAAAGGGTGAAGAAATTCTTATGACATCGTTTCAGATTATGTGCCTGTAGTGGGAAATAATTTTTGCTTTGGTGGATAGATTTTAGTTTGGGGTAGTCTTTCACCATTCTAACAGAGCTACGGACTATGAAGTACGATTTCTCTGAAACCATGATAGATTTCCCATCTATCCTGACAAAAATGAGAATCATTGGAAAAAGGTTGAAGAAATTGTTATGACATCGCTTCAGATTATGTGTATGCAGTGTGAAATAATTTTTGCTTTGGTGAATAGATTTTAGTTTGGGGTAGTCTTTCAATATTCTAACAGAGCTACGGACTATAAGGTATGATTTCTCTGAAACCATGATAGATTTCCCATCGAGCCTGACCAAAACGAGAATCATTGGACAAAGGGTGAAGAAATTCTTATGACTTCGCTTCAGCTTATGTGTCTTTAGTGTGAAATAATTTTACTTAACAGAACTGCGAACCATGAAGTATGATTTCTCTGAGACCATGATGGATTTCCCATCGATCCTGACTAAAATGAGAATCATTGGACAAAGGGTGAAGAAATTATTATTACATCGTTTCAGATTATGTGTCTGTAGTGTGAAATAATTTTTGCTTTGGTGGATAGATTTTAGTTTGGAGTAGTCTTTCAACATTCTAACAGAGCTACAGAATATGATGTACGATTTCTCTGAAACCATGATAGATTTCCCATCGATGCTGGCTAAAATGAAAATTATTTGACAAAGGATGAAGAAATTCTTACGACATCGCGTCAGATTATGTGTCTGTAGTGTGAAATAATTTTGCTTTGGTGAATAGATTTCAGTTTGGGGAGTCTTTCAACATTCTAACAGAGCTACGGACTATGAGGTATGATTTCTCTGAGACCATGATAGATTTCCCATCGATCCTGACCAAAAGGAGAATCATTGGACAAAGGGTGAAGAAATTCTTATGACATCGTTACAGATTCTGTGTCTGTAGTGTGAAATAATTTTTGCTTTGTTGAATAGATTTTAGAGAGTGGAAGGCTGCTGTGTCTCAGGCAGAGACTCTTCACGGGTCGGGAGCCCGTTAAGTAAGTAAGTAAGTAAGTGAATAGATTTTAGTTTGGGGTAGTCTTTCAACATTCTAACAGAGCTACGGAATATGAAGCACGATTTCTCTGAAACCATGATAGATTTCCCATCGATGCTGACCAAAATGAAAATTATTAGACAAATTGTGAAGAAATTCTCACGACATCGCGTCAGATTATGTGTCTGTAGTGTGAAATAATTTTACTTAACAGAACTGCGAACCATGAAGTGATTTCTCTGAGACCATGATAGATTTCCCATCGATCCTGACCAAAATGAGAATCATTGGACAAAGGGTGAAGAAATTCTTATGACATCGTTTCAGATTATGTGCCTGTAGTGGGAAATAATTTTTGCTTTGGTGGATAGATTTTAGTTTGGGTTAGTCTTTCACCATTCTAACAGAGCTACGGACTATGAAGTACGATTTCGCTGAAACCATGATAGATTTCCCATCCACCCTGACCAAAATGAGAATCATTGGACAAATGGTGAAGAAATTCTTATGACTTCGCTTCAGATTATGTGTCTTTAGTGTGAAATAATTTTACTTAACAGAACTGCGAACCATGAAGTGATTTCTCTGAGACCATGATAGATTTCCCATCGATCCTGACCAAAATGAGAATCATTGGACAAAGGGTGAAGAAATTCTTATGACATCGTTTCAGATTATGTGCATGTAGTGGGAAATAATTTTTGCTTTGGTGGATAGATTTTAGTTTGGGGTAGTCTTTCACCATTCCAACAGAGCTACGGACTATGAAGTACGATTTCTCTGAAACCATGATAGATTTCCCATCTATCCTGACCAAAATGAGAATCACTGGAAAAAGGTTGAAGAAATGCTTATGACATTGCTTCAGATTATGTGTCTGTAGTGTGAAATAATTTTTGCTTTGGTGAATAGATTTTAGTTTGGGGTAGTCTTTCAATATTCTAACAGAGCTACGGACTATAAGGTATGATTTCTCTGAAACCATGATAGATTTCCCATCGATCCTGACCAAAACGAGAATCATTGGACAAAGGGTGAAGAAATTCTTATGACTTCGCTTCAGCTTATGTGTCTTTAGTGTGAAATAATTTTACTTAACAGAACTGCGAACCATGAAGTATGATTTCTCTGAGACCATGATGGATTTCCCATCGATCCTGACTAAAATGAGAATCATTGGACAAAGGGTGAAGAAATTCTTATGACATCGTTTCAGATTATGTGTCTGTAGAGTGAAATAATTCTTGCTTTGGTGGATAGATTTTAGTTTGGGGTAGTCTTTCAACATTCTAACAGAGCTACGGAATATGAAGTACGATTTCTCTGAAACCATGATAGATTTCCCATCGATGCTGACTAAAATGAAAATTATTAGACAAAGGGTGAAGAAATTCTTACGACATCGCTTTGGTGAATAGATTTCAGTTTGGGGTAGTCTTTCAACATTCTAGCAGAGCTACCGACTATGAGGTATGATTTCTCTGAGACCATGATAGATTTCCCATCGATCCTGACCAAAATGAGAATCATTGGACAAAGAGTGAAGAAATTCTTATGACATCGTTTCAGATTTTGTGTCCGTAGTGTGAAATAATTTTACTTAACAGAACTGCGAACCATGAAGTGATTTCTCTGAGACCACGATAGATTTCCCATCGATCCTGACCAAACTGAAAATCATAGACAAAGGGTGAAGAAATTCTTATGACATCGTTTCAGATTATGTGTGTGTAGTGTGAAATAATTTTTGCTTTGGTGGATAGATTTTAGTTTGGGGTAGTCTTTCACCATTCTAACAGAGCTACGGACTATGAAGTATGATTTCTCTGAAACCATGATAGATTTCCCATCGATCCTGACCAAAACGAGAATCATTGGACAAAGGGTGAAGAAATTCTTATGACTTCGCTTCAGATTATGTGTCTTTAGTGTGAAATAATTTTACTTAACAGAACTGCGAACCATGAAGTATGATTTCTCTGAGACCATGATGGATTTCCCATCGATCCTGACCAAAATGAGAATCATTGGACAAAGGGTGAAGAAATTCTTATGACATCGTTTCAGATTATGTGTCTGTAGTGTGAAAAAATTTTTGCTTTGGTGGATAGATTTTAGTTTGGGGTAGTCTTTCAACATTCTAACAGAGCTACGGAATATGAAGTACGATTTCTCTGAAACCATGATAGATTTCCCATCGATGCTGACCAAAATGAGAATCATTGGACAAATGGTGAAGAAGTTCTTATGACATCGCTTCAGATTATGTGTCTTTAGTGTGAAATAATTTTACTTAACAGAACTGCGAACCACGAAGTATGATTTCTCTGAGACCATGATGGATTTCCCATCGATCCTGACCAAAATGAGAATCATTGGACAAAGGGTGAAGAAATTCTTATGACATCGTTTCAGATTATGTGTCTGTAGTGTGAAAAAAGTCTTGCTTTGGTGGATAGATTTTAGTTTGGGGTAGTCTTTCAACATTCTAACAGAGCTACGGAATATGAAGTACGATTTCTCTGAAACCAAAACGAGAATCATTGGACAAAGGGTGAAGAAATTCTTATGACTTCGCTTCAGATTATGTGTCTTTACTGTGAAATAATTTTACTTAACAGAACTGCGAACCATGAAGTATGATTTCTCTGAGACCATGATGGATTTCCCATCGATCCTGACCAAAATGAGAATCATTGGACAAAGGGTGAAGAAATTCTTATGACATCGTTTCAGATTATGTGTGTGTAGTGTGAAAAAATTTTTGCTTTGGTGGATAGATTTTAATTTGGGGTAGTCTTTCAACATTCTAACAGAGCTACGGAATATGAAGTACGATTTCTCTGAAACCACGATAGATTTCCCATCGATGCTGACTAAAATGAAAATTATTAGACAAAGTCTGAAGAAATTCTTACGACATCGCGTCAGATTATGTGTCTGTAGTGTGAAATAATTTTTGCTTTGGTGAATAGATTTCAGTTTGGGGTAGTCTTTCAACATTCTAACAGAGCTACCGACTATGAGGTATGATTTCTCTGAGACCGTGATAGATTTCCCATCGATCCTGACCAAAACGAGAATCATTGGACAAAGGGTGAAGAAATTCTTATGACTTTGCTTCAGATTATGTGTCTTTAGTGTGAAATAATTTTACTTAACAGAACTGCGAACCATGAAGTATGATTTCTCTGAGACCATGATGGATTTCCCATCGATCCTGACTAAAATGAGAATCATTGGACAAAGGGTGAAGAAATTCTTATGACATCGTTTCAGATTATGTGTCTGTAGTTTGAAATAATTTTTGCTTTGGTGGATAGATTTCAGTTTGGGGTAGTCTTTCAACATTCTAACAGAGCTACGGAATATGAAGCACGATTTCTCTGAAACCATGATAGATTTCATATCGATGCTGACCAAAATGCAAATTATTAGACAAATTGTGAAGAAATTCTCACGACATCGCGTCAGATTATGTGTCTGTAGTGTGAAATAATTTTACTTAACAGAACTGCGAACCATGAAGTGATTTCTCTGAGACCATGATAGATTTCCCATCGATCCTGACCAAAATGAGAATCATTGGACAAAGGGTGAAGAAATTCTTATGACATCGTTTCAGATTATGTGCCTGTAGTGGGAAATAATTTTTGCTTTGGTGGATAGATTTTAATTTGGGGTAGTCTTTCACCATTCTAACAGAGCTACGGACTATGAAGTACGATTTCTCTGAAACCATGATAGATTTCCCATCTATCCTGACCGAAATGAGAATCATTGGACAAATGGTGAAGAAATTCTTATGACTTCGCTTCAGATTATGTGTCTTTAGTGTGAAATAATTTTACTTAACAGAACTGCGAACCATGAAGTGATTTCTCTGAGACCATGATAGATTTCCCATCGATCCTGACCAAAATGAGAATCATTGGAAAAAGGTTGAAGTAATTGTTATGACATCGCTTCAGATTATGTGTCTGTAGTGTGAAATAATTTTTGCTTTGGTGAATAGATTTTAGTTTGGGGTAGTCTTTCAATATTCTAACAGAGCTACGGACTATAAGGTATGATTTCTCTGAAATCATGATAGATTTCCCATCGATCCTGACCAAAACGAGAATCATTGGACAAAGGGTGAAGAAATTCTTATGACTTCGCTTCAGATTATGTGTCTTTAGTGTGAAATAATTTTACTTAACAGAACTGCGAACAATGAAGTATGATTTCTCTGAGACCATGATGGATTTCCCATCGATCCTGACTAAAATGAGAATCATTGGACAAAGGGTGAAGAAATTCTTATGACATCGTTTCAGATTATGTGTCTGTAGCGTGAAATAATTCTTGCTTTGGTGGATAGATTTTAGTTTGGGGTAGTCTTTCAACATTCTAACAGAGCTACGGAATATGAAGTACGATTTCTCTGAAACCATGATAGATTTCCCATCGATGCTGACTAAAATGAAAATTATTAGACAAAGGGTGAAGAAATTCTTACGACATCGCGTCAGATTATGTGTCTGTAGTGTGAAATAATTTTTGCTTTGGTGAATAGATTTCAGTTTGGGGTAGTCTTTCAACATTCTAACAGAGCTACCGACTATGAGGTATGATTTCTCTGAGACCATGATGGATTTCCCATCGATCCTGACTAAAATGAGAATCATTGGACAAAGGGTGAAGAAATTCTTATGACATCGTTTCAGATTATGTGTCTGTAGTGTGAAAAAATTTGTGCTTTGGTGGATAGATTTTAGTTTGGGGTAGTCTTTCAACACTCTAACAGAGCTACGGAATATGAAGAACGATTTCTCTGAGACCATGATAGATTTCCCATCGATGCTGACTAAAATGAAAATTATTAGACAAAGGGTGAAGAAATTCTTACGACATCGCCTCAGATTATGTGTCTGTAGTGTGAAATAATTTTTGCTTTGGTGAATAGATTTCAGTTTGGGGTAGTCTTTCAACATTCTAACAGAGCTACCGACTATGAGGCATGATTTCTCTGAGACCATGGTAGATTTCCCATCGATCCTGACCAAAACGAGAATCATTGGACAAAGGGTGAAGAAATTCTTATGACTTTGCTTCAGATTATGTGTCTTTAGTGTGAAATAATTTTACTTAACAGAACTGCGAACCATGAAGTATGATTTCTCTGAGACCATGATGGATTTCCCATCGATCCTGACCAAAATGAGAATCATTGGACAAAGGGTGAAGAAATTCTTATGACATCGTTTCAGATTATGTGTCTGTAGTTTGAAATAATTTTTGCTTTGTTGGATAGATTTTAGTTTGGGGTAGTCTTTCAACATTCTAACAGAGCTACGGAATATGAAGCACGATTTCTCTGAAACCATGATAGATTTCATATCGATGCTGACCAAAATGAAAATTATTAGACAAATTGTAAAGAAATTCTCACGACATCGTGTCAGATTATGTGTCTGTAGTGTGAAATAATTTTACTTAACAGAACTGCGAACCATGAAGTGATTTCTCTGAGACCATGATAGATTTCCCATCGATCCTGACCAAAATGAGAATCATTGGACAAAGGGTGAAGAAATTCTTATGACATCGTTTCAGATTATGTGCCTGTAGTGGGAAATAATTTTTGCTTTGGTGGATAGATTTTAATTTGGGGTAGTCTTTCACCATTCTAACAGAGCTACGGACTATGAAGTACGATTGCTCTGAAACCATGATAGATTTCCCATCTATCCTGACCGAAATGAGAATCATTGGACAAATGGTGAAGAAATTCTTATGACTTCGCTTCAGATTATGTGTCTTTAGTGTGAAATAATTTTACTTAACAGAACTGCGAACCATGAAGTGATTTCTCTGAGACCATGATAGATTTCCCATCGATCCTGACCAAAATGAGAATCATTGGAAAAAGGTTGAAGAAATTGTTATGACATCGCTTCAGATTATGTGTCTGTAGTGTGAAATAATTTTTGCTTTGGTGAATAGATTTTAGTTTGGGGTAGTCTTTCAATATTCTAACAGAGCTACGGACTATAAGGTATGATTTCTCTGAAATCATGATAGATTTCCCATCGATCCTGACCAAAACGAGAATCATTGGACAAAGGGTGAAGAAATTCTTATGACTTCGCTTCAGATTATGTGTCTTTAGTGTGAAATAATTTTACTTAACAGAACTGCGAACCATGAAGTATGATTTCTCTGAGACCATGATGGATTTCCCATCGATCCTGACTAAAATGAGAATCATTGGACAAAGGGTGAAGAAATTCTTACGACATCGTTTCAGATTATGTGTCTGTAGCGTGAAATAATTCTTGCTTTGGTGGATAGATTTTAGTTTGGGGTAGTCTTTCAACATTCTAACAGAGCTACGGAATATGAAGTACGATTTCTCTGAAACCATGATAGATTTCCCATCGATGCTGACTAAAATGAAAATTATTAGACAAAGGGTGAAGAAATTCTTACGACATCGCGTCAGATTATGTGCCTGTAGTGTGAAATAATTTTTGCTTTGGTGAATAGATTTCAGTTTGGGGTAGTCTTTCGACATTCTAACAGAGCTACGGACTATGATTTATGATTTCTCTGAGACCATGATAGATTTCCCATCGATCCTGACCAAAATGAGAATCATTGGACAAAGGGTGAAGAAATTCTTATGGCATCGTTTCAGATTCTGTGTCTGTAGTGTGAAATAATTTTACTTAACAGAACTGCGAACCATGAAGTGATTTCTCTGAGACCATGATAGATTTCCCATCGATCCTGACCAAAACGAGAATCATTGGACAAAGGGTGAAGAAATTCTTATGACATCGTTTCAGATTATGTGCCTGTAGTGTGAAATAATTTTTGCTTTGGTGGATAGATTTTAGTTTGGTTTAGTCTTTCAACATTCTAACAGAGCTACGGACTATGAAGTATGATTTCTCTGAAACCATGATAGATTTCCCATCTATTCTGACCAAAACGAGAATCATTGGACAAAGGGTGAAGAAATTCTTATGACATCGCTTCAGATTATGTGTCTTTAGTGTGAAATAATTTTACTTAACAGAACTGCGAACCATGAAGTATGATGTCTCTGAGACCATGATGGATTTCCCATCGATCCTGACTAAAATGAGAATCATTGGACAAAGGGTGAAGAAATTCTTATGACATCGTTTCAGATTATGTGTCTGTAGTGTGAAAAAATTTTTGCTTTGGTGGATAGATTTTAGTTTGGGGTAATCTTTCAACATTCTAACAGAGCTACGGAATATGAAGTACGATTTCTCTGAAACCATGATAGATTTCCCATCTATCCTGACCAAAACGAGAATCATTGGACAAATTGTGAAGAAATTCTTATGACATCGCTTCAGATTATGTGTCTTTAGTGTGAAATAATTTTACCTAACAGAACTGTGAACCAAGAAGTATGATTTCTCTGAGACCATGATGGATTTCCCATCGATCCTGACTAAAATGAGAATCATTGGACAAAGGGTGAAGAAATTCTTATGACATCGTTTCAGATTATGTGTCTGTAGTGTGAAATAATTTTTGCTTTGGTGAATAGATTTCAGTTTGGGGTAGTCTTTCAACATTCTAACAGAGCTACGGAATATGAAGTACGATTTCTCTGAAACCGTGATAGATTTCCCATCGATCCTGACCAAAATGAGAATCATTGGACAAAGTGTGAAGAAATTCTTATGGCATCGTTTCAGATTATGTGCCTGTACTGGGAAATAATTTTTGCTTTGGTGGATAGATTTTAGTTTGGGGTAGTCTTTCAACATTCTAACAGAGCTACGGAATATGAAGTACGATTTCTCTGAAACCATGATAGATTTCCCATCTATCCTGACCAAAACGGGAATCATTGGACAAAGGGTGAAGAAATTCTTATGACATCGCTTCAGATTATGTGTCTTTAGTGTGAAATAATTTTACTTAACAGAACTGTGAACCATGAAGTATGTTTTCTCTGAGGCCATGATGGATTTCCCATCGAACCTGACTAAAATGAGAATCATTGGACAAAGGGTGAAGAAATTCTTATGACATCGTTTCAGATTATGTGTCTGTAGTGTGAAATAATTTTTGCTTTGTTGAATAGATTTTAGTTTGGGGTAGTCTTTCACCATTCTAACAGACCTACGGAATATGAAGTACGATTACTCTGAAACCATGACAGATTTCCCATCGATGCTGACCAAATTAAAAATTATTAGACAAAGGGTGAAGAAATTCTTATGACATCGTTTCAGATTATGTGCCTGTAGTGGGAAATAATTTTTGCTTTGGTGGATAGATTTTAGTTTGGGTAGTCTTTCAACATTCTAACAGAGCTACGGAATATGAAGTACGATTTCTCTGAAACCATGATAGATTTCCCATCTATCCTGACCAAAACGAGAATCATTGGACAAAGGGTGAAGAAATTCTTATGACATCGCTTCAGATTATGTGTCTTTAGTGTGAAATAATTTTACTTAACAGAACTGCGAACCATGAAGTATGATTTCTCTGAGACCATGATGGATTTCCCATCGATCCTGACTAAAATGAGAATCATTGGACAAAGCTTGAAGAAATTCTTATGACATCGTTTCAGATTATGTGTCTGTAGTGTGAAATAATTTTTGCTTTGTTGAATAGATTTTAGTTTGGGGTAGTCTTTCACCATTCTAACAGAGCTACGGAATATGAAGTACGATTACTCTGAAACCATGACAGATTTCCCATCGATGCTGACCAAATTAAAAATTATTAGACAAAGGGTGAAGAAATTCTTATGACATCGTTTCAGATTATGTGCCTGTAGTGGGAAATAATTTTTGCTTTGGTGGATAGATTTTAGTTTGGGGTAGTCTTTCAACATTCTAATAGAGCTACGGACTATGAAGTATGATTTCTCTGAAACCATGATAGATTTCCCATCTATCCTGACCAAAACGAGAATCATTGGACAAAGGGTGAAGAAATTCTTATGACTTCGCTTCAGATTATGTGTCTTTAGTGTGAAATAATTTTACTTAACAGAACTGTGAACCATGAAGTATGATTTCTCTGAAACCATGATAGATTTCCAATCTATCCTGACCAAAAAGAGAATCATTGGAAAAAGGGTGAAGAAATTCTTCTGACATCGCTTCAGATTATGTGTCTGTAGTGTGAAATAATGTTTGCTTTGGTGAATAGATTTTAGTTTGGGGTAGTCTTTCAATATTCTAACAGAGCTACTGACTATAAGGTATGTTTTCTCTGAAACCATGATAGATTTCCCATCTATCCTGACCAAAACGAGAATCATTGGACAAAGGGTGAAGAAATTCTTATGACTTCGCTTCAGATTATGTGTCTTTAGTGTGAAATAATTTTACTTAACAGAACTGCGAACCATGAAGTATGATTTCTCTGAGACCATGATGGATTTCCCATCGATCCTGACTAAAATGAGAATCATTGGACAAAGGGTGAAGAAATTCTTATGACATCGTTTCAGATAATGTGTTTGTAGTGTGAAATAATTTTTGCTTTATTGGATAGATTTTAGTTTGGGGTAGTCTTTCAACATTCTAACAGAGCTACGGACTATGAAGTATGATTTTTCTGAAACCATGATAGATTTCCCATCGATCCTGACAAAAATAAAAATTATTAGACAAAGGGTGAAGAAATTCTTACGACATCGCGTAAGATTATGTGTCTGTAGTGTGAAATAATTTTTGCTTTGGTGAATAAAGTTCAGTTTGGGGTAGTCTTTCAACATTCTAACAGAGCTACGGGATATGAAGTACGATTTCTCTGAAACCGTGATAGATTTCCCATCGATCCTGACCAAAATGAGAATCATTGGACAAAGTGTGAAGAAATTCTTATGACATCGTTTCAGATTCTGTGTCTGTAGTGTGAAATAATTTTTGCTTTGTTGAATAGATTTTAGTTTGGGGTAGTCTTTCACCATTCTAACAGAGCTACGGAATATGAAGTACGACTACTCTGAAACCATGATAGATTTCCCATCGATCCTGACCAAAATGAGAATCATTGGACAAAGGGTGAAGAAATTCTTATGACATCGTTTCAGATTTTGTGTCTGTAGTGTGAAATAATTTTTGCTTTGATGGATAGATTTTAGTTTGGGGTAGTTTTTCAACATTCTAACAGAGCTACGGACTATGAAGTATGATTTTTCTGAAACCATGATAGATTTCTCATCGATCCTGACCAAAATAAGAATCATTGGACAAAGCGTGAAGAAATTCTTATGACTTCGCTACAGATTATATCTCTTTAGTGTGAAATAATTTTACTTAACAGAACTGCGAACCATGAAGTGATTTCTCTGAGACCATGAAAGATTTCCCATCGATCCTGACCAAAATGAGAATCATTGGACAAAGGGTGAAGAAATTCTTATGACATCGTTTCAGATTATGTGTCTGTAGTGTGAAATAATTTTTGCTTTGGTGAATAGATTTCAGTTTGGGGTAGTCTTTCAACATTCTAACAGAGCTACGGAATATGAAGTACGATTTCTCTGAAACCGTGATAGATTTCTCATCGATCCTGACCAAAATGAGAATCATTGGACAAAGTGTGAAGAAATTCTTATGGCATCGTTTCAGATTCTGTGTCTGTAGTGTGAAATAATTTTTGCTTTGTTGAATAGATTTTAGTTTGGGGTAGTCTTTCACCATTCTAACAAAGCTACGGAATATGAAGTACGATTACTCTGAAACCATGACAGATTTCCCATCGATGCTGACCAAAATGAAAATTATTAGACAAAGGGTGAAGAAATTCTTATGACATTGTTTCAGATTATGTGCCTGTAGTGGGAAATAATTTTTGCTTTGGTGGATAGATTTTGGTTTGGGGTAGTCTTTCACCATTCTAACAGAGCTACGGAATATGAAGTACGACTACTCTGAAACCATGATAGATTTCCCATCGATCCTGACCAAAATGAGAATCATTGGACAAAGGGTGAAGAAATTCTTATGACATCGTTTCAGATTTTGTGTCTGTAGTGTGAAATAATTTTTGCTTTGATGGATAGATTTTAGTTTGGGGTAGTTTTTCAACATTCTAACAGAGCTACGGACTATGAAGTATGATTTTTCTGAAACCATGATAGATTTCTCATCGATCCTGACCAAAATAAGAATCATTGGACAAAGCGTAAAGAAATTCTTATGACTTCGCTACAGATTATATCTCTTTAGTGTGAAATAATTTTACTTAACAGAACTGCGAACCATGAAGTGATTTCTCTGAGACCATGAAAGATTCCCCATCGATCCTGACCAAAATGAGAATCATTGGACAAAGGGTGAAGAAATTCTTATGACATCGTTTCGGATTCTGTGTCTGTAGTGTGAAATAATTTTTGCTTTGTTGAATAGATTTTAGTTTGGGGTAGTCTTTCAACATTCTAACAGAGCTACGGAATATGAAGTACGATTTCTCTGACACCATGATAGATTTCCCATCTATACTTACCAAAATGAAAATCATTGGAAAAAGGGTGAAGAAATTCTTATGACATCGTTTCAGATTATGTGTCTGTAGTGTGAAATAATTTTTGCTTTGGTGGATAGATTTTAGTTTGGGGTAGTCTTTCAACATTCTAACAGAGCTACGGACTATGAAGTATGATTTCTCTGAAACCATAATAGATTTCCCATCGATCCTGACCAAAATAAGAATCATTGGACAAAGCGTGAAGAAATTCGTATGACTTCGCTACAGATTATATCTCTTTAGTGTGAAATAATTTTACTTAACAGAACTGCGAACCATGAAGTGATTTCTCTGAGACCATGATAGATTTCCCATCGATCCTGACCAAAATGAGAATCATTGGACAAAGGGTGAAGAAATTCTTATGACATCGTTTCAGATTCTGTGTCT
Organism: Xylota sylvarum; assembly: GCA_905220385.1. NCBI lineage: Eukaryota > Metazoa > Arthropoda > Insecta > Diptera > Syrphidae > Xylota > Xylota sylvarum. The sequence continues at coordinate 1,446,381 of CAJMZQ010000061.1, forward strand.
GTAGTGTGAAATAATTTTTGCTTTGTTGAATAGATTTTAGTTTGGGGTAGTCTAGCAACATTCTAACAGAGCTACGGAATATGAAGTACGATTTCTCTGCAACCATGATAGATTTCCCATCGATGCTGACCAAAATGAAAATTATTAGACAAAGGGGAAGAAATTCTCACGACATCGCGTCAGATTATGTGCTGTAGTGTGAAATAATTTTTGCTTTGGTGGATAGATTTTAGTTTGGGGTAGTCTTTCAACATTCTAACAGAGCTACGGACTATGAAATATGATTTCTCTGAAACCATGATAGATTTCCCATCTATCCTGACCAAAATGAGAATCATTGGACAAAGGGTGAAGAAATTCTTATGACATCGTTTCAGATTATGTGCCTGTAGTGTGATATAATTTTGGCTTTGGTGGATAGATTTTAGTTTGGGGTAGTCGTTCAACATTCTAACAGAGCTACGGACTATGAAGTATGATTTCTCGGAAACCATGATAGACTTCGCATCGATCCTGAACAAAATGAGAATCATTGGACAAAGGGTGAAGAAATTCTTATGACATCGCTTCAGATTATGTCTCTTTTGTGTGAAATAATTTTACTTAACAGAACTGCGAACCATGAAGTGATTTCTCTGAGACAATGATAGATTTCCCATCGATCCTGACCAAAATGAGAATCATTGGACAAAGGGTGAAGAAATTCTTATGACATCGTTTCAGATTCTGTGTCTGTAATGTGAAATAATTTTTGCTTTGTTGAATAGATTTTAGTTTGGGGTAGCCTTTCAACATTCTAACAGAGCTACGGACTATGAAGTATGATTTCTCTGAAACCATAATAGATTCCAAATAAATCCTTACCAAAATGAGAATCATTGGACAAAGGGTGAAGAAATTCTTATGACTTCGCTTCAGATTATGTCTCTTTAGTGTGAAATAATTTTACTTAACAGAACTGCGAACCATGAAGTGATTTCTCTGAGACCATGAGAGATTTCCCATCCATCCTGACCAAAATGAGATTCATTGGACAAAGGGTGAAGAAATTCTTATGACTTCGCTTCAGATTATGTCTCTTTTGTGTAAAATAATTTTACTTAACAGAACTGCGAACCATGAAGTGATTTCTCTGAGACCATGATAGATTTCCCATCGATCCTGGCCAAAATGAGAATCATTGGACAAAGGCTGAAGAAATTCTTATGACATCGTTTTAGATTATGTGCCTGTAGTGGGAAATAATTTTTGCTTTGGTGGATAGATTTTAGTTTGGGGTAGTCTTTCAACATTCTAACAGAGCTACGGACTATGAAGTACGATTTCTCTGAAACCACGATAGATTTCCCATCCATCCTGACCAAAATGAGAATCATTGGACTAAGGGTGAAGAAATTCTTATGACTTCGCTTCAGATTATATCTCTTTAGTGTGAAATAATTTAACTTAACAGAACTGCGAACCATGAAGTGATTTCTCTGAGACCATGATAGATTTCCCATCTATCCTGACCACAATGAGAATCATTGGAAAAAGTTTGAAGAAATTCTTATGACATCGTTTCAGATTATGTGTCTGTAGTGTGAAATAATTTTTGCTTTGGTGGATAGATTTTCGTTTGGGGTAGTCTTTCAACATTCTAACAGAGCTACGGACTATGAAGTATGATTTCTCTGAAACCATGATAGATTTCCCATCCATCCTGACCAAAATGAAAATCATTGGACAAAGGGTGAAGAAATTCTTATGACACCGTTTCAGATTTTGTGTCTGTAGTGTGAAATAATTTTTGCTTTGATGGATAGATTTTAGTTTGGGGTAGTCTTTCAACATTCTAACAGAGCTACGGACTATGAAGTATGATTTTTCTGAAACCATGATAGATTTCCCATCGATCCTGAATAAAATAAGAATCATTGGACAAAGCGTGAAGAAATTCTTATGACTTCGCTACAGATTATATCTCTTTAGTGTGAAATAATTTTACTTAACAGAACTGCGAACCATGAAGTGATTTCTCTGAGACCATGAAAGATTTCCCATCGATCCTGACCAAAATGAGAATCATTGGACAAAGGGTGAAGAAATTCTTATGACATCGTTTCGGATTCTGTGTCTGTAGTGTGAAATAATTTTTGCTTTGTTGAATAGATTTTAGTTTGGGGTAGTCTTTCAACATTCTAACAGAGCTACGGAATATGAAGTACGATTTCTCTGACACCATGATAGATTTCCCATCTATACTTACCAAAATGAAAATCATTGGAAAAAGGGTGAAGAAATTCTTATGACATCGTTTCAGATTATGTGTCTGTAGTGTGAAATACTTTTTGCTTTGGTGGATAGATTTTAGTTTGGGGTAGTCTTTCAACATTCTAACAGAGCTACGGACTATGAAGTATGATTTCTCTGAAACCATAATAGATTTCCCATCGATCCTGACCAAAATAAGAATCATTGGACAAAGCGTGAAGAAATTCGTATGACTTCGCTACAGATTATATCTCTTTAGTGTGAAATAATTTTACTTAACAGAACTGCGAACCATGAAGTGATTTCTCTGAGACCATGATAGATTTCCCATCGATCCTGACCAAAATGAGAATCATTGGAAAAAGGGTGAAGAAATTCTTATGACATCGTTTTAGATTATGTGCCTGTAGTGGGAAATAATTTTTGCTTTGGTGAATAGATTTTAGTTTGGGGTAGTCTTTCAACATTCTAACAGAGCTACGGACCATGAAGTATGATTTCTCTGAAACCATGATAGATTTCCCATCCATCCTGACCAAAATGAGAATCATTGGACTAAGGGTGAAGAAATTCTTATGACTTCGCTTCAGATTATATCTCTTTAGTGTGAAATAATTTAACTTAACAGAACTGCGAACCATGAAGTGATTTCTCTGAGACCATGATAGATTTCCCATCTATCCTGACCACAATGAGAATCATTGGAAAAAGTTTGAAGAAATTCTTATGACATCGTTTCAGATTATGTGTCTGTAGTGTGAAATAATTTTTGCTTTGGTGGATAGATTTTCGTTTGGGGTAGTCTTTCAACATTCTAACAGAGCTACGGACTATGAAGTACGATTTCTCTGAAACCATGATAGATTTCCCATCGATCCTGACCAAAATGAGGTTCATTGGACAAAGTGTGAAGAAATTCTTATGACATCGTTTCAGATTCTGTGTCTGTAGTGTGAAATAATTTTTGCTTTGTTGAATAGATTTTAGTTTGGGGTAGTCTTTCAACATTCTAACAGAGCTACGGACTATGAAGTATGATTTTTCTGAAACCATGATAGATTTCCCATCGATCCTGACCAAAATAAGAATCATTGGACAATGCGTGAAGAAATTCTTATGACTTCGCTACAGATTATATCTCTTTAGTGTGAAATAATTTTACTTAACAGAACTGCGAACCATGAAGTGATTTCTCTGAGACCATGAAAGATTTCCCATCGATCCTGACCAAAATGAGAATCATTGGACAAAGGGTGAAGAAATTCTTATGACATCGTTTCAGATTCTGTGTCTGTAGTGTGAAATAATTTTTGCTTTGTTGAATAGATTTTAGTTTGAGTTAGTCTTGCAACATTCTAGCAGAGCTACGGAATATGAAGTACGATTTCTCTGCAACCATGATAGATTTCCCATCGATGCTGACCAAAATGAAAATTATTAGACAAAGGGGAAGAAATTCTCACGACATCGCGTCAGATTATGTGCTGTAGTGTGAAATAATTTTTGCTTTGGTGGATAGATCTTAGTTTGGGGTAATCTTTCAACATTCTAACAGAGCTACGGAATATGAAGTACGATTTCTCTGAAACCATGATAGATTTCCCATCGATCCTGACCAAAATAAGAATCATTGGACAAACCGTGAAGAAATTCGTATGACTTCGCTACAGATTATATCTCTTTAGTGTGAAATAATTTTACTTAACAGAACTGCGAACCATGAAGTGATTTCTCTGAGACCATGATAGATTTCCTATCGATCCTGACCAAAATGAGAATCATTGGACAAAGGGTGAAGAAATTCTTATGACATCGTTTCAGATTATGTGTCTGTAGTGTGAAATAATTTTTGCTTTGTTGAATAGATTTTAGTTTGGGGTAGTCTTTCACCATTCTAACAGACCTACGGAATATGAAGTACGATTACTCTGAGACCATGATGGATTTCCCATCGATCCTGACTAAAATGAGAATCATTGGACAAAGGGTGAAGAAATTCTTATGACATCGTTTCAGATTATGTGTCTGTAGTGTGAAATAATTTTTGCTTTTATGAATAGATTTCAGTTTGGGGTAGTCTTTCAACATTCTAACAGAGCTACGAAATATGAAGTACGATTTTTCTGAAACCGTGATAGATTTCTCATCGATTATGACCAAAATGAGAATCATTGGACAAAGTACGATTTCTCTGACACCATGATAGATTTCATATCTATACTTACCAAAATGAAAATCATTGGAAAAAGGGTGAAGAAATTCTTATGACATCGTTTCAGATTTTGTGTCTGTAGTGTAAAATAATTTTTGCTTTGATGGATAGATTTTAGTTTGGGGTAGTCTTTCAACATTCTAACAGAGCTACGGACTATGAAGTATGATTTCTCTGAAACCATAATAGATTTCCCATCGATCGTGACCAAAATAAGAATCATTGGACAAAGCGTGAAGAAATTCGTATGACTTCGCTACAGATTATATCTCTTTAGTGTGAAATAATTTTACTTAACAGAACTGCGAACCATGAAGTGATTTCTCTGAGACCATGATAGATTTCCCATCGATCCTGACCAAAATGAGAATCATTGGACAAAGGGTGAAGAAATTCTTATGACATCGTTTCAGATTCTGTGTCTGTAGTGTGAAATAATTTTTGCTTTGTTGAATAGATTTTAGTTTGAGTTAGTCTTGCAACATTCTAGCAGAGCTACGGAATATGAAGTACGATTTCTCTGCAACCATGATAGATTTCCCATCGATGCTGACCAAAATGAAAATTATTAGACAAAGGGGAAGAAATTCTCACGACATCGCGTCAGATTATGTGCTGTAGTGTGAAATAATTTTTGCTTTGGTGGATAGATCTTAGTTTGGGGTAGTCTTTCAACATTCTAACAGAGCTACTGACTATGAAGTATGATTTCTCTGAAACCATAATAGATTTCCCATCGATCCTGACCAAAATAAGAATCATTGGACAAACCGTGAAGAAATTCGTATGACTTCGCTACAGATTATATCTCTTTAGTGTGAAATAATTTTACTTAACAGAACTGCGAACCATGAAGTGATTTCTCTGAGACCATGATAGATTTCCTATCGATCCTGACCAAAATGAGAATCATTGGACAAAGGGTGAAGAAATTCTTATGACATCGTTTCAGATTATGTGTCTGTAGTGTGAAATAATTTTTGCTTTGTTGAATAGATTTTAGTTTGGGGTAGTCTTTCACCATTCTAACAGACCTACGGAATATGAAGTACGATTACTCTGAGACCATGATGGATTTCCCATCGATCCTGACTAAAATGAGAATCATTGGACAAAGGGTGAAGAAATTCTTATGACATCGTTTCAGATAATGTGTTTGTAGTGTGAAATAATTTTTGCTTTATTGGATAGATTTTAGTTTGGGGTAGTCTTTCAACATTCTAACAGAGCTACGGACTATGAAGTATGATTTTTCTGAAACCATGATAGATTTCCCATCGATCTTGACAAAAATAAAAATTATTAGACAAAGGGTGAAGAAATTCTTACGACATCGCGTCAGATTATGTGTCTGTAGTGTGAAATAATTTTTGCTTTGGTGAATAAAGTTCAGTTTGGGGTAGTCTTTCAACATTCTAACAGAGCTACGGGATATGAAGTACGATTTCTCTGAAACCGTGATAGATTTCCCATCGATCCTGACCAAAATGAGAATCATTGGACAAAGGGTGAAGAAATTCTTATGACATCGTTTCAGATTTTGTGTCTGTAGTGTGAAATAATTTTTGCTTTGATGGATAGATTTTAGTTTGGGGTAGTCTTTCAACATTCTAACAGAGCTACGGACTATGAAGTATGATTTTTCTGAAACCATGATAGATTTCCCATCGATCCTGACCAAAATAAGAATCATTGGACAAAGCGTGAAGAAATTCTTATGACATCGTTTCAGATTATGTGTCTGTAGTGTGAAATAATTTTTGCTTTGGTGAATAGATTTCAGTTTGGGGTAGTCTTTCAACATTCTAACAGAGCTACGGAATATGAAGTACGATTTCTCTGAAACCGTGATAGATTTCTCATCGATCCTGACCAAAATGAAAATTATTAGACAAAGGGTGAAGAAATTCTTATGTCATTGTTTCAGATTATGTGCCTGTAGTGGGAAATAATTTTTGCTTTGGTGGATAGATTTTAGTTTGGGGTAGTCTTTCAACATGCTAATAGAGCTACGGACTATGAAGTATGATTTCTCTGAAACCATGATAGATTTCCCATCTATCCTGACCAAAACGAGAATCATTGGACAAAGGGTGAAGAAATTCTTATGACATCGTTTCAGATTTTGTGTCTGTAGTGTGAAATAATTTTTGCTTTGATGGATAGATTTTAGTTTGGGGTAGTCTTTCAACATTCTAACAGAGCTACGGACTATGAAGTATGATTTTTCTGAAACCATGATAGATTTCCCATCGATCCTGACCAAAATAAGAATCATTGGACAAAGCGTGAAGAAATTCTTATGACTTCGCTACAGATTATATCTCTTTAGTGTGAAATAATTTTACTTAACAGAACTGCGAACCATGAAGTGATTTCTCTGAGACCATGAAAGATTTCCCATCGATCCTGACCAAAATGAGAATCATTGGACAAAGGGTGAAGAAATTCTTATGACATCGTTTCAGATTATGTGTCTGTAGTGTGAAATAATTTTTGCTTTTATGAATAGATTTCAGTTTGGGGTAGTCTTTCAACATTCTAACAGAGCTACGAAATATGAAGTACGATTTCTCTGAAACCGTGATAGATTTCTCATCGATTATGACCAAAATGAGAATCATTGGACAAAGTACGATTTCTCTGACACCATGATAGATTTCATATCTATACTTACCAAAATGAAAATCATTGGAAAAAGGGTGAAGAAATTCTTATGACATCGTTTCAGATTATGTGTCTGTAGTGTGAAATAATTTTTGCTTTGGTGGATAGATTTTAGTTTGGGGTAGTCTTTCAACATTCTAACAGAGCTACGGACTATGAAGTATGATTTCTCTGAAACCATAATAGATTTCCCATCGATCGTGACCAAAATAAGAATCATTGGACAAAGCGTGAAGAAATTCGTATGACTTCGCTACAGATTATATCTCTTTAGTGTGAAATAATTTTACTTAACAGAACTGCGAACCATGAAGTGATTTCTCTGAGACCATGATAGATTTCCCATCGATCCTGACCAAAATGAGAATCATTGGACAAAGGGTGAAGAAATTCTTATGACATCGTTTCAGATTCTGTGTCTGTAGTGTGAAATAATTTTTGCTTTGTTGAATAGATTTTAGTTTGAGTTAGTCTTGCAACATTCTAGCAGAGCTACGGAATATGAAGTACGATTTCTCTGCAACCATGATAGATTTCCCATCGATGCTGACCAAAATGAAAATTATTAGACAAAGGGGAAGAAATTCTCACGACATCGCGTCAGATTATGTGCTGTAGTGTGAAATAATTTTTGCTTTGGTGGATAGATCTTAGTTTGGGGTAGTCTTTCAACATTCTAACAGAGCTACGGACTATGAAGTATGATTTCTCTGAAACCATAATAGATTTCCCATCGATCCTGACCAAAATAAGAATCATTGGACAAACCGTGAAGAAATTCGTATGACTTCGCTACAGATTATATCTCTTTAGTGTGAAATAATTTTACTTAACAGAACTGCGAACCATGAAGTGATTTCTCTGAGACCATGATAGATTTCCTATCGATCCTGACCAAAATGAGAGTCATTGGACAAAGGGTGAAGAAATTCTTATGACATCGTTTCAGATTATGTGTCTGTAGTGTGAAATAATTTTTGCTTTGTTGAATAGATTTTAGTTTGGGGTAGTCTTTCACCATTCTAACAGACCTACGGAATATGAAGTACGATTACTCTGAGACCATGATGGATTTCCCATCGATCCTGACTAAAATGAGAATCATTGGACAAAGGGTGAAGAAATTCTTATGACATCGTTTCAGATAATGTGTTTGTAGTGTGAAATAATTTTTGCTTTATTGGATAGATTTTAGTTTGGGGTAGTCTTTCAACATTCTAACAGAGCTACGGACTATGAAGTATGATTTTTCTGAAACCATGATAGATTTCCCATCGATCTTGACAAAAATAAAAATTATTAGACAAAGGGTGAAGAAATTCTTACGACATCGCGTCAGATTATGTGTCTGTAGTGTGAAATAATTTTTGCTTTGGTGAATAAAGTTCAGTTTGGGGTAGTCTTTCAACATTCTAACAGAGCTACGGGATATGAAGTACGATTTCTCTGAAACCGTGATAGATTTCCCATCGATCCTGACCAAAATGAGAATCATTGGACAAAGGGTGAAGAAATTCTTATGACATCGTTTCAGATTTTGTGTCTGTAGTGTGAAATAATTTTTGCTTTGATGGATAGATTTTAGTTTGGGGTAGTCTTTCAACATTCTAACAGAGCTACGGACTATGAAGTATGATTTTTCTGAAACCATGATAGATTTCCCATCGATCCTGACCAAAATAAGAATCATTGGACAAAGCGTGAAGAAATTCTTATGACTTCGCTACAGATTATATCTCTTTAGTGTGAAATAATTTTACTTAACAGAACTGCGAACCATGAAGTGATTTCTCTGAGACCATGAAAGATTTCCCATCGATCCTGACCAAAATGAGAATCATTGGACAAAGGGTGAAGAAATTCTTATGACATCGTTTCAGATTATGTGTCTGTAGTGTGAAATAATTTTTGCTTTGGTGAATAGATTTCAGTTTGGGGTAGTCTTTCAACATTCTAACAGAGCTACGGAATATGAAGTACGATTTCTCTGAAACCGTGATAGATTTCTCATCGATCCTGACCAAAATGAGAATCATTGGACAAAGTGTGAAGAAATTCTTATGGCATCGTTTCAGATTCTGTGTCTGTAGTTTGAAATAATTTTTGCTTTGTTGAATAGATTTTAGTTTGGGGTAGTCTTTCACCATTCTAACAAAGCTACGGAATATGAAGTACGATTACTCTGAAACCATGACAGATTTCCCATCGATGCTGACCAAAATGAAAATTATTAGACAAAGGGTGAAGAAATTCTTATGTCATTGTTTCAGATTATGTGCCTGTAGTGGGAAATAATTTTTGCTTTGGTGGATAGATTTTAGTTTGCCGTAGTCTTTCAACATGCTAATAGAGCTACGGACTATGAAGTATGATTTCTCTGAAACCATGATAGATTTCCCATCTATCCTGACCAAAACGAGAATCATTGGACAAAGGGTGAAGAAATTCTTATGACATCGTTTCAGATTTTGTGTCTGTAGTGTGAAATAATTTTTGCTTTGATGGATAGATTTTAGTTTGGGGTAGTCTTTCAACATTCTAACAGAGCTACGGACTATGAAGTATGATTTTTCTGAAACCATGATAGATTTATCATCGATCCTGACCAAAATGAGAATCATTGGACAAACTGTGAAGAAATTCTTATGACTTCGCTACAGATTATATCTCTTTAGTGTGAAATAATTTTACTTAACAGAACTGCGAACCATGAAGTGATTTCTCTGAGACCATGAAAGATTTCCCATCGATCCTGACCAAAATGAGAATCATTGGACAAAGGGTGAAGAAATTCTTATGACATCGTTTCGGATTCTGTGTCTGTAGTGTGAAATAATTTTTGCTTTGTTGAATAGATTTTAGTTTGGGGTAGTCTTTCAACATTCTAACAGAGCTACGGAATATGAAGTACGATTTTTCTGACACCATGATAGATTTCCCATCGATGCTGACCAAAATGAAAATTATTAGACAAAGGGGAAGAAATTCTCACGACATCGCGTCAGATTATGTGCTGTAGTGTGAAATAATTTTTGCTTTGGTGGATAGATTTTAGTTTGGGGTAGTCTTTCAACATTCTAACAGAGCTACGGACTATAAAGTATGATTTCTCTGAAACCATAATAGATTTCCCATCGATCCTGACCAAAATAAGAATCATTGGACAAAGCGTGAAGAAATTCGTATGACTTCGCTACAGATTATATCTCTTTAGTGTGAAATAATTTTACTTAACAGAACTGCGAACCATGAAGTGATTTCTCTGAGACCATGATAGATTTCCTATCGATCCTGACCAAATGAGAATCATTGGACAAAGGGTGAAGAAATTCTTATGACATCGCTTCAGATTATGTGTCTGTAGTGTGAAATAATTTTTGCTTTGTAGAATAGGTTTTAGTTTGGGGTAGTCTTTCACCATTCTAACAGACCTACGGAATATGAAGTACGATTACTTTGAGACCATGATGGATTTCCCATCGATCCTGACTAAAATGAGAATCATTGGACAAAGGGTGAAGAAATTCTTATGACATCGTTTCAGATAATGTGTTTGTAGTGTGAAATAATTTTTGCTTTATTGGATAGATTTTAGTTTGGGGTAGTCTTTCAACATTCTAACAGAGCTACGGACTATGAAGTATGATTTTTCTGAAACCATGATAGATTTCCCATCGATCTTGACAAAAATAAAAATTATTAGACAAAGGGTGAAGAAATTCTTACGACATCGCGTCAGATTATGTGTCTGTAGTGTGAAATAATTTTTGCTTTGGTGAATAAAGTTCAGTTTGGGGTAGTCTTTCAACATTCTAACAGAGCTACGGGATATGAAGTACGATTTCTCTGAAACCGTGATAGATTTCCCATCGATCCTGACCAAAATGAGAATCATTGGACAAAGGGTGAAGAAATTCTTATGACATCGTTTCGGATTCTGTGTCTGTAGTGTGAAATAATTTTTGCTTTGTTGAATAGATTTTAGTTTGGGGTAGTCTTTCAACATTCTAACAGAGCTACGGAATATGAAGTACGATTTTTCTGACACCATGATAGATTTCCCATCGATGCTGACCAAAATGAAAATTATTAGACAAAGAGGAAGAAATTCTCACGACATCGCGTCAGATTATGTGCTGTAGTGTGAAATAATTTTTGCTTTGGTGGATAGATTTTAGTTTGGGGTAGTCTTTCAACATTCTAACAGAGCTACGGACTATAAAGTATGATTTCTCTGAAACCATAATAGATTTCCCATCGATCCTGACCAAAATAAGAATCATTGGACAAAGCGTGAAGAAATTCGTATGACTTCGCTACAGATTATATCTCTTTAGTGTGAAATAATTTTACTTAACAGAACTGCGAACCATGAAGTGATTTCTCTGAGACCATGATAGATTTCCTATCGATCCTGACCAAATGCGAATCATTGGACAAAGGGTGATATATTTTATTTGATATGATATTGGTGGATAGATTTTAGTTTGGGGTAGTCTTTCAACAATCTAACAGAGCTACGGACTATAAAGTATGATTTCTCTGAAACCATAATAGATTTCCCATCGATCCTGACCAAAATAAGAATCATTGGACAAAGCGTGAAGAAATTCGTATGACTTCGCTACAGATTATATCTCTTTAGTGTGAAATAATTTTACTTAACAGAACTGCGAACCATGAAGTGATTTCTCTGAGACCATGATAGATTTCCTATCGATCCTGACCAAATGAGAATCATTGGACAAAGGGTGAAGAAATTCTTATGACATCGCTTCAGATTATGTGTCTGTAGTGTGAAATAATTTTTGCTTTGTTGAATAGATTTTAGTTTGGGGTAGTCTTTCACCATTCTAACAGACCTACGGAATATGAAGTACGATTACTTTGAGATCATGATGGATTTCCCATCGATCCTGACTAAAATGAGAATCATTGGACAAAGGGTGAAGAAATTCTTATGACATCGTTTCAGATAATGTGTTTGTAGTGTGAAATAATTTTTGCTTTATTGGATAGATTTTAGTTTATGGTAGTCTTTCAACATTCTAACAGAGCTACGGACTATGAAGTATGATTTTTCTGAAACCATGATAGATTTCCCATCGATCTTGACAAAAATAAAAATTATTAGACAAAGGGTGAAGAAATTCTTACGACATCGCGTCAGATTATGTGTCTGTAGTGTGAAATAATTTTTGCTTTGGTGAATAAAGTTCAGTTTGGGGTAGTCTTTCAACATTCTAACAGAGCTACGGGATATGAAGTACGATTTCTCTGAAACCGTGATAGATTTCCCATCGATCCTGACCAAAATGAGAATCATTGGACAAAGTGTGAAGAAATTCTTATGACATCGTTTCAGATTCTGTGTCTGTAGTGTGAAATAATTTTTGCTTTGTTGAATAGATTTTAGTTTGGGGTAGTCTTTCACCATTCTAACAGACCTACGGAATATGAAGTACGATTACTCTGAGACCATGATGGATTTCCCATCGATCCTGACCAAAATGAGAATCATTGGACAAAGGGTGAAGAAATTCTTATGACATCGTTTCGGATTCTGTGTCTGTAGTGTGAAATAATTTTTGCTTTGTTGAATAGATTTTAGTTTGGGGTAGTCTTTCAACATTCTAACAGAGCAACGGAATATGAAGTACGATTTTTCTGACACCATGATAGATTTCCCATCTATACTTACCAAAATGAAAATCATTGGAAAAAGGGTGAAGAAATTCTTATGACATCGTTTCAGATTATGTGTCTGTAGTGTGAAATAATTTTTGCTTTATTGGATAGATTTTAGTTTATGGTAGTCTTTCAACATTCTAACAGAGCTACGGACTATGAAGTATGATTTTTCTGAAACCATGATAGATTTCCCATCGATCTTGACAAAAATAAAAATTATTAGACAAAGGGTGAAGAAATTCTTACGACATCGCGTCAGATTATGTGTCTGTAGTGTGAAATAATTTTTGCTTTGGTGAATAAAGTTCAGTTTGGGGTAGTCTTTCAACATTCTAACAGAGCTACGGGATATGAAGTACGATTTCTCTGAAACCGTGATAGATTTCCCATCGATCCTGACCAAAATGAGAATCATTGGACAAAGTGTGAAGAAATTCTTATGACATCGTTTCAGATTCTGTGTCTGTAGTGTGAAATAATTTTTGCTTTGTTGAATAGATTTTACTTTGGGGTAGTCTTTCACCATTCTAACAGACCTACGGAATATGAAGTACGATTACTCTGAGACCATGATGGATTTCCCATCGATCCTGACCAAAATGAGAATCATTGGACAAAGGGTGAAGAAATTCTTATGACATCGTTTCGGATTCTGTGTCTGTAGTGTGAAATAATTTTTGCTTTGTTGAATAGATTTTAGTTTGGGGTAGTCTTTCAACATTCTAACAGAGCTACGGAATATGAAGTACGATTTTTCTGACACCATGATAGATTTCCCATCTATACTTACCAAAATGAAAATCATTGGAAAAAGGGTGAAGAAATTCTTATGACATCGTTTCAGATTATGTGTCTGTAGTGTGAAATAACTTTTGCTTTGGTGGATAGATTTTAGTTTGGGGTAGTCTTTCAACATTCTAACAGAGCTACGGACTATGAAGTATGATTTCTCTGAAACCATAATAGATTTCCCATCGATCCTGACCAAAATAAGAATCATTGGACAAAGCGTGAAGAAATTCGTATGACTTCGCTACAGATTATATCTCTTTAGTGTGAAATAATTTTACTTAACAGAACTGCGAACCATGAAGTGATTTCTCTGAGACCATGATAGATTTCCTATCGATCCTGACCAAAATGAGAATCATTGGACAAAGGGTGAAGAAATTCTTATGACATCGTTTCAGATAATGTGTTTGTAGTGTGAAATAATTTTTGCTTTATTGGATAGATTTTAGTTTGGGGTAGTCTTTCAACATTCTAACAGAGCTACGGACTATGAAGTATGATTTTTCTGAAACCATGATAGATTTCCCATCGATCTTGACAAAAATAAAAATTATTAGACAAAGGGTGAAGAAATTCTTACGACATCGCGTCAGATTATGTGTCTGTAGTGTGAAATAATTTTTGCTTTGGTGAATAAAGTTCAGTTTGGGGTAGTCTTTCAACATTCTAACAGAGCTACGGGATATGAAGTACGATTTCTCTGAAACCGTGATAGATTTCCCATCGATCCTGACCAAAATGAGAATCATTGGACAAAGTGTGAAGAAATTCTTATGACATCGTTTCAGATTCTGTGTCTGTAGTGTGAAATAATTTTTGCTTTGTTGAATAGATTTTACTTTGGGGTAGTCTTTCACCATTCTAACAGACCTACGGAATATGAAGTACGATTACTCTGAGACCATGATGGATTTCCCATCGATCCTGACCAAAATGAGAATCATTGGACAAAGGGTGAAGAAATTCTTATGACATCGTTTCGGATTCTGTGTCTGTAGTGTGAAATAATTTTTGCTTTGGTGAATAAAGTTCAGTTTGGGGTAGTCTTTCAACATTCTAACAGAGCTACGGACTATGAAGTACGAATTCTCTGCAACCATGATAGATTTCCCATCGATGCTGACCAAAATGAAAATTATTAGACAAAGGGGAAGAAATTCTCACGACATCGCGTCAGATTATGTGCTGTAGTGTGAAATAATTTTTGCTTTGGTGGATAGATTTTAGTTTGGGGTAGTCTTTCAACATTCAACAGAGCTACGGACTATGAAGTATGATTTCTCTGAAACCATAATCGATTTCCCATCGATCCTGACCAAAATAAGAATCATTGGACAAAGCGTGAAGAAATTCGTATGACTTCGCTACAGATTATATCTCTTTAGTGTGAAATAATTTTACTTAACAGAACTGCGAACCATGAAGTGATTTCTCTGAGACCATGATAGATTTCCTATCGATCCTGACCAAAATGAGAATCATTGGACAAAGGGTGAAGAAATTCTTATGACATCGTTTCAGATTATGTGTCTGTAGTGTGAAATAATTTTTGCTTTGTTGAATAGATTTTAGTTTGGGGTAGTCTTTCACCATTCTAACAGACCTACGGAATATGAAGTACGATTACTCTGAGACCATGATGGATTTCCCATCGATCCTGACTAAAATGAGGATCATTGGACAAAGGGTGAAGAAATTCTTATGACTTCGTTTCAGATAATGTGTTTGTAGTGTGAAATAATTTTTGCTTTATTGGATAGATTTTAGTTTGGGGTAGTCTTTCAACATTCTAACAGAGCTACGGACTATGAAGTATGATTTCTCTGAAACCATGATAGATTTCCCATCGATCCTGACAAAAATAAAAATTATTAGACAAAGGGTGAAGAAATTCTTACGACATCGCTTCAGATTATGTGTCTGTAGTGTGAAATAGTTTTTGCTTTGGTGAATAAAGTTCAGTTTGGGGTAGTCTTTCAACATTCTAACAGATCTACGGGATATGAAGTACGATTTCTCTGAAACCGTGATAGATTTCCCATCGATCCTGACCAAAATGAGAATCATTGGACAAAGTGTGAAGAAATTCTTATGACATCGTTTCAGATTCTGTGTCTGTAGTGTGAAATAATTTTTGCTTTGTTGAATAGATTTTAGTTTGGGGTAGTCTTTCACCATTCTAACAGAGCTACGGAATATGAAGCACGACTACTCTGAAACCATGATAGATTTCCCATCGATCCTGACCAAAATGAGAATCATTGGACAAAGGGTGAAGAAATTCTTATGACATCGTTTCAGATTTTGTGTCTGTAGTGTGAAATAATTTTTGCTTTGATTGATAGATTTTAGTTTGGGGTAGTCTTTCAACATTCTAACAGAGCTACGGACTATGAAGTATGATTTTTCTGAAACCATGATAGATTTCCCATCGATCCTGACCAAAATAAGAATCATTGGACAAAGCGTGAAGAAATTCTTATGACTTCGCTACAGATTATATCTCTTTAGTGTGAAATAATTTTACTTAACAGAACTGCGAACCATGAAGTGATTTCTCTGAGACCATGAAAGATTTCCCATCGATCCTGACCAAAATGAGAATCATTGGACAAAGGGTGAAGAAATTCTTATGACATCGTTTCAGATTATGTGTCTGTAGTGTGAAATAATTTTTGCTTTGGTGAATAGATTTCAGTTTGGGGTAGTCTTTCAACATTCTAACAGAGCTACGGAATATGAAGTACGATTTCTCTGAAACCGTGATAGATTTCTCATCGATCCTGACCAAAATGAGAATCATTGGACAAAGTGTGAAGAAATTCTTATGGCATCGTTTCAGATTCTGTGTCTGTAGTTTGAAATAATTTCTGCTTTGTTGAATACATTTTAGTTTGGGGTAGTCTTTCACCATTCTAACAAAGCTACGGAATATGAAGCACGATTACTCTGAAACCATGACAGATTTCCCATCGATGCTGACCAAAATGAAAATTATTAGACAAAGGGTGAAGAAATTCTTATGACATTGTTTCAGATTATGTGCCTGTAGTGGGAAATAATTTTTGCTTTGGTGGATAGATTTTAGTTTGGGGTAGTCTTTCAACATGCTAATAGAGCTACGGACTATGAAGTATGATTTCTCTGAAACCATGATAGATTTCCCATCTATCCTGACCAAAATGAGAATCATTGGACAAAGGGTGAAGAAATTCTTATGACATCGTTTCAGATTTTGTGTCTGTAGTGTGAAATAATTTTTGCTTTGATGGATAGATTTTAGTTTGGGGTAGTCTTTCAACATTCTAACAGAGCTACGGACTATGAAGTATGATTTTTCTGAAACCATGATAGATTTCCCATCGATCCTGACCAAAATGAGAATCATTGGACAAAGGGTGAAGAAATTCTTATGACTTCGCTACAGATTATATCTCTTTAGTGTGAAATAATTTTACTTAACAGAACTGCGAACCATGAAGTGATTTCTCTGAGACCATGAAAGATTTCCCATCGATCCTGACCAAAATGAGAATCATTGGACAAAGGGTGAAGAAATTCTTATGACATCGTTTCGGATTCTGTGTCTGTAGTGTGAAATAATTTTTGCTTTGTTGAATAGATTTTAGTTTGGGGTAGTCTTTCAACATTCTAACAGAGCTACGGAATATGAAGTACGATTTTTCTGACACCATGATAGATTTCCCATCTATACTTACCAAAATGAAGATCATTGGAAAAAGGGTGAAGAAATTCTTATGACATCGTTTCAGATTATGTGTCTGTAGTGTGAAATAATTTTTGCTTTGATGGATAGATTTTAGTTTGGGGTAGTCTTTCAACATTCTAACAGAGCTACGGACTATGAAGTATGATTTTTCTGAAACCATGATAGATTTCCCATCGATCCTGACCAAAATAAGAATCATTGGACAAACTGTGAAGAAATTCTTATGACTTCGCTACAGATTATATCTCTTTAGTGTAAAATAATTTTACTTAACAGAACTGCGAACCATGAAGTGATTTCTCTGAGACCATGAAAGATTTCCCATCGATCCTGACCAAAATGAGAATCATTGGACAAAGGGTGAAGAAATTCTTATGACATCGTTTCGGATTCTGTGTCTGTAGTGTGAAATAATTTTTGCTTTGCTGAATAGATTTTAGTGTGGGGTAGTCTTTCAACATTCTAACAGAGCTACGGAATATGAAGTACGATTTTTCTGACACCATGATAGATTTCCCATCGATGCTGACCAAAATGAAAATTATTAGACAAAGGGGAAGAAATTCCCACGACATCGCGTCAGATTATGTGCTGTAGTGTGAAATAATTTTTGCTTTGGTGGATAGATTTTAGTTTGGGGTAGTCTTTCAACATTCTAACAGAGCTACGGACTATGAAGTATGATTTCTCTGAAACCATAATAGATTTCCCATCGATCCTGACCAAAATAAGAATCATTGGACAAAGCGTGAAGAAATTCGTATGACTTCGCTACAGATTATATCTCTTTAGTGTGAAATAATTTTACTTAACAGAACTGCGAACCATGAAGTGATTTCTCTGAGACCATGATAGATTTCCTATCGATCCTGACCAAATGAGAATCATTGGACAAAGGGTGAAGAAATTCTTATGACATCGCTTCAGATTATGTGTCTGTAGTGTGAAATAATTTTTGCTTTGTTGAATAGATTTTAGTTTGGGGTAGTCTTTCACCATTCTAACAGACCTACGGAATATGAAGTACGATTACTTTGAGACCATGATGGATTTCCCATCGATCCTGACCAAAATGAGAATCATTGGACAAAGGGTGAAGAAATTCTTATGACATCGTTTCAGATAATGTGTTTGTAGTGTGAAATAATTTTTGCTTTATTGGATAGATTTTAGTTTGGGGTAGTCTTTCAACATTCTAACAGAGCTACGGACTATGAAGTATGATTTTTCTGAAACCATGATAGATTTCCCATCGATCTTGACAAAAATAAAAATTATTAGACAAAGGGTGAAGAAATTCTTACGACATCGCGTCAGATTATGTGTCTGTAGTGTGAAATAATTTTTGCTTTGGTGAATAAAGTTCAGTTTGGGGTAGTCTTTCAACATTCTAACAGAGCTACGGGATATGAAGTACGATTTCTCTGAAACCGTGATAGATTTCCCATCGATCCTGACCAAAATGAGAATCATTGGACAAAGTGTGAAGAAATTCTTATGACATCGTTTCAGATTCTGTGTCTGTAGTGTGAAATAATTTTTGCTTTGTTGAATAGATTTTAGTTTGGGGTAGTCTTTCACCATTCTAACAGACCTACGGAATATGAAGTACGATTACTCTGAGACCATGATGGATTTCCCATCGATCCTGACCAAAATGAGAATCATTGGACAAAGGGTGAAGAAATTCTTATGACATCGTTTCGGATTCTGTGTCTGTAGTGTGAAATAATTTTTGCTTTGTTGAATAGATTTTAGTTTGGGGTAGTCTTTCAACATTCTAACAGAGCTACGGAATATGAAGTACGATTTTTCTGACACCATGATAGATTTCCCATCTATACTTACCAAAATGAAAATCATTGGAAAAAGGGTGAAGAAATTCTTATGACATCGTTTCAGATTATGTGTCTGTAGTGTGAAATAACTTTTGCTTTGGTGGATAGATTTTAGTTTGGGGTAGTCTTTCAACATTCTAACAGAGCTACGGACTATGAAGTATGATTTCTCTGAAACCATAATAGATTTCCCATCGATCCTGACCAAAATAAGAATCATTGGACAAAGCGTGAAGAAATTCGTATGACTTCGCTACAGATTATATCTCTTTAGTGTGAAATAATTTTACTTAACAGAACTGCGAACCATGAAGTGATTTCTCTGAGACCATGATAGATTTCCTATCGATCCTGACCAAAATGAGAATCATTGGACAAAGGGTGAAGAAATTCTTATGACATCGTTTCAGATAATGTGTTTGTAGTGTGAAATAATTTTTGCTTTATTGGATAGATTTTAGTTTGGGGTAGTCTTTCAACATTCTAACAGAGCTACGGACTATGAAGTATGATTTTTCTGAAACCATGATAGATTTCCCATCGATCTTGACAAAAATAAAAATTATTAGACAAAGGGTGAAGAAATTCTTACGACATTGCGTCAGATTATGTGTCTGTAGTGTGAAATAATTTTTGCTTTGGTGAATAAAGTTCAGTTTGGGGTAGTCTTTCAACATTCTAACAGAGCTACGGGATATGAAGTACGATTTCTCTGAAACCGTGATAGATTTCCCATCGATCCTGACCAAAATGAGAATCATTGGACAAAGTGTGAAGAAATTCTTATGACATCGTTTCAGATTCTGTGTCTGTAGTGTGAAATAATTTTTGCTTTGTTGAATAGATTTTAGTTTGGGGTAGTCTTTCACCATTCTAACAGACCTACGGAATATGAAGTACGATTACTCTGAGACCATGATGGATTTCCCATCGATCCTGACCAAAATGAGAATCATTGGACAAAGGGTGAAGAAATTCTTATGACATCGTTTCGGATTCTGTGTCTGTAGTGTGAAATAATTTTTGCTTTGTTGAATAGATTTTAGTTTGGGGTAGTCTTTCACCATTCTAACAGACCTACGGAATATGAAGTACGATTACTCTGAGACCATGATGGATTTCCCATCGATCCTGACTAAAATGAGAATCATTGGACAAAGGGTGAAGAAATTCTTATGACATCGTTTCAGATAATGTGTTTGTAGTGTGAAATAATTTTTGCTTTATTGGATAGATTTTAGTTTGGGGTAGTCTTTCAACATTCTAACAGAGCTACGGACTATGAAGTACGAATTCTCTGCAACCATGATAGATTTCCCATCGATGCTGACCAAAATGAAAATTATTAGACAAAGGGGAAGAAATTCTCACGACATCGCGTCAGATTATGTGCTGTAGTGTAAAATAATTTTTGCTTTGGTGGATAGATTTTAGTTTGGGGTAGTCTTTCAACATTCAACAGAGCTACGGACTATGAAGTATGATTTCTCTGAAACCATAATCGATTTCCCATCGATCCTGACCAAAATAAGAATCATTGGACAAAGCGTGAAGAAATTCGTATGACTTCGCTACAGATTATATCTCTTTAGTGTGAAATAATTTTACTTAACAGAACTGCGAACCATGAAGTGATTTCTCTGAGACCATGATAGATTTCCTATCGATCCTGACCAAAATGAGAATCATTGGACAAAGGGTGAAGAAATTCTTATGACATCGTTTCAGATTATGTGTCTGTAGTGTGAAATAATTTTTGCTTTGTTGAATAGATTTTAGTTTGGGGTAGTCTTTCACCATTCTAACAGACCTACGGAATATGAAGTACGATTACTCTGAGACCATGATGGATTTCCCATCGATCCTGACTAAAATGAGGATCATTGGACAAAGGGTGAAGAAATTCTTATGACTTCGTTTCAGATAATGTGTTTGTAGTGTGAAATAATTTTTGCTTTATTGGATAGATTTTAGTTTGGGGTAGTCTTTCAACATTCTAACAGAGCTACGGACTATGAAGTATGATTTCTCTGAAACCATGATAGATTTCCCATCGATCCTGACAAAAATAAAAATTATTAGACAAAGGGTGAAGAAATTCTTACGACATCGCTTCAGATTATGTGTCTGTAGTGTGAAATAGTTTTTGCTTTGGTGAATAAAGTTCAGTTTGGGGTAGTCTTTCAACATTCTAACAGATCTACGGGATATGAAGTACGATTTCTCTGAAACCGTGATAGATTTCCCATCGATCCTGACCAAAATGAGAATCATTGGACAAAGTGTGAAGAAATTCTTATGACATCGTTTCAGATTCTGTGTCTGTAGTGTGAAATAATTTTTGCTTTGTTGAATAGATTTTAGTTTGGGGTAGTCTTTCACCATTCTAACAGAGCTACGGAATATGAAGCACGACTACTCTGAAACCATGATAGATTTCCCATCGATCCTGACCAAAATGAGAATCATTGGACAAAGGGTGAAGAAATTCTTATGACATCGTTTCAGATTTTGTGTCTGTAGTGTGAAATAATTTTTGCTTTGATGGATAGATTTTAGTTTGGGGTAGTCTTTCAACATTCTAACAGAGCTACGGACTATGAAGTATGATTTTTCTGAAACCATGATAGATTTCCCATCGATCCTGACCAAAATAAGAATCATTGGACAAAGCGTGAAGAAATTCTTATGACTTCGCTACAGATTATATCTCTTTAGTGTGAAATAATTTTACTTAACAGAACTGCGAACCATGAAGTGATTTCTCTGAGACCATGAAAGATTTCCCATCGATCCTGACCAAAATGAGAATCATTGGACAAAGGGTGAAGAAATTCTTATGACATCGTTTCAGATTATGTGTCTGTAGTGTGAAATAATTTTTGCTTTGGTGAATAGATTTCAGTTTGGGGTAGTCTTTCAACATTCTAACAGAGCTACGGAATATGAAGTACGATTTCTCTGAAACCGTGATAGATTTCTCATCGATCCTGACCAAAATGAGAATCATTGGACAAAGTGTGAAGAAATTCTTATGGCATCGTTTCAGATTCTGTGTCTGTAGTTTGAAATAATTTTTGCTTTGTTGAATACATTTTAGTTTGGGGTAGTCTTTCACCATTCTAACAAAGCTACGGAATATGAAGCACGATTACTCTGAAACCATGACAGATTTCCCATCGATGCTGACCAAAATGAAAATTATTAGACAAAGGGTGAAGAAATTCTTATGACATTGTTTCAGATTATGTGCCTGTAGTGGGAAATAATTTTTGCTTTGGTGGATAGATTTTAGTTTGGGGTAGTCTTTCAACATGCTAATAGAGCTACGGACTATGAAGTATGATTTCTCTGAAACCATGATAGATTTCCCATCTATCCTGACCAAAATGAGAATCATTGGACAAAGGGTGAAGAAATTCTTATGACATCGTTTCAGATTTTGTGTCTGTAGTGTGAAATAATTTTTGCTTTGATGGATAGATTTTAGTTTGGGGTAGTCTTTCAACATTCTAACAGAGCTACGGACTATGAAGTATGATTTTTCTGAAACCATGATAGATTTCCCATCGATCCTGACCAAAATAAGAATCATTGGACAAAGGGTGAAGAAATTCTTATGACTTCGCTACAGATTATATCTCTTTAGTGTGAAATAATTTTACTTAACAGAACTGCGAACCATGAAGTGATTTCTCTGAGACCATGAAAGATTTCCCATCGATCCTGACCAAAATGAGAATCATTGGACAAAGGGTGAAGAAATTCTTATGACATCGTTTCGGATTCTGTGTCTGTAGTGTGAAATAATTTTTGCTTTGTTGAATAGATTTTAGTTTGGGGTAGTCTTTCAACATTCTAACAGAGCTACGGACTATGAAGTATGATTTCTCTGAAACCATAATAGATTTCCCATCGATCCTGACCAAAATAAGAATCATTGGACAAAGCGTGAAGAAATTCGTATGACTTCGCTACAGATTATATCTCTGTAGTGTGAAATAATTTTACTTAACAGAACTGCGAACCATGAAGTGATTTCTCTGATACCATGATAGATTTCCTATCGATCCTGACCAAAATGAGAATCATTGGACAAAGGGTGAAGAAATTCTTATGACATCGTTTCAGATTCTGTGTCTGTAGTGTGAAATAATTTTTGCTTTGGTGGATAGATTTTAGTTTGGGGTAGTCTTTCAACATTCTAACAGAGCTACGGACTATGAAGTATGATTTCTCTGAAACCATAATAGATTTCCCATCGATCCTGACCAAAATAAGAATCATTGGACAAAGCGTGAAGAAATTCGTATGACTTCCCTACAGATTATATCTCTTTAGTGTGAAATAATTTTACTTAACAGAACTGCGAACCATGAAGTGATTTCTCTGAGACCATGATAGATTTCCTATCGATCCTGACCAAAATGAGAATCATTGGACAAAGGGTGAAGAAATTCTTATGACATCGTTTCAGATTCTGTGTCTGTAGTGTGAAATAATTTTTGCTTTGTTGAATAGATTTTAGTTTGGGGTAGTCTTGCAACATTCTAACAGAGCTACGGAATATGAAGTACGATTTCTCTGCAACCATGATAGATTTCCCATCGATGCTGACCAAAATGAAAATTATTAGACAAAGGGGAAGAAACTCTCACGACATCGCGTCAGATTATGTGCTGTAGTGTGAAATAATTTTTGCTTTGGTGGATAGATTTTAGTTTGGGGTAGTCTTTCAACATTCTAACAGAGCTACGGACTATGAAGTATGATTTCTCTGAAACCATGATAGATTTCCCATCCATCCTGACCAAAATGAGAATCATTGGACAAAGGGCGAAGAAATTCTTATGACACCGTTTCAGATTATGTGCCTGTAGTGTGATATAATTTTTGCTTTGGTGGATAGATTTTAGTTTGGGGTAGTCGTTCAACATTCTAACAGAGCTACGGACTATGAAGTATGATTTCTCGGAAACCATGATAGATTTCGCATCGATCCTGAACAAAATGAGAATCATTGGACAAAGGGTGAAGAAATTCTTATGACATCGCTTCAGATTATGTCTCTTTTGTGTGAAATAATTTTACTTAACAGAACTGCGAACCATGAAGTGATTTCTCTGAGACAATGATAGATTTCCCATCGATCCTGACCAAAATGAGAATCATTGGACAAAGGGTGAAGAAATTCTTATGACATCGTTTCAGATTCTGTGTCTGTAATGTGAAATAATTTTTGCTTTGTTGAATAGATTTTAGTTTGGGGTAGCCTTTCAACATTCTAACAGAGCTACGGACTATGAAGTATGATTTCTCTGAAACCATAATAGATTCCAAATAAATCCTTACCAAAATGAGAATCATTGGACAAAGGGTGAAGAAATTCTTATGACTTCGCTTCAGATTATGTCTCTTTTGTGTGAAATAATTTTACTTAACAGAACTGCGAACCATGAAGTGATTTCTCTGAGACCATGATAGATTTCCCATCGATCCTGACCAAAATGAGAATCATTGGACAAAGGGTGAAGAAATTCTTATGACATCGTTTCAGATTCTGTGTCTGTAATGTGAAATAATTTTTGCTTTGTTGAATAGATTTTAGTTTGGGGTAGCCTTTCAACATTCTAACAGAGCTACGGACTATGAAGTATGATTTCTCTGAAACCATAATAGATTCCAAATAAATCCTTACCAAAATGAGAATCATTGGACAAAGGGTGAAGAAATTCTTATGACTTCGCTTCAGATTATGTCTCTTTAGTGTGAAATAATTTTACTTAACAGAACTGCGAACCATGAAGTGATTTCTCTGAGACCATGAGAGATTTCCCATCGATCCTGACCAAAATAAGAATCATTGGACAAAGGGTGATGAAATTCGTATGACTTCGCTACAGATTATATCTCTTTAGTGTGAAATAATTTTACTTAACAGAACTGCGAACCATGAAGTGATTTCTCTGAGACCATGATAGATTTCCCATCGATCCTGACCAAAATAAGAATCATTGGACAAAGCGTGATGAAATTCGTATGACTTCGCTACAGATTATATCTCTTTAGTGTGAAATAATTTTACTTAACAGAACTGCGAACCATGAAGTGATTTCTCTGAGACCATGATAGATTTCCTATCGATCCTGACCAAAATGAGAATCATTGGACAAAGGGTGAAGAAATTCTTATGACATCGTTTCAGATTATGTGTCTGTAGTGTGAAATAATTTTTGCTTTGGTGGATAGATTTCAGTTTGGGGTAGTCTTGCAACATTCTAGCAGAGCTACGGAATATGAAGTACGATTTCTCTGCAACCATGATAGATTTCCCATCGATGCTGACCAAAATGAAAATTATTAGACAAAGGGGAAGAAATTCTCACGACATCGCGTCAGATTATGTGCTGTAGTGTGAAATAATTTTTGCTTTGGTGGATAGATTTTAGTTTGGGGTAGTCTTTCAACATTCTAACAGAGCTACGGACTATGAAGTATGATTTCTCTGAAACCATAATAGATTTCCCATCGATCCTGACCAAAATAAGAATCATTGGACAAAGCGTGATGAAATTCGTATGACTTCGCTACAGATTATATCTCTTTAGTGTGAAATAATTTTACTTAACAGAACTGCGAACCATGAAGTGATTTCTCTGAGACCATGATAGATTTCCTATCGATCCTGACCAAAATGAGAATCATTGGACAAAGGGTGAAGAAATTCTTATGACATCGTTTCAGATTATGTGTCTGTAGTGTGAAATAATTTTTGCTTTGTTGAATAGATTTTAGTTTGGGGTAGTCTTTCACCATTCTAACAGACCTACGGAATATGAAGTACGATCACTCTGAAACCATCACAGATTTCCCATCGATGCTGACCAAATTAAAAATTATTAGACAAAGGGTGAAGAAATTCTTATGACATCGTTTCAGATTATGTGCCTGTAGTGGGAAATAATTTTTGCTTTGTTGAATAGATTTTAGTTTGGGGTAGTCTTTCAACATTCTAACAGAGCTACGGAATATGAAGTACGATTTCTCTGACACCATGATAGATTTCCCATCTATACTTACCAAAATGAAAATCATTGGAAAAAGGGTGAAGAAATTCTTATGACATCGTTTCAGATTATGTGTCTGTAGTGTGAAATAATTTTTGCTTTGGTGGATAGATTTCAGTTTGGGGTAGTCTTGCAACATTCTAGCAGAGCTACGGAATATGAAGTACGATTTCTCTGCAACCATGATAGATTTCCCATCGATGCTGACCAAAATGAAAATTATTAGACAAAGGGGAAGAAATTCTCACGACATCGCGTCAGATTATGTGCTGTAGTGTGAAATAATTTTTGCTTTGGTGGATAGATTTTAGTTTGGGGTAGTCTTTCAACATTCTAACAGAGCTACGGACTATGAAGTATGATTTCTCTGAAACCATAATAGATTTCCCATCGATCCTGACCAAAATAAGAATCATTGGACAAAGCGTGATGAAATTCGTATGACTTCGCTACAGATTATATCTCTTTAGTGTGAAATAATTTTACTTAACAGAACTGCGAACCATGAAGTGATTTCTCTGAGACCATGATAGATTTCCTATCGATCCTGACCAAAATGAGAATCATTGGACAAAGGGTGAAGAAATTCTTATGACATCGTTTCAGATTATGTGTCTGTAGTGTGAAATAATTTTTGCTTTGTTGAATAGATTTTAGTTTGGGGTAGTCTTTCACCATTCTAACAGACCTACGGAATATGAAGTACGATTACTCTGAAACCATCACAGATTTCCCATCGATGCTGACCAAATTAAAAATTATTAGACAAAGGGTGAAGAAATTCTTATGACATCGTTTCAGATTATGTGCCTGTAGTGGGAAATAATTTTTGCTTTGGTGGATAGATTTTAGTTTGGGGTAGTCTTTCAACATTCTAACAGAGCTACGGAATATGAAGTACGATTTCTCTGAAACCATGATAGATTTCCCATCGATCCTGACCAAAATAAGAATCATTGGACAAAGCGTGATGAAATTCGTATGACTTCGCTACAGATTATATCTCTTTAGTGTGAAATAATTTTACTTAACAGAACTGCGAACCATGAAGTGATTTCTCTGAGACCATGATAGATTTCCTATCGATCCTGACCAAAATGAGAATCATTGGACAAAGGGTGAAGAAATTCTTATGACATCGTTTCAGATTATGTGTCTGTAGTGTGAAATAATTTTTGCTTTGTTGAATAGATTTCAGTTTGGGGTAGTCTTGCAACATTCTAGCAGAGCTACGGAATATGAAGTACGATTTCTCTGCAACCATGATAGATTTCCCATCGATGCTGACCAAAATGAAAATTATTAGACAAAGGGGAAGAAATTCTCACGACATCGCGTCAGATTATGTGCTGTAGTGTGAAATAATTTTTGCTTTGGTGGATAGATTTTAGTTTGGGGTAGTCTTTCAACATTCTAACAGAGCTACGGACTATGAAGTATGATTTCTCTGAAACCATAATAGATTTCCCATCGATTTTGACCAAAATAAGAATCATTGGACAAAGCGTGATGAAATTCGTATGACTTCGCTACAGATTATATCTCTTTAGTGTGAAATAATTTTACTTAACAGAACTGCGAACCATGAAGTGATTTCTCTGAGACCATGATAGATTTCCTATCGATCCTGACCAAAATGAGAATCATTGGACAAAGGGTGAAGAAATTCTTATGACATCGTTTCAGATTATGTGTCTGTAGTGTGAAATAATTTTTGCTTTGTTGAATAGATTTTAGTTTGGGGTAGTCTTTCACCATTCTAACAGACCTACGGAATATGAAGTACGATCACTCTGAAACCATCACAGATTTCCCATCGATGCTGACCAAAATAAAAATTATTAGACAAAGGGTGAAGAAATTCTTATGACATCGTTTCAGATTATGTGCCTGTAGTGGGAAATAATTTTTGCTTTGTTGAATAGATTTTAGTTTGGGGTAGTCTTTCAACATTCTAACAGAGCTACGGAATATGAAGTACGATTTCTCTGACACCATGATAGATTTCCCATCTATACTTACCAAAATGAAAATCATTGGAAAAAGGGTGAAGAAATTCTTATGACATCGTTTCAGATTATGTGTCTGTAGTGTGAAATAATTTTTGCTTTGGTGGATAGATTTCAGTTTGGGGTAGTCTTGCAACATTCTAGCAGAGCTACGGAATATGAAGTACGATTTCTCTGCAACCATGATAGATTTCCCATCGATGCTGACCAAAATGAAAATTATTAGACAAAGGGGAAGAAATTCTCACGACATCGCGTCAGATTATGTGCTGTAGTGTGAAATAATTTTTGCTTTGGTGGATAGATTTTAGTTTGGGGTAGTCTTTCAACATTCTAACAGAGCTACGGACTATGAAGTATGATTTCTCTGAAACCATAATAGATTTCCCATCGATCCTGACCAAAATAAGAATCATTGGACAAAGCGTGATGAAATTCGTATGACTTCGCTACAGATTATATCTCTTTAGTGTGAAATAATTTTACTTAACAGAACTGCGAACCATGAAGTGATTTCTCTGAGACCATGATAGATTTCCTATCGATCCTGACCAAAATGAGAATCATTGGACAAAGGGTGAAGAAATTCTTATGACATCGTTTCAGATTATGTGTCTGTAGTGTGAAATAATTTTTGCTTTGTTGAATAGATTTTAGTTTGGGGTAGTCTTTCACCATTCTAACAGACCTACGGAATATGAAGTACGATTACTCTGAAACCATCACAGATTTCCCATCGATGCTGACCAAATTAAAAATTATTAGACAAAGGGTGAAGAAATTCTTATGACATCGTTTCAGATTATGTGCCTGTAGTGGGAAATAATTTTTGCTTTGGTGGATAGATTTTAGTTTGGGGTAGTCTTTCAACATTCTAACAGAGCTACGGAATATGAAGTACGATTTCTCTGAAACCATGATAGATTTCCCATCTATCCTGACCAAAACGAGAATCATTGGACAAAGGGTGAAGAAATTCTTATGACATCGCTTCAGATTATGTGTCTTTAGTGTGAAATAATTTTACTTAACAGAACTGCGAAGCATGAAGTATGATTTCTCTGAGACCATGATGGATTTCCCATCGATCCTGACTAAAATGAGAATCATTGGACAAAGGGTGAAGAAATTCTTATGACATCGTTTCAGATTATGTGTCTGTAGTGTGAAATAATTTTTGCTTTGTTGAATAGATTTTAGTTTGGGGTAGTCTTTCACCATTCTAACAGAGCTACGGAATATGAAGTACGATTACTCTGAAACCATGACAGATTTCCATCGATGCTGACCAAATTAAAAATTATTAGACAAAGGGTGAAGAAATTCTTATGACATCGTTTCAGATTATGTGCCTGTAGTGGGAAATAATTTTTGCTTTGGTGGATAGATTTTAGTTTGGGGTAGTCTTTCAACATTCTAATAGAGCTACGGACTATGAAGTATGATTTCTCTGAAACCATGATAGATTTCCCATCTATCCTGACCAAAACGAGAATCATTGGACAAAGGGTGAAGAAATACTTATGACTTCGCTTCAGATTATGTGTCTTTAGTGTGAAATAATTTTACTTAACAGAACTGTGAACCATGAAGTATGATTTCTCTGAAACCATGATAGATTTCCCATCTATCCTGACCAAAAAGAGAATCATTGGAAAAAGGGTGAAGAAATTCTTATGACATCGCTTCAGATTATGTGTCTGTAGTGTGAAATAATGTTTGCTTTGGTGAATAGATTTTAGTTTGGGGTAGTCTTTCAATATTCTAACAGAGCTACTGACTATAAGGTATGTTTTCTCTGAAACCATGATAGATTTCCCATCTATCCTGACCAAAACGAGAATCATTGGACAAAGGGTGAAGAAATTCTTATGACTTCGCTTCAGATTATGTGTCTTTAGTGTGAAATAATTTTACTTAACAGAACTGCGAACCATGAAGTATGATTTCTCTGAGACCATGATGGATTTCCCATCGATCCTGACTAAAATGAGAATCATTGGACAAAGGGTGAAGAAATTCTTATGACATCGTTTCAGATAATGTGTTTGTAGTGTGAAATAATTTTTGCTTTATTGGATAGATTTTAGTTTGGGGTAGTCTTTCAACATTCTAACAGAGCTACGGACTATGAAGTATGATTTTTCTGAAACCATGATAGATTTCCCATCGATCTTGACAAAAATAAAAATTATTAGACAAAGGGTGAAGAGATTCTTACGACATCGCGTCAGATTATGTGTCTGTAGTGTGAAATAATTTTTGCTTTGGTGAATAAAGTTCAGTTTGGGGTAGTCTTTCAACATTCTAACAGAGCTACGGGATATGAAGTACGATTTCTCTGAAACCGTGATAGATTTCCCATCGATCCTGACCAAAATGAGAATCATTGGACAAAGTGTGAAGAAATTCTTATGACATCGTTTCAGATTCTGTGTCTGTAGTGTGAAATAATTTTTGCTTTGTTGAATAGATTTTAGTTTGGGGTAGTCTTTCACCATTCTAACAGAGCTACGGAATATGAAGCACGACTACTCTGAAACCATGATAGATTTCCCATCGATCCTGACCAAAATGAGAATCATTGGACAAAGGGTGAAGAAATTCTTATGACATCGTTTCAGATTTTGTGTCTGTAGTGTGAAATAATTTTTGCTTTGATGGATAGATTTTAGTTTGGGGTAGTCTTTCAACATTCTAACAGAGCTACGGACTATGAAGTATGATTTTTCTGAAACCATGATAGATTTCCCATCGATCCTGACCAAAATAAGAATCATTGGACAAAGCGTGAAGAAATTCTTATGACATCGTTTCAGATTATGTGTCTGTAGTGTGAAATAATTTTTGCTTTGGTGAATAGATTTCAGTTTGGGGTAGTCTTTCAACATTCTAACAGGGCTACGGAATATGAAGTACGAATTCTCTGAAACCGTGATAGATTTGTCATCGATCCTGACCAAAATGAGAATCATTGGACAAAGTGTGAAGAAATTCTTATGGCATCGTTTCAGATTCTGTGTCTGTAGTGTGAAATAATTTTTGCTTTGTTGAATAGATTTTAGTTTGGGGTAGTCTTTCACCATTCTAACAAAGCTACGGAATATGAAGTACGATTACTCTGAAACCATGACAGATTTCCCATCGATGCTGACCAAAATGAAAATTATTAGAAAAAGGGTGAAGAAATTCTTATGACATTGTTTCAGATTATGTGCCTGTAGTGGGAAATAATTTTTGCTTTGGTGGATAGATTTTAGTTTGGGGTAGTCTTTCAACATGCTAATAGAGCTACGGACTATGAAGTATGATTTCTCTGAAACCATGATAGATTTCCCATCTATCCTGACCAAAACGAGAATCATTGGACAAAGGGTGAAGAAATTCTTATGACATCGTTTCAGATTTTGTGTCTGTAGTGTGAAATAATTTTTGCTTTGATGGATAGATTTTAGTTTGGGGTAGTCTTTCAACATTCTAACAGAGCTACGGACTATGAAGTATGATTTTTCTGAAACCATGATAGATTTCCCATCGATCCTGACCAAAATAAGAATCATTGGACAAAGGGTGAAGAAATTCTTATGACTTCGCTACAGATTATATATCTTTAGTGTGAAATAATTTTACTTAACAGAACTGCGAACCATGAAGTGATTTCTCTGAGACCATGAAAGATTTCCCATCGATCCTGACCAAAATGAGAATCATTGGACAAAGGGTGAAGAAATTCTTATGACATCGTTTCGGATTCTGTGTCTGTAGTGTGAAATAATTTTTGCTTTGTTGAATAGATTTTAGTTTGGGGTAGTCTTTCAACATTCTAACAGAGCTACGGAATATGAAGTACGATTTCTCTGACACCATGATAGATTTCCCATCTATACTTACCAAAATGAAAATCATTGGAAAAAGGGTGAAGAAATTCTTATGACATCGTTTCAGATTATGTGTCTGTAGTGTGAAATAATTTTTGCTTTGGTGGATAGATTTTAGTTTGGGGTAGTCTTTCAACATTCTAACAGAGCTACGGACTATGAAGTATGATTTTTCTGAAACCATGATAGATTTCCCATCGATCCTGACCAAAATAAGAATCTTTGGACAAAGCGTGAAGAAATTCTTATGACTTCGCTACAGATTATATCTCTTTAGTGTGAAATAATTTTACTTAACAGAACTGCGAACCATGAAGTGATTTCTCTGAGACCATGAAAGATTTCCCATCGATCCTGACCAAAATGAGAATCATTGGACAAAGGGTGAAGAAATTCTTATGACATCGTTTCAGATTATGTGTCTGTAGTGTGAAATAATTTTTGCTTTGGTGAATAGATTTCAGTTTGGGGTAGTCTTTCAACATTCTAACAGAGCTACGGAATATGAAGTACGATTTCTCTGAAACCGTGATAGATTTCCCATCTATCCTGACCAAAATGAGAATCATTGGACAAAGGGTGAAGAAATTCTTATGACATCGTTTCAGATTCTGTGTCTGTAGTGTGAAATAATTTTTTGCTTTGTTGAATAGATTTTAGTTTGGGGTAGTCTTGCAACATTCTAACAGAGCTACGGAATATGAAGTACGATTTCTCTGCAACCATGATAGATTTCCCATCGATGCTGACCAAAACGAAAATTATTAGACAAAGGGGAAGAAATTCTCACGACATCGCGTCAGATTATGTGCTGTAGTGTGAAATAATTTTTGCTTTGGTCAATAGATTTTAGTTTGGGGTAGTCTTTCAACATTCTAACAGAGCTGCGGACTATGAAATATGATTTCTCTGAAACCATGATAGATTTCCCATCTATCCTGACCAAAATGAGAATCATTGGACAGAGGGTGAAGAAATTCTTATGACATCGTTTCAGATTATGTGCCTGTAGTGTGATATAATTTTTGCTTTGGTGGATAGATTTTAGTTTGGGGTAGTCGTTCAACATTCTAACAGAGCTACGGACTATGAAGTATGATTTCTCGGAAACCATGATAGATTTCGCATCGATCCTGAACAAAATGAGAATCATTGGACAAAGGGTGAAGAAATTCTTATGACATCGCTTCAGATTATGTCTCTTTTGTGTGAAATAATTTTACTTAACAGAACTGCGAACCATGAAGTGATTTCTCTGAGACAATGATAGATTTCCCATCGATCCTGACCAAAATGAGAATCATTGGACAAAGGGTGAAGAAATTCTTATGACATCGTTTCAGATTCTGTGTCTGTAATGTGAAATAATTTTTGCTTTGTTGAATAGATTTTAGTTTGGGGTAGCCTTTCAACATTCTAACAGAGCTACGGACTATGAAGTATGATTTCTCTGAAACCATAATAGATTCCAAATAAATCCTTACCAAAATGAGAATCATTGGACAAAGGGTGAAGAAATTCTTATGACTTCGCTTCAGATTATGTCTCTTTAGTGTGAAATAATTTTACTTAACAGAACTGCGAACCATGAAGTGATTTCTCTGAGACCATGAGAGATTTCCCATCCATCCTGACCAAAATGAGATTCATTGGACAAAGGGTGAAGAAATTCTTATGACTTCGCTTCAGATTATGTCTCTTTTGTGTGAAATAATTTTACTTAACAGAACTGCGAACCATGAAGTGATTTCTCTGAGACCATGATAGATTTCCCATCGATCCTGACCAAAATGAGAATCATTGGACAAAGGCTGAAGAAATTCTTATGACATCGTTTTAGATAATGTGTTTGTAGTGTGAAATAATTTTTGCTTTATTGGATAGATTTTAGTTTGGGGTAGTCTTTCAACATTCTAACAGAGCTACGGACTATGAAGTATGATTTTTCTGAAACCATGATAGATTTCCCATCGATCTTGACCAAAATAAAAATTATTAGACAAAGGGTGAAGAAATTCTTACGACATCGCGTCAGATTATGTGTCTGTAGTGTGAAATAATTTTTGCTTTGGTGAATAAAGTTCAGTTTGGGGTAGTCTTTCAACATTCTAACAGAGCTACGGGATATGAAGTACGATTTCTCTGAAACCGTGATAGATTTCCCATCGATCCTGACCAAAATGAGAATCATTGGACAAAGTGTGAAGAAATTCTTATGACATCGTTTCAGATTCTGTGTCTGTAGTGTGAAATAATTTTTACTTTGTTGAATAGATTTTAGTTTGGGGTAGTCTTTCACCATTCTAACAGAGCTACGGAATATGAAGCACGACTACTCTGAAACCATGATAGATTTCCCATCGATCTTGACAAAAATAAAAATTATTAGACAAATTGTGAAGAAATTCTTACGACATCGCGTCAGATTATGTGTCTGTAGTGTGAAATAATTTTTGCTTTGGTGAATAAAGTTCAGTTTGGGGTAGTCTTTCAACATTCTAACAGAGCTACGGGATATGAAGTACGATTTCTCTGAAACCGTGATAGATTTCCCATCGATCCTGACCAAAATGAGAATCATTGGACAAAGTGTGAAGAAATTCTTATGACATCGTTTCAGATTCTGTGTCTGTAGTGTGAAATAATTTTTGCTTTGTTGAATAGATTTTAGTTTGGGGTAGTCTTTCACCATTCTAACAGAGCTACGGAATATGAAGCACGACTACTCTGAAACCATGATAGATTTCCCATCGATCCTGACCAAAATGAGAATCATTGGACAAAGGGTGAAGAAATTCTTATGACATCGTTTCAGATTTTGTGTCTGTAGTGTGAAATAATTTTTGCTTTGATGGATAGATTTTAGTTTGGGGTAGTCTTTCAACATTCTAACAGAGCTACGGACAATGAAGTATGATTTTTCTGAAACCATGATAGATTTCCCATCGATCCTGACCAAAATAAGAATCATTGGACAAAGCGTGAAGAAATTCTTATGACTCTTTAGTGTGAAATAATTTTACTTAACAGAACTGCGAACCATGAAGTGATTTCTCTGAGACCATGAAAGATTTCCCATCGATCCTGACCAAAATGAGAATCATTGGACAAAGGGTGAAGAAATTCTTATGACATCGTTTCAGATTATGTGTCTGTAGTGTGAAATAATTTTTGCTTTGGTGAATAGATTTCAGTTTGGGGTAGTCTTTCAACATTCTAACAAAGCTACGGAATATGAAGTACGATTTCTCTGAAACCGTGATAGATTTCTCATCGATCCTGACCAAAATGAGAATCATTGGACAAAGTGTGAAGAAATTCTTATGGCATCGTTTCAGATTCTGTGTCTGTAGTGTGAAATAATTTTTGCTTTGTTGAATAGATTTTAGTTTGGGGTAGTCTTTCACCATTCTAACAAAGCTACGGAATATGAAGTACGATTACTCTGAAACCATGACAGATTTCCCATCGATGCTGACCAAAATGAAAAT
Source organism: Xylota sylvarum (assembly GCA_905220385.1). Taxonomy (NCBI): domain Eukaryota; kingdom Metazoa; phylum Arthropoda; class Insecta; order Diptera; family Syrphidae; genus Xylota; species Xylota sylvarum. The sequence continues at coordinate 1,482,009 of CAJMZQ010000061.1, forward strand.
TATTAGACAAAGGGTGAAGAAATTCTTATGACATTGTTTCAGATTATGTGCCTGTAGTGGGAAATAATTTTTGCTTTGGTGGATAGATTTTAGTTTGGGGTAGTCTTTCAACATTCTAATAGAGCTACGGAATATGAAGTACGATTTCTCTGAGACCATGAAAGATTTCCCATCGATCCTGACCAAAATGAGAATCATTGGACAAAGGGTGAAGAAATTCTTATGACATCGTTTCAGATTATGTGTCTGTAGTGTGAAATAATTTTTGCTTTGGTGAATAGATTTCAGTTTGGGGTAGTCTTTCAACATTCTAACAAAGCTACGGAATATGAAGTACGATTTCTCTGAAACCGTGATAGATTTCTCATCGATCCTGACCAAAATGAGAATCATTGGACAAAGTGTGAAGAAATTCTTATGGCATCGTTTCAGATTCTGTGTCTGTAGTGTGAAATAATTTTTGCTTTGTTGAATAGATTTTAGTTTGGGGTAGTCTTTCACCATTCTAACAAAGCTACGGAATATGAAGTACGATTACTCTGAAACCATGACAGATTTCCCATCGATGCTGACCAAAATGAAAATTATTAGACAAAGGGTGAAGAAATTCTTATGACATTGTTTCAGATTATGTGCCTGTAGTGGGAAATAATTTTTGCTTTGGTGGATAGATTTTAGTTTGGGGTAGTCTTTCAACATTCTAATAGAGCTACGGACTATGAAGTATGATTTCTCTGAAACCATGATAGATTTCCCATCTATCCTGACCAAAACGAGAATCATTGGACAAAGGGTGAAGAAATTCTTATGACTTCGCTTCAGATTATGTGTCTTTAGTGTGAAATAATTTTACTTAACAGAACTGTGAACCATGAAGTATGATTTCTCTGAAACCATGATAGATTTCCCATCTATCCTGACCAAAAAGAGAATGATTGGAAAAAGGGTGAAGAAATTCTTATGACATCGCTTCAGATTATGTGTCTGTAGTGTGAAATAATGTTTGCTTTGGTGAATAGATTTTAGTTTGGGGTAGTCTTTCAATATTCTAACAGCGCTACTGACTATAAGGTATGTTTTCTCTGAAACCTTGATAGATTTCCCATCTATCCTGACCAAAACGAGAGTCATTGGACAAAGTGTGAAGAAATTCTTATGACTTCGCTTCAGATTATGTGTCTTTAGTGTGAAATAATTTTACTTAACAGAACTGCGAACCATGAAGTATGATTTCTCTGAGACCATGATGGATTTCCCATCGATCCTGACTAAAATGAGAATCATTGGACAAAGGGTGAAGAAATTCTTATGACATCGTTTCAGATAATGTGTTTGTAGTGTGAAATAATTTTTGCTTTATTGGATAGATTTTAGTTTGGGGTAGTCTTTCAACATTCTAACAGAGCTACGGACTATGAAGTATGATTTTTCTGAAACCATGATAGATTTCCCATCGATCTTGACAAAAATAAAAATTATTAGACAAAGGGTGAAGAGATTCTTACGACATCGCGTCAGATTATGTGTCTGTAGTGTGAAATAATTTTTGCTTTGGTGAATAAAGTTCAGTTTGGGGTAGTCTTTCAACATTCTAACAGAGCTACGGGATATGAAGTACGATTTCTCTGAAACCGTGATAGATTTCCCATCGATCCTGACCAAAATGAGAATCATTGGACAAAGTGTGAAGAAATTCTTATGACATCGTTTCAGATTCTGTGTCTGTAGTGTGAAATAATTTTTGCTTTGTTGAATAGATTTTAGTTTGGGGTAGTCTTTCACCATTCTAACAGAGCTACGGAATATGAAGCACGACTACTCTGAAACCATGATAGATTTCCCATCGATCCTGACCAAAATGAGAATCATTGGACAAAGGGTGAAGAAATTCTTATGACATCGTTTCAGATTTTGTGTCTGTAGTGTGAAATAATTTTTGCTTTGATGGATAGATTTTAGTTTGGGGTAGTCTTTCAACATTCTAACAGAGCTACGGACTATGAAGTATGATTTTTCTGAAACCATGATAGATTTCCCATCGATCCTGACCAAAATAAGAATCATTGGACAAAGCGTGAAGAAATTCTTATGACTTCGCTACAGATTATATCTCTTTAGTGTGAAATAATTTTACTTAACAGAACTGCGAACCATGAAGTGATTTCTCTGAGACCATGAAAGATTTCCCATCGATCCTGACCAAAATGAGAATCATTGGACAAAGGGTGAAGAAATTCTTATGACATCGTTTCAGATTATGTGTCTGTAGTGTGAAATAATTTTTGCTTTGGTGAATAGATTTCAGTTTGGGGTAGTCTTTCAACATTCTAACAGGGCTGCGGAATATGAAGTACGAATTCTCTGAAACCGTGATAGATTTCTCATCGATCCTGACCAAAATGAGAATCATTGGACAAAGTGTGAAGAAATTCTTATGGCATCGTTTCAGATTCTGTGTCTGTAGTGTGAAATAATTTTTGCTTTGTTGAATAGATTTTAGTTTGGGGTAGTCTTTCACCATTCTAACAAAGCTACGGAATATGAAGTACGATTACTCTGAAACCATGACAGATTTCCCATCGATGCTGACCAAAATGAAAATTATTAGACAAAGGGTGAAGAAAGTCTTATGACATTGTTTCAGATTATGTGCCTGTAGTGGGAAATAATTTTTGCTTTGGTGGATAGATTTTAGTTTGGGGTAGTCTTTCAACATGCTAATAGAGCTACGGACTATGAAGTATGATTTCTCTGAAACCATGATAGATTTCCCATCTATCCTGACCAAAACGAGAATCATTGGACAAAGGGTGAAGAAATTCTTATGACATCGTTTCAGATTTTGTGTCTGTAGTGTGAAATAATTTTTGCTTTGATGGATAGATTTTAGTTTGGGGTAGTCTTTCAACATTCTAACAGAGCTACGGACTATGAAGTATGATTTTTCTGAAACCATGATAGATTTCCCATCGATCCTGACCAAAATAAGAATCATTGGACAAAGGGTGAAGAAATTCTTATGACTTCGCTACAGATTATATCTCTTTAGTGTGAAATAATTTTACTTAACAGAACTGCGAACCATGAAGTGATTTCTCTGAGACCATGAAAGATTTCCCATCGATCCTGACCAAAATGAGAATCATTGGACAAAGGGTGAAGAAATTCTTATGACATCGTTTCGGATTCTGTGTCTGTAGTGTGAAATAATTTTTGCTTTGTTGAATAGATTTTAGTTTGGGGTAGTCTTTCAACATTCTAACAGAGCTACGGAATATGAAGTACGATTTCTCTGACACCATGATAGATTTCCCATCTATACTTACCAAAATGAAAATCATTGGAAAAAGGGTGAAGAAATTCTTATGACATCGTTTCAGATTATGTGTCTGTAGTGTGAAATAATTTTTGCTTTGGTGGATAGATTTTAGTTTGGGGTAGTCTTTCAACATTCTAACAGAGCTACGGACTATGAAGTATGATTTTTCTGAAACCATGATAGATTTCCCATCGATCCTGACCAAAATAAGAATCATTGGACAAAGCGTGAAGAAATTCTTATGACTTCGCTACAGATTATATCTCTTTAGTGTGAAATAATTTTACTTAACAGAACTGCGAACCATGAAGTGATTTCTCTGAGACCATGAAAGATTTCCCATCGATCCTGACCAAAATGAGAATCATTGGACAAAGGGTGAAGAAATTCTTATGACATCGTTTCAGATTATGTGTCTGTAGTGTGAAATAATTTTTGCTTTGGTGAATAGATTTCAGTTTGGGGTAGTCTTTCAACATTCTAACAGAGCTACGGAATATGAAGTACGATTTCTCTGAAACCGTGATAGATTTCCCATCTATCCTGACCAAAATGAGAATCATTGGACAAAGGGTGAAGAAATTCTTATGACATCGTTTCAGATTCTGTGTCTGTAGTGTGAAATAATTTTTGCTTTGTTGAATAGATTTTAGTTTGGGGTAGTCTTGCAACATTCTAACAGAGCTACGGAATATGAAGTACGATTTCTCTGCAACCATGATAGATTTCCCATCGATGCTGACCAAAACGAAAATTATTAGACAAAGGGGAAGAAATTCTCACGACATCGCGTCAGATTATGTGCTGTAGTGTGAAATAATTTTTGCTTTGGTCAATAGATTTTAGTTTGGGGTAGTCTTTCAACATTCTAACAGAGCTGCGGACTATGAAATATGATTTCTCTGAAACCATGATAGATTTCCCATCTATCCTGACCAAAATGAGAATCATTGGACAGAGGGTGAAGAAATTCTTATGACATCGTTTCAGATTATGTGCCTGTAGTGTGATATAATTTTTGCTTTGGTGGATAGATTTTAGTTTGGGGTAGTCGTTCAACATTCTAACAGAGCTACGGACTATGAAGTATGATTTCTCGGAAACCATGATAGATTTCGCATCGATCCTGAACAAAATGAGAATCATTGGACAAAGGGTGAAGAAATTCTTATGACATCGCTTCAGATTATGTCTCTTTTGTGTGAAATAATTTTACTTAACAGAACTGCGAACCATGAAGTGATTTCTCTGAGACAATGATAGATTTCCCATCGATCCTGACCAAAATGAGAATCATTGGACAAAGGGTGAAGAAATTCTTATGACATCGTTTCAGATTCTGTGTCTGTAATGTGAAATAATTTTTGCTTTGTTGAATAGATTTTAGTTTGGGGTAGCCTTTCAACATTCTAACAGGGCTACGGACTATGAAGTATGATTTCTCTGAAACCATAATAGATTCCAAATAAATCCTTACCAAAATGAGAATCATTGGACAAAGGGTGAAGAAATTCTTATGACTTCGCTTCAGATTATATCTCTTTAGTGTGAAATAATTTTACTTAACAGAACTGCGAACCATGAAGTGATTTCTCTGAGACCATGAGAGATTTCCCATCCATCCTGACCAAAATGAGATTCATTGGACAAAGGGTGAAGAAATTCTTATGACTTCGCTTCAGATTATGTCTCTTTTGTGTGAAATAATTTTACTTAACAGAACTGCGAACCATGAAGTGATTTCTCTGAGACCATGATAGATTTCCCATCGATCCTGACCAAAATGAGAATCATTGGACAAAGGCTGAAGAAATTCTTATGACATCGTTTTAGATAATGTGTTTGTAGTGTGAAATAATTTTTGCTTTATTGGATAGATTTTAGTTTGGGGTAGTCTTTCAACATTCTAACAGAGCTACGGACTATGAAGTATGATTTTTCTGAAACCATGATAGATTTCCCATCGATCTTGACAAAAATAAAAATTATTAGACAAAGGGTGAAGAAATTCTTACGACATCGCGTCAGATTATGTGTCTGTAGTGTGAAATAATTTTTGCTTTGGTGAATAAAGTTCAGTTTGGGGTAGTCTTTCAACATTCTAACAGAGCTACGGACTATGAAGTATGATTTTTCTGAAACCATGATAGATTTCCCATCGATGCTGACCAAATCGAAAATTATTAGACAAAGGGGAAGAAATTCTCACGACATCGCGTCAGATTATGTGCTGTAGTGTGAAATAATTTTTGCTTTGGTCAATAGATTTTAGTTTGGGGTAGTCTTTCAACATTCTAACAGAGCTACGGACTATGAAGTATGATTTTTCTGAAACCATGATAGATTTCCCATCGATCTTGACAAAAATAAAAATTATTGGACAAAGTGTGAAGAAATTCTTATGACATCGTTTCAGATTCTGTGTCTGTAGTGTGAAATAATTTTTGCTTTGTTGAATAGATTTTAGTTTGGGGTAGTCTTTCACCATTCTAACAGAGCTACGGAATATGAAGCACGACTACTCTGAAACCATGATAGATTTCCCATCGATCCTGACCAAAATGAGAATCATTGGACAAAGGGTGAAGAAATTCTTATGACATCGTTTCAGATTTTGTGTCTGTAGTGTGAAATAATTTTTGCTTTGATGGATAGATTTTAGTTTGGGGTAGTCTTTCAACATTCTAACAGAGCTACGGACTATGAAGTATGATTTTTCTGAAACCATGATAGATTTCCCATCGATCCTGACCAAAATAAGAATCATTGGACAAAGCGTGAAGAAATTCTTATGACTTCGCTACAGATTATATCTCTTTAGTGTGAAATAATTTTACTTAACAGAACTGCGAACCATGAAGTGATTTCTCTGAGACCATGAAAGATTTAACATCGATCCTGACCAAAATGAGAATCATTGGACAAAGGGTGAAGAAATTCTTATGACATCGTTTCAGATTATGTGTCTGTAGTGTGAAATAATTTTTGCTTTGGTGAATAGATTTCAGTTTGGGGTAGTCTTTCAACATTCTAACAGGGCTACGGAATATGAAGTACGAATTCTCTGAAACCGTGATAGATTTCTCATCGATCCTGACCAAAATGAGCATCATTGGACAAAGTGTGAAGAAATTCTTATGGCATCGTTTCAGATTCTGTGTCTGTAGTGTGAAATAATTTTTGCTTTGTTGAATAGATTTTAGTTTGGGGTAGTCTTTCACCATTCTAACAAAGCTACGGAATATGAAGTACGATTACTCTGAAACCATGACAGATTTCCCATCGATGCTGACCAAAATGAAAATTATTAGACAAAGGGTGAAGAAATTCTTATGACATTGTTTCAGATTATGTGCCTGTAGTGGGAAATAATTTTTGCTTTGGTGGATAGATTTTAGTTTGGGGTAGTCTTTCAACATGCTAATAGAGCTACGGACTATGAAGTATGATTTCTCTGAAACCATGATAGATTTCCCATCTATCCTGACCAAAACGAGAATCATTGGACAAAGGGTGAAGAAATTCTTATGACATCGTTTCAGATTTTGTGTCTGTAGTGTGAAATAATTTTTGCTTTGATGGATAGATTTTAGTTTGGGGTAGTCTTTCAACATTCTAACAGAGCTACGGACTATGAAGTATGATTTTTCTGAAACCATGATAGATTTCCCATCGATCCTGACCAAAATAAGAATCATTGGACAAAGGGTGAAGAAATTCTTATGACTTCGCTACAGATTATATCTCTTTAGTGTGAAATAATTTTACTTAACAGAACTGCGAACCATGAAGTGATTTCTCTGAGACCATGAAAGATTTCCCATCGATCCTGACCAAAATGAGAATCATTGGACAAAGGGTGAAGAAATTCTTATGACATCGTTTCGGATTCTGTGTCTGTAGTGTGAAATAATTTTTGCTTTGTTGAATAGATTTTAGTTTGGGGTAGTCTTTCAACATTCTAACAGAGCTACGGAATATGAAGTACGATTTCTCTGACACCATGATAGATTTCCCATCTATACTTACCAAAATGAAAATCATTGGAAAAAGGGTGAAGAAATTCTTATGACATCGTTTCAGATTATGTGTCTGTAGTGTGAAATAATTTTTGCTTTGGTGGATAGATTTTAGTTTGGGGTAGTCTTTCAACATTCTAACAGAGCTACGGACTATGAAGTATGATTTTTCTGAAACCATGATAGATTTCCCATCGATCCTGACCAAAATAAGAATCATTGGACAAAGCGTGAAGAAATTCTTATGACTTCGCTACAGATTATATCTCTTTAGTGTGAAATAATTTTACTTAACAGAACTGCGAACCATGAAGTGATTTCTCTGAGACCATGAAAGATTTCCCATCGATCCTGACCAAAATGAGAATCATTGGACAAAGGGTGAAGAAATTCTTATGACATCGTTTCAGACTATGTGTCTGTAGTGTGAAATAATTTTTGCTTTGGTGAATAGATTTCAGTTTGGGGTAGTCTTTCAACATTCTAACAGAGCTACGGAATATGAAGTACGATTTCTCTGAAACCGTGATAGATTTCCCATCTATCCTGACCAAAATGAGAATCATTGGACAAAGGGTGAAGAAATTCTTATGACATCGTTTCAGATTCTGTGTCTGTAGTGTGAAATAATTTTTGCTTTGTTGAATAGATTTTAGTTTGGGGTAGTCTTGCAACATTCTAACAGAGCTACGGAATATGAAGTACGATTTCTCTGCAACCATGATAGATTTCCCATCGATGCTGACCAAAATGAGAATTATTAGACAAAGGGGAAGAAATTCTCACGACATCGCGTCAGATTATGTGCTGTAGTGTGAAATAATTTTTGCTTTGGTCAATAGATTTTAGTTTGGGGTAGTCTTTCAACATTCTAACAGAGCTGCGGACTATGAAATATGATTTCTCTGAAACCATGATAGATTTCCCATCTATCCTGACCAAAATGAGAATCATTGGACAGAGGGTGAAGAAATTCTTATGACATCGTTTCAGATTATGTGCCTGTAGTGTGATATAATTTTTGCTTTGGTGGATAGATTTTAGTTTGGGGTAGTCGTTCAACATTCTAACAGAGCTACGGACTATGAAGTATGATTTCTCGGAAACCATGATAGATTTCGCATCGATCCTGAACAAAATGAGAATCATTGGACAAAGGGTGAAGAAATTCTTATGACATCGCTTCAGATTATGTCTCTTTTGTGTGAAATAATTTTACTTAACAGAACTGCGAACCATGAAGTGATTTCTCTGAGACAATGATAGATTTCCCATCGATCCTGACCAAAATGAGAATCATTGGACAAAGGGTGAAGAAATTCTTATGACATCGTTTCAGATTCTGTGTCTGTAATGTGAAATAATTTTTGCTTTGTTGAATAGATTTTAGTTTGGGGTAGCCTTTCAACATTCTAACAGGGCTACGGACTATGAAGTATGATTTCTCTGAAACCATAATAGATTCCAAATAAATCCTTACCAAAATGAGAATCATTGGACAAAGGGTGAAGAAATTCTTATGACTTCGCTTCAGATTATGTCTCTTTAGTGTGAAATAATTTTACTTAACAGAACTGCGAACCATGAAGTGATTTCTCTGAGACCATGAGAGATTTCCCATCCATCCTGACCAAAATGAGATTCATTGGACAAAGGGTGAAGAAATTCTTATGACTTCGCTTCAGATTATGTCTCTTTTGTGTGAAATAATTTTACTTAACAGAACTGCGAACCATGAAGTGATTTCTCTGAGACCATGATAGATTTCCCATCGATCCTGACCAAAATGAGAATCATTGGACAAAGGCTGAAGAAATTCTTATGACATCGTTTTAGATAATGTGTTTGTAGTGTGAAATAATTTTTGCTTTATTGGATAGATTTTAGTTTGGGGTTGTCTTTCAACATTCTAACAGAGCTACGGACTATGAAGTATGATTTTTCTGAAACCATGATAGATTTCCCATCGATCTTGACAAAAATAAAAATTATTAGACAAAGGGTGAAGAAATTCTTACGACATCGCGTCAGATTATGTGTCTGTAGTGTGAAATAATTTTTGCTTTGGTGAATAAAGTTCAGTTTGGGGTAGTCTTTCAACATTCTAACAGAGCTACGGGATATGAAGTACGATTTCTCTGAAACCGTGATAGATTTCCCATCGATCCTGACCAAAATGAGAATCATTGGACAAAGTGTGAAGAAATTCTTATGACATCGTTTCAGATTCTGTGTCTGTAGTGTGAAATAATTTTTGCTTTGTTGAATAGATTTTAGTTTGGGGTAGTCTTTCACCATTCTAACAGAGCTACGGAATATGAAGCACGACTACTCTGAAACCATGATAGATTTCCCATCGATCCTGACCAAAATGAGAATCATTGGACAAAGGGTGAAGAAATTCTTATGACATCGTTTCAGATTTTGTGTCTGTAGTGTGAAATAATTTTTGCTTTGATGGATAGATTTTAGTTTGGGGTAGTCTTTCAACATTCTAACAGAGCTACGGACTATGAAGTATGATTTTTCTGAAACCATGATAGATTTCCCATCGATCCTGACCAAAATAAGAATCATTGGACAAAGCGTGAAGAAATTCTTATGACTTCGCTACAGATTATATCTCTTTAGTGTGAAATAATTTTACTTAACAGAACTGCGAACCATGAAGTGATTTCTCTGAGACCATGAAAGATTTCCCATCGATCCTGACCAAAATGAGAATCATTGGACAAAGGGTGAAGAAATTCTTATGACATCGTTTCAGATTATGTGTCTGTAGTGTGAAATAATTTTTGCTTTGGTGAATAGATTTCAGTTTGGGGTAGTCTTTCAACATTCTAACAGAGCTACGGAATATGAAGTACGATTTCTCTGAAACCGTGATAGATTTCTCATCGATCCTGACCAAAATGAGAATCATTGGACAAAGTGTGAAGAAATTCTTATGGCATCGTTTCAGATTCTGTGTCTGTAGTGTGAAATAATTTTTGCTTTGTTGAATAGATTTTAGTTTGGGGTAGTCTTTCACCATTCTAACAAAGCTACGGAATATGAAGTACGATTACTCTGAAACCATGACAGATTTCCCATCGATGGTGACCAAAATGAAAATTATTAGACAAAGGGTGAAGAAATTCTTATGACATTGTTTCAGATTATGTGCCTGTAGTGGGAAATAATTTTTGCTTTGGTGGATAGATTTTAGTTTGGGGTAGTCTTTCAACATGCTAATAGAGCTACGGACTATGAAGTATGATTTCTCTGAAACCATGATAGATTTCCCATCTATCCTGACCAAAACGAGAATCATTGGACAAAGGGTGAAGAAATTCTTATGACATCGTTTCAGATTTTGTGTCTGTAGTGTGAAATAATTTTTGCTTTGATGGATAGATTTTGGTTTGGGGTAGTCTTTCAACATTCTAACAGAGCTACGGACTATGAAGTATGATTTTTCTGAAACCATGATAGATTTCCCATCGATCCTGACCAAAATAAGAATCATTGGACAAAGGGTGAAGAAATTCTTATGACTTCGCTACAGATTATATCTCTTTAGTGTGAAATAATTTTACTTAACAGAACTGCGAACCATGAAGTGATTTCTCTGAGACCATGAAAGATTTCCCATCGATCCTGACCAAAATGAGAATCATTGGACAAAGGGTGAAGAAATTCTTATGACATCGTTTCGGATTCTGTGTCTGTAGTGTGAAATAATTTTTGCTTTGTTGAATAGATTTAAGTTTGGGGTAGTCTTTCAACATTCTAACAGAGCTACGGAATATGAAGTACGATTTCTCTGACACCATGACAGATTTCCCATCTATACTTACCAAAATGAAAATCATTGGAAAAAGGGTGAAGAAATTCTTATGACATCGTTTCAGATTATGTGTCTGTAGTGTGAAATAATTTTTGCTTTGGTGGATAGATTTTAGTTTGGGGTAGTCTTTCAACATTCTAACAGAGCTACGGACTATGAAGTATGATTTTTCTGAAACCATGATAGATTTCCCATCGATCCTGACCAAAATAAGAATCATTGGACAAAGCGTGAAGAAATTCTTATGACTTCGCTACAGATTATATCTCTTTAGTGTGAAATAATTTTACTTAACAGAACTGCGAACCATGAAGTGATTTCTCTGAGACCATGAAAGATTTCCCATCGATCCTGACCAAAATGAGAATCATTGGACAAAGGGTGAAGAAATTCTTATGACATCGTTTCAGATTATGTGTCTGTAGTGTGAAATAATTTTTGCTTTGGTGAATAGATTTCAGTTTGGGGTAGTCTTTCAACATTCTAACAGAGCTACGGAATATGAAGTACGATTTCTCTGAAACCGTGATAGATTTCCCATCTATCCTGACCAAAATGAGAATCATTGGACAAAGGGTGAAGAAATTCTTATGACATCGTTTCAGATTCTGTGTCTGTAGTGTGAAATAATTTTTGCTTTGTTGAATAGATTTTAGTTTGGGGTAGTCTTTCAACATTCTAACAGAGCTGCGGACTATGAAATATGATTTCTCTGAAACCATGATAGATTTCCCATCTATCCTGACCAAAATGAGAATCATTGGACAGAGGGTGAAGAAATTCTTATGACATCGTTTCAGATTATGTGCCTGTAGTGTGATATAATTTTTGCTTTGGTGGATAGATTTTAGTTTGGGGTAGTCGTTCAACATTCTAACAGAGCTACGGACTATGAAGTATGATTTCTCGGAAACCATGATAGATTTCGCATCGATCCTGAACAAAATGAGAATCATTGGACAAAGGGTGAAGAAATTCTTATGACATCGCTTCAGATTATGTCTCTTTTGTGTGAATTAATTTTACTTAACAGAACTGCGAACCATGAAGTGATTTCTCTGAGACCATGAGAGATTTCCCATCCATCCTGACCAAAATGAGATTCATTGGACAAAGGGTGAAGAAATTCTTATGACTTCGCTTCAGATTATGTCTCTTTTGTGTGAAATAATTTTACTTAACAGAACTGCGAACCATGAAGTGATTTCTCTGAGACAATGGTAGATTTCCCATCGATCCTGAACAAAATGAGAATCATTGGACAAAGTGTGAAGAAATTCTTATGACATCGTTTCAGATTCTGTGTCTGTAATGTGAAATAATTTTTGCTTTGTTGAATAGATTTTAGTTTGGGGTAGCCTTTCAACATTCTAACAGAGCTACGGACTATGAAGTATGATTTCTCTGAAACCATAATAGATTCCAAATAAATCCTTACCAAAATGAGAATCATTGGACAAAGGGTGAAGAAATTCTTATGACTTCGCTTCAGATTATGTCTCTTTAGTGTGAAATAATTTTACTTAACAGAACTGCGAACCATGAAGTGATTTCTCTGAGACCATGAGAGATTTCCCATCCATCCTGACCAAAATGAGATTCATTGGACAAAGGGTGAAGAAATTCTTATGACTTCGCTTCAGATTATGTCTCTTTTGTGTGAAATAATTTTACTTAACAGAACTGCGAACCATGAAGTTATTTCTCTGAGACCATGATAGATTTCCCATCGATCCTGACCAAAATGAGAATCATTGGACAAAGGCTGAAGAAATTCTTATGACATCGTTTTAGATAATGTGCCTGTAGTGGGAAATAATTTTTGCTTTGGTGGATAGATTTTAGTTTGGGGTAGTCTTTCAACATTCTAACAGAGCTACGGACTATGAAGTATGATTTCTCTGAAACCATGATAGATTTCCCATCCATCCTGACCAAAATGAGAATCATTAGACTAAGGGTGAAGAAATTCTTATGACTTCGCTTCAGATTATATCTCTTTAGTGTGAAATAATTTAACTTAACAGAACTGCGAACCATGAAGTGATTTCTCTGAGACCATGATAAATTTCCCATCTATCCTGACCACAATGAGAATCATTGGAAAAAGTTTGAAGAAATTCTTATGACATCGTTTCAGATTATGTGTCTGTAGTGTGAAATAATTTTTGCTTTGGTGGATAGATTTTCGTTTGGGGTAGTCTTTCAACATTCTAACAGAGCTACGGACTATGAAGTATGATTTCTCTGAAACCATGATAGATTTCCCATCCATCCTGACCAAAATGAGAATCATTGGACAAAGGGTGAAGAAATTCTTATGACATCGTTTCAGATTCTGTGTCTGTAGTGTGAAATAATTTTTGCTTTGTTGAATAGATTTTAGTTTGGGGTAGTCTTTCACCATTCTCACAGAGCTACGGAATATGAAGCACGATTACTCTGAAACCATGATAGATTTCCCATCGATCCTGACCAAAATGAGAATGATTGGACAAAGGGTGAAGAAATTCTTATGACATCGTTTCAGATTTTGTGTCTGTAGTGTGAAATAATTTTTGCTTTGATGGATAGATTTTAGTTTGGGGTAGTCTTTCAACATTCTAACAGAGCTACGGACTATGAAGTATGATTTTTCTGAAACCATGATAGATTTCCCATCGATCCTGAATAAAATAAGAATCATTGGACAAAGGGTGAAGAAATTCTTATGACTTCGCTACAGATTATATCTCTTTAGTGTGAAATAATTTTACTTAACAGAACTGCGAACCATGAAGTGATTTCTCTGAGACCATGAAAGATTTCCCATCGATCCTGACCAAAATGAGAATCATTGGACAAAGGGTGAAGAAATTCTTATGACATCGTTTCGGATTCTGTGTCTGTAGTGTGAAATAATTTTTGCTTTGTTGAATAGATTTTAGTTTGGGGTAGTCTTTCAACATTCTAACAGAGCTACGGAATATGAAGTACGATTTCTCTGACTCCTTGATAGATTTCCCATCTATACTTAATAAAATGAAAATCATTGGAAAAAGGGTGAAGAAATTCTTATGACATCGTTTCAGATTATGTGTCTGTAGTGTGAAATAATTTTTGCTTTGGTGGATAGATTTTAGTTTGGGGTAGTCTTTCAACATTCTAACAGAGCTACGGACTATGAAGTATGATTTCTCTGAAACCATAATAGATTTCCCATCGATCCTGACCAAAATAAGAATCATTGGACAAAGCGTGAAGAAATTCGTATGACTTCGCTACAGATTATATCTCTTTAGTGTGAAATAATTTTACTTAACAGAACTGCGAACCATGAAGTGATTTCTCTGAGACCATGAAAGATTTCCCATCGATCCTGACCAAAATGAGAATCATTGGACAAAGGGTGAAGAAATTCTTATGACATCGTTTCGGATTCTGTGTCTGTAGTGTGAAATAATTTTTGCTTTGTTGAATAGATTTTAGTTTGGGGTAGTCTTTCACCATTCTCACAGAGCTACGGAATATGAAGCACGATTACTCTGAAACCATGATAGATTTCCCATCGATCCTGACCAAAATGAGAATGATTGGACAAAGGGTGAAGAAATTCTTATGACATCGTTTCAGATTATGTGTCTGTAGTGTGAAATAGTTTTTGCTTTGGTGGATAGATTTTAGTTTGGGGTAGTCTTTCAACATTCTAACAGAGCTACGGACTATGAAGTATGATTTCTCTGAAACCATGATAGATTTCCCATCCATCCTGACCAAAATGAGAATCATTGGACTAAGGGTGAAAAAATTCTTATGACTTCGCTTCAGATTATATCTCTTTAGTGTGAAATAATTTAACTTAACAGAACTGCGAACCATGAAGTGATTTCTCTGAGACCATGATAAATTTCCCATCTATCCTGACCACAATGAGAATCATTGGAAAAAGTTTGAAGAAATTCTTATGACATCGTTTCAGATTATGTGTCTGTAGTGTGAAATAATTTTTGCTTTGGTGGATAGATTTTCGTTTGGGGTAGTCTTTCAACATTCTAACAGAGCTACGGACTATGAAGTATGATTTCTCTGAAACCATGATAGATTTCCCATCCATCCTGACCAAAATGAGAATCATTGGACAAAGGGTGAAGAAATTCTTATGACATCGTTTCAGATTCTGTGTCTGTAGTGTGAAATAATTTTTGCTTTGTTGAATAGATTTTAGTTTGGGGTAGTCTTTCACCATTCTCACAGAGCTACGGAATATGAAGCACGATTACTCTGAAACCATGATAGATTTCCCATCGATCCTGACCAAAATGAGAATGATTGGACAAAGGGTGAAGAAATTCTTATGACATCGTTTCAGATTTTGTGTCTGTAGTGTGAAATAATTTTTGCTTTGATGGATAGATTTTAGTTTGGGGTAGTCTTTCAACATTCTAACAGAGCTACGGACTATGAAGTATGATTTTTCTGAAACCATGATAGATTTCCCATCGATCCTGAATAAAATAAGAATCATTGGACAAAGGGTGAAGAAATTCTTATGACTTCGCTACAGATTATATCTCTTTAGTGTGAAATAATTTTACTTAACAGAACTGCGAACCATGAAGTGATTTCTCTGAGACCATGAAAGATTTCCCATCGATCCTGACCAAAATGAGAATCATTGGACAAAGGGTGAAGAAATTCTTATGACATCGTTTCGGATTCTGTGTCTGTAGTGTGAAATAATTTTTGCTTTGTTGAATAGATTTTAGTTTGGGGTAGTCTTTCAACATTCTAACAGAGCTACGGAATATGAAGTACGATTTCTCTGACTCCTTGATAGATTTCCCATCTATACTTAATAAAATGAAAATCATTGGAAAAAGGGTGAAGAAATTCTTATGACATCGTTTCAGACTATGTGTCTGTAGTGTGAAATAATTTTTGCTTTGGTGGATAGATTTTAGTTTGGGGTAGTCTTTCAACATTCTAACAGAGCTACGGACTATGAAGTATGATTTCTCTGAAACCATGATAGATTTCCCATCCATCCTGACCAAAATGAGAATCATTGGACAAAGGGTGAAGAAATTCTTATGACATCGTTTCAGATTCTGTGTCTGTAGTGTGAAATAATTTTTGCTTTGTTGAATAGATTTTAGTTTGGGGTAGTCTTTCAACATTCTAACAGAGCTACGGAATATGAAGTACGATTTCTCTGACTCCTTGATAGATTTCCCATCTATACTTAATAAAATGAAAATCATTGGAAAAATGGTGAAGAAATTCTTATGACATCGTTTCAGATTATGTGTCTGTAGTGTGAAATAATTTTTGCTTTGGTGGATAGATTTTAGTTTGGGGTAGTCTTTCAACATTCTAACAGAGCTACGGACTATGAAGTATGATTTCTCTGAAACCATAATAGATTTCCCATCGATCCTGACCAAAATAAGAATCATTGGACAAAGCGTGAAGAAATTCGTATGACTTCGCTACAGATTATATCTCTTTAGTGTGAAATAATTTTACTTAACAGAACTGCGAACCATGAAGTGATTTCTCTGAGACCATGAAAGATTTCCCATCGATCCTGACCAAAATGAGAATCATTGGACAAAGGGTGAAGAAATTCTTATGACATCGTTTCAGATTTTGTGTCTGTAGTGTGAAATAATTTTTGCTTTGATGGATAGATTTTAGTTTGGGGTAGTCTTTCAACATTCTAACAGAGCTACGGACTATGAAGTATGATTTTTCTGAAACCATGATAGATTTCCCATCGATCCTGAATAAAATAAGAATCATTGGACAAAGGGGGAAGAAATTCTCACGACATTGCGTCAGATTATGTGCTGTAGTGTGAAATAATTTTTGCTTTGGTGGATAGATTTTAGTTTGGGGTAGTCTTTCAACATTCTTACAGAGCTGCGGACTATGAAATATGATTTCTCTGAAACCATGATAGATTTCCCATCTATCCTGACCAAAATGAGAATCATTGGACGAAGGGTGAAGAAATTCTTATGACATCGTTTCAGATTATGTGCCTGTAGTGTGATATAATTTTTGCTTTGGTGGATAGATTTTAGTTTGGGGTAGTCGTTCAACATTCTAACAGAGCTACGGACTATGAAGTATGATTTCTCGGAAGCCATGATAGATTTCGCATCGATCCTGAACAAAATGAGAATCATTGGACAAAGGGTGAAGAAATTCTTATGACATCGCTTCAGATTATGTCTCTTTTGTGTGAAATAATTTTACTTAGCAGAACTGCGAACCATGAAGTGATTTCTCTGAGACAATGATAGATTTCCCATCGATCCTGACCAAAATGAGAATCATTGGACAAAGTTTGAAGAAATTCTTATGACATCGTTTCAGATTATGTGTCTGTAGTGTGAAATAATTTTTGCTTTATTGGATAGATTTTAGTTTGCGGTAGTCTTTCAACATTCTAACAGAGCTACGGACTACGAAGTATGATTTCTCTGAAACCATGATAGATTTCCTATCCATCCTGACCAAAATAAGAATCATTGGACAAAGTGTGAAGAAATTCTTATGACTTCGCTTCAGATTATATCTCTTTAGTGTGAAATAATTTTACTTAACAGAACTGCGAACCATGAAGTGATTTCTCTGAGACCATGATAGATTTCCTATCGATCCTGACCAAAATGAGTATCATTGGACAAAGGGTGAAGAAATTCTTATGACATCGTTTCAGATTCTGTGTCTGTAGTGTGAAATAATTTTTGCTTTGTTGAATAGATTTTAGTTTGAGGTAGTCTTGCAACATTCTAGCAGAGCTACGGAATATGAAGTACGATTTCTCTGCAACCATGATAGATTTCCCATCGATGCTGACCAAAATGAAAATTATTAGACAAAGGGGAAGAAATTCTCACGACATCGCGTCAGATTATGTGCTGTAGTGTGAAATAATTTTTGCTTTGGTGGATAGATTTTAGTTTGGGGTAGTCTTTCAACATTCTAACAGAGCTGCGGACTATGAAATATGATTTCTCTGAAACCATGATAGATTTCCCATCTATCCTGACCAAAATGAGAATCATTGGACAAAGGCTGAAGAAATTCTTATGACATCGTTTCAGATTATGTGCCTGTAGTGGGAAATAATTTTTGCTTTGGTGGATAGATTTTAGTTTGGGGTAGTCTTTCAACATTCTAACAGAGCTACGGACTATGAAGTATGATTTCTCTGAAACCATGATAGATTTCCCATCCATCCTGACCAAAATGAGAATCATTGGACTAAGGGTGAAGAAATTCTTATGACTTCGCTTCAGATTATATCTCTTTAGTGTGAAATAATTTAACTTAACAGAACTGCGTACCATGAAGTGATTTCTCTGAGACCATGATAGATTTCCCATCGATCCCGAACAAAATGAGAATCATTGGACAAAGGGTGAAGAAATTCTTATGACATCGTTTCAGATTATGTGCCTGTAGTGTGAAATAATTTTTGCTTTGGTGGATAGATTTTAGTTTGGGGTAGTCTTTCAACATTCTAACAGAGCTATGGACTATGAAGTATGATTTCTCTGAAACTATGATAGATTTCCCATCTATCCTGACCAAAATGAGAATCATTGGAAAAAGGGTGAAGAAATTCTTATGACATCGTTTCAGATTATGTGTCTGTAGTGTGAAATAATTTTTGCTTTATTGGATAGATTTTAGTTTGCGGTAGTCTTTCAACATTCTAACAGAGCTACGGACTACGAAGTATGATTTCTCTGAAACCATGATAGATTTCCTATCCATCCTGACCAAAATAAGAATCATTGGACAAAGTGTGAAGAAATTCTTATGACTTCGCTTCAGATTATATCTCTTTAGTGTGAAATAATTTTACTTAACAGATCTGCGAACCATGAAGTGATTTCTCTGACACCATGATAGATTTCCCATCGATCCTGACCAAAATGAGAATCATTGGACAAAGGGTAAAGAAATTCTTATGACATAGCTTCAGATTATGTGTCTGTAGTGTGAAATAACTTTTGCTTT
The DNA here is from genome assembly GCA_905220385.1 of Xylota sylvarum. Lineage (NCBI taxonomy): Eukaryota > Metazoa > Arthropoda > Insecta > Diptera > Syrphidae > Xylota > Xylota sylvarum. The sequence goes on from CAJMZQ010000061.1 coordinate 1,501,192, forward strand.
GGTGAATAGATTTTAGTTTGGGGTAGTCTTTCAATATTCTAACAGAGCTACGGACTATGAGGTATGATTTCTCTGAAACCATGATAGATTTCCCATCTATGTTGACCAAAACGAGAATCATTGGACAAAGGGCGAAGAAATTCTTATGACTTCGCTTCAGATTATGTGTCTTTAGTGTGGTGTGAAATAATTTTACTTAACAGAACTGCGAACCATGAAGTGATTTCTCTGAGACCATGATGGATTTCCCATCGATCCTGACTAAAATGAGAATCATTGGACAAAGGGTGAAGAAATTCTTATGACTTCGCTTCAGATTATGTCTCTTTAGTGTTAAATAATTTTACTTAACAGAACTGCGAACCATGAAGTGATTTCTCTGGGACCATGATAGATTTCCCGTCGATCCTGACCAAAATGAAAATCATTAGATAAAGGGTGAAGAAATTCTTACGACATCGTGCCAGATTATGTGTCTGTAGTGTGAAATAATTTTTGCTTTGGTGAATAGATTTTAGTTTGGGGTATTCTTTCAACATTCTAACAGAGCTACGGAATATGAAGTACGATTTCTCTGAAACCATGATAGATTTCCCATCGATTCTGACAGACACAATCTGGTCTCTTTAGTGTGCAATAATTTTACTTAACAGAACTGCGAACCATGAAGTGATTTCTCTGAGACCATGATAGATTTCCCATCGATCCTGACCAAAATGAAAATCATTAGACAAAGGGTGAAGAAACTCTTACGACATCGCGCCAGATTATGTGTCTGTATTGTGAAATAATATTTGCTTTGGTGAATAGATTTCAGTTGGGGGTAGTCTTTCAACATTCTAACAGAGCTACGGACTATGAGGTATGATTTCTCTGAAACCGTGATAGATTTCCCATCTATCCTGACCAAAACGAGAATTATTGGACAAAGGGTGAAGAAATTCTTATGACTTCGCTTCAGATTATGTGTCTTTAGTGTGAAATAATTTTACTTAACAGAACTGCGAACAATGAAGTGATTTCTCTGAGACCATGATACATTTCCCATCGATCCTGACCAAAATGAGAATCATTGGACAAAGGGTGAAGAAATTCTTATGACATCGTTTCAGATTCTGTGTCTGTAGTGTGAAATAATTTTTGCTTTGTTGAATAGATTTTAGTTTGGGGTAGTCTTTCAACATTCTAACAGAGCTACGGACTATGAAGTATGATTTCTCTGAAACCATAATAGATTCCAAATACATCCTTACCAAAATGAGAATCATTGGACAAAGGGTGAAGAAATTCTTATGACTTCGCTTCAGATTATGTCTCTTTTGTGTGAAATAATTTTACTTAACAGAACTGCGAACCATGAAGTGTTTTTCTCTGAGACCATGATAGATTTCCCATCGATCCTGACCAAAATGAGAATCATTGGACAAAGGCTGAAGAAATTCTTATGACATCGTTTCAGATTATGTGCCTGTAGTGGGAAATAATTTTTGCTTTGGTGGATAGATTTTAGTTTGGGGTAGTCTTTCAACATTCTAACAGAGCTACGGACTATGAAGTATGATTTCTCTGAAACCATGATAGATTTCCCATCCATCCTGACCAAAATGAGAATCATTGGACTAAAGGTGAAGAAATTCTTATGACTTCGCTTCAGATTATATCTCTTTAGTGTGAAATAATTTAACTTAACAGAACTGCGAACCATGAAGTGATTTCTCTGAGACCATGATAGATTTCCCATCTATCCTGACCACAATGAGAATCATTGGAAAAAGGGTGAAGAAATTCTTATGACATCGTTTCAGATTATGTGTCTGTAGTGTGAAATAATTTTTGCTTTGGTGGATAGATTTTAGTTTGGGGTAGTCTTTCAACATTCTAACAGAGCTACGGACTATGAAGTATGATTTCTCTGAAACCATGATAGATTTCCTATCCATCCTGACCAAAATGAGAATCATTGGACAAAGGGTGAAGAAATTCTTATGACATCGCGTCAGATTATATCTCTTTAGTGTGAAATAATTTTGCTTAACAGAACTGCGTACCATGAAGTGATTTCTCTGAGACCATGATAGATTTCCCATCGATCCCGAACAAAATGAGAATCATTGCACAAAGGGTGAAGAAATTCTTATGACATCGTTTCAGATTCTGTGTCTGTAGTGTGAAATAATTTTTGCTTTGTTGAATAGATTTTAGTTTGGGGTAGCCTTTCAACATTCTAACAGAACTACGGACTATGAAGTATGATTTCTCTGAAACCATAATAGATTCCAAATAAAAACCTTAGCAAAATGAGAATCACTGGACAAAGGGTGAAGAAATTCTTATGACTTCGTTTCAGATTATGTCTCTTTAGTGTGAAATAATTTTACCTAACAGAACTGCGAACCACGAAGTGATTTCTCTGAGACCATGAGAGATTTCCCATCCATCCTGACCAAAATGAGATTCATTGGACAAAGGGTGAAGAAATTCTTATGACTTCGCTTCAGATTATGTCTCTTTTGTGTGAAATAATTTTACTTAACAGAACTGCGAACCATGAAGTGATTTCTCTGAGACCATGATAGATTTCCCATCGATCCTGACCAAAATGAGAATCATTGGACAAAGGCTGAAGAAATTCTTATGACATCGTTTCAGATTATGTGCCTGTAGTGGGAATTAATTTTTGCTTTGGTGGATAGATTTTAGTTTGGTGTAGTCTTTCAACATTCTAACAGAGCTACGGACTATGAAGTATGATTTCTCTGAAACCATGATAGATTTCCCATCCATCCTGAAAAAAAGGAGAATCATTGGACTAAGGGTGAAGAAATTCTTATGACATCGCTACAGATTATATCTCTTTAGTGTGAAATAATTTTACTTAACAGAACTGCGTACCATGAAGTGATTTCTCTGAGACCATGATAGATTTCCCATCGATCCCGAACAAAATGAGAATCATTGGACAAAGGGTGAAGAAATTCTTATGACATCGTTTCAGATTATGTGTCTGTAGTGTGAAATAATTTTTGCTTTGGTGGATAGATTTTAGTTTGGGGTAGTCTTTCAACATTCTAACAGAGCTACGGACTATGAAGTATGATTTCTCTGAAAACATGATAGATTTCCCATCCATCCTGACCAAAATGAGAATCATTGGACAAAGGGTGAAGAAATTCTTATGACATCGTTTCAGATTATGTGCCTGTAGTGGGAATTAATTTTTGCTTTGGTGGATAGATTTTAGTTTGGGGTAGTCTTTCAACATTCTAACAGAGCTACGGACTATGAAGTATGATTTCTCTGAAACCATGATAGATTTCCCATCCATCCTGAAAAAAAGGAGAATCATTGGACTAAGGGTGAAGAAATTCTTATGACTTCGCTTCAGATTATGTGTCTTTAGTGTGAAATAATTTTACTTAACAGAACTGCGAACCATGAAGTGATTTCTCTGAGACCCTGATAGATTTCCCATAGATCCTGACCAAAATGAGAATCATTGGACAAAGGGTGAAGAAATTCTTACGACTTCGCTTCAGATTATAACTCTTTATTTGAAATAATTTTACTTAACAGAACTGCGAACAATGAAGTGATTTCTCTGAGACCATGATACATTTCCCATCGATCCTGACCAAAATGAGAATCATTGGACAAAGGGTGAAGAAATTCTTATGACATCGTTTCAGATTCTGTGTCTGTAGTGTGAAATAATTTTTGCTTTGTTGAATAGATTTTAGTTTGGGGTAGCCTTTCAACATTCTAACAGAGCTACGGACTATGAAGTATGATTTCTCTGAAACCATAATAGATTCCAAATAAATCCTTACCAAAATGAGAATCATTGGACAAAGGGTGAAGAAATTCTTATGACTTCGCTTCAGATTATGTCTCTTTAGTGTGAAATAATTTTACTTAACAGAACTGCGAACCATAAAGTGATTTCTCTGAGACCATGAGAGATTTCCCATCCATCCTGACCAAAATGAGATTCATTGGACAAAGGGTGAAGAAATTCTTATGACTTCGCTTCAGATTATGTCTCTTTTGTGTGAAATAATTTTACTTAACAGAACTGCGAACCATGAAGTGATTTCTCTGAGACCATGATAGATTTCCCATCGATCCTGACCAAAATGAGAATCATTGGACAAAGGCTGAAGAAATTCTTATGACATCGTTTCAGATTATGTGCCTGTAGTGGGAAATAATTTTTGCTTTGGTGGATAGATTTTAGTTTGGGGTAGTCTTTCAACATTCTAACAGAGCTACGGACTATGAAGTATGATTTCTCTGAAACCATGATAGATTTCCCATCCATCCTGACCAAAATGAGAATCATTGGACTAAGGGTGAAGAAATTCTTATGACTTCGCTTCAGATTATATCTCTTTAGTGTGAAATAATTTAACTTAACAGAACTGCGAACCATGAAGTGATTTCTCTGAGACCATGATAGATTTCCCATCTATCCTGACCACAATGAGAATCATTGGAAAAAGGGTGAAGAAATTCTTATGACATCGTTTCAGATTATGTGTCTGTAGTGTGAAATAATTTTTGCTTTGGTGGATAGATTTTAGTTTGGGGTAGTCTTTCAACATTCTAACAGAGCTACGGACTATGAAGTATGATTTCTCTGAAACCATGATAGATTTCCCATCCATCCTGACCAAAATGAGAATCATTGGACAAAGGGTGAAGAAATTCTTATGACATCGCGTCAGATTATATCTCTTTAGTGTGAAATAATTTTACTTAACAGAACTGCGTACCATGAAGTGATTTCTCTGAGACCATGATAGATTTCCCATCGATCCCGAACAAAATGAGAATCATTGCACAAAGGGTGAAGAAATTCTTATGACATCGTTTCAGATTATGTGTCTGTAGTGTGAAATAATTTTTGCTTTGTTGAATAGATTTTAGTTTGGGGTAGCCTTTCAACATTCTAACAGAGCTACGGACTATGAAGTATGATTTCTCTGAAACCATAATAGATTCCAAATAAAAACCTTACCAAAATGAGAATCATTGGACAAAGGGTGAAGAAATTCTTATGACTTCGCTTCAGATTATGTCTCTTTAGTGTGAAATAATTTTACCTAACAGAACTGCGAACCGTGAAGTGATTTCTCTGAGACCATGAGAGATTTCCCATCCATCCTGACCAAAATGAGATTCATTGGACAAAGGGTGAAGAAATTCTTATGACTTCGCTTCAGATTATGTCTCTTTTGTGTGAAATAATTTTACTTAACAGAACTGCGAACCATGAAGTGATTTCTCTGAGACCATGATAGATTTCCCATCGATCCTGACCAAAATGAGAATCATTGGACAAAGGCTGAAGAAATTCTTATGACATCGTTTCAGATTATGTGCCTGTAGTGGGAATTAATTTTTGCTTTGGTGGATAGATTTTAGTTTGGGGTAGTCTTTCAACATTCTAACAGAGCTACAGACTATGAAGTATGATTTCCCTGAAACCATGATAAATTTCCCATCCATCCTGAAAAAAAGGAGAATCATTGGACTAAGGGTGAAGAAATTCTTATGACATCGCGTCAGATTATATCTCTTTATTGTGAAATAATTTTACTTAACAGAACTGCGTACCATGAAGTGATTTCTCTGAGACCATGATAGATTTCCCATCGATCCCGAACAAAATGAGAATCATTGGACAAATGGTGAAGAAATTCTTATGACATCGTTTCAGATTATGTGTCTGTAGTGTGAAATAATTTTTGCTTTGGTGGATAGATTTTAGTTTGGGGTAGTCTTTCAACATTCTAACAGAGCTACGGACTATGAAGTATGATTTCTCTGAAACCATGATAGATTTCCCATCCATCCTGACCAAAATGAGAATCATTGGACAAAGGGTGAAGAAATTCTTATGACTTCGCTTCAGATTATATCTCTTTAGTGTGAAATAATTTTACTTAACAGAACTGCGAACCATGAAGTGATTTCTCTAAGACCATGAGAGATTTCTCATCCATCCTGACCAAAATGAGATTCATTGGACAAAGGGTGAAGAAATTCTTATGACTTCGCTTCAGATTATGTCTCTTTTGTGTGAAATAATTTTACTTAACAGAACTGCGAACCATGAAGTGATTTCTCTGAGACCATGATAGATTTCCCATCGATCCTGAACACAATGAGAATCACTGGAAAAAGGGTGAAGAAATTTTTATGACTTCGCTTCAGATTATGTCTCTTTAGTGTGAAATAATTTTACTTAACAGAACTGCGAACCATGAAGTGATTTCTCTGAGACCATGAGAGATTTCTCATCCATCCTGACCAAAATGAGATTCATTGGACAAAGGGTGAAGAAATTCTTATGACTTCGCTTCAGATTATGTCTCTTTTGTGTGAAATAATTTTACTTAACAGAACTGCGAACCATGAAGTGATTTCTCTGAGACCATGATAGATTTCCCATCGATCCTGACCAAAATGAGAATCATTGGACAAAGGCTGAAGAAATTCTTATGACATCGTTTCAGATTATGTGCCTGTAGTGGGAAATAATTTTTGCTTTGGTGGATAGATTTTAGTTTGGGGTAGTCTTTCAACATTCTAGCAGAGCTACGGACTATGAAGTATGATTTCTCTGAAACCATGATAGATTTCCCATCCATCCTGACCAAAATGAGAATCATTGGACTAAGGGTGAAGAAATTCTTATGACTTCGCTTCAGATTATATCTCTTTAGTGTGAAATAATTTAACTTAACAGAACTGCGTACCATGAAGTGATTTCTCTGAGACCATGATAGATTTCCCATCTATCCTGACCACAATGAGAATCATTGGAAAAAGGGTGAAGAAATTCTTATGACATCGTTTCAGATTATGTGTCTGTAGTGTGAAATAATTTTTGCTTTGATGGATAGATTTTAGTTTGGGGTAGTCTTTCAACATTCTAACAGAGCTACGGACTATGAAGTATGATTTCTCTGAAACCATGATAGATTTCCCATCCATCCTGACCAAAATGAGAATCATTGGACAAAGGGTGAAGAAATTCTTATGACATCGCGTCAGATTATATCTCTTTAGTGTGAAATAATTTTACTTAACAGAACTGCGAACCATGAAGTGATTTCTCTGAGACCACGATAGATTTATCATCGATCCTAACCAAAATGAGAATCATTGGACAAAGGGTGAAGAAATTCTTATGACATCGTTTCAGATTATGTGTCTGCAGTGTGAAATTATTTTTGCTTTGTTGAATAGATTTTAGTTTGGGGTAGTCTTTCAACATTCTAACAGAGCTACAGAATATGAAGCACGATTTCTCTGAAACTATGATAGATTTCCCATTGATCCTGACCAAAATGAGAATCATTGGACAAAGGGTGAAGAAATTCTTATGACATCGCTTCAGATTATGTGTCTGTAGTGTGAAATAATTTTACTTAACAGAACTGCGAACCATGAAGTGATTTCTCTGAGACCATGAGAGATTTCTCATCCATCCTGACCAAAATGAGAATCATTGGAAAAAGGGTGAAGAAATTCTTATGACTTCGCTTCGGATTATGTGCCTTTAGTGTGAAATAATGTTACTTAACAGAACTGCGAACCATGAAGTATGATTTCTCTGAGACCATGATGGATTTCCCATCGATCCTGACCAAAATGAGAATCATTAGACAAAGGGTGAAGAAATTCTTATGACATCGTTTCAGATTATGTGTCTGTAGTGTGAAATTATTTTTGCTTTGTTGAATAGATTTTAGTTTGGGGTAGTCTTTCAACATTCTAATAGAGCTACAGAATATGAAGCACGATTTCTCTGAAACTATGATAGATTTCCCATTGATCCTGACCAAAATGAGAATCATTGGACAAAGGGTGAAGAAATTCTTATAACATCGCTTCAGATTATGTGTCTGTAGTGTGAAATAATTTTACTTAACAGAACTGCGAACCATGAAGTGATTTCTCTGAGACCATGATAGATTTCCCATCTATCCTGAACACAATGAGAATCATTGGAAAAAGGGTGAAGAAATTTTTATGACTTCGCTTCAGATTATGTCTCTTTAGTGTGAAATAATTTTACTTAACAGAACTGCGAACCATGAAGTGATTTCTCTGAGACCATGAGAGATTTCTCATCCATCCTGACCAAAATGAGATTCATTGGACAAAGGGTGAAGAAATTTTTATGACTTCGCTTCGGATTATGTGCCTTTAGTGTGAAATAATTTTACTTAACAGAACTGCGAACCATGAAGTATGATTTCTCTGAGACCATGATGGATTTCCCATCGATCCTGACCAAAATGAGAATCATTAGACAAAGGGTGAAGAAATTCTTATGACATCGTTTCAGATTATGTGTCTGTAGTGTGAAATTATTTTTGCTTTGTTGAATAGATTTTAGTTTGGGGTAGTCCTTCAACATTCTAATAGAGCTACAGAATATGAAGCACGATTTCTCTGAAACTATGATAGATTTCCCATTGATCCTGACCAAAATGAGAATCATTGGACAAAGGGTGAAGAAATTCTTACGACATCGCGTCAGATTATGTGACTATAGTGTGAAATAATATTTGCTTTGGTGATTTCTCTGAGACCATGATAGATTTCCCATCTATCGTGAACACAATGAGAATCACTGGAAAAAGGGTGAAGAAATTTTTATGACTTCGCTTCAGATTATGTCTCTTTAGTGTGAAATAATTTTACTTAACAGAACTGCGAACCATGAAGTGATTTCTCTGAGACCATGAGAGATTTCTCATCCATCCTGACCAAAATGAGATTCATTGGACAAAGGGTGAAGAAATTCTTATGACTTCGCTTCAGATTATGTCTCTTTTGTGTGAAATAATTTTACTTAACAGAACTGCGAACCATGAAGTGATTTCTCTGAGACCATGATAGATTTCCCATCGATCCTGACCAAAATGAGAATCATTGGACAAAGGCTGAAGAAATTCTTATGACATCGTTTCAGATTATGTGCCTGTAGTGGGAAATAATTTTTGCTTTGGTGGATAGATTTTAGTTTGGGGTAGTCTTTCAACATTCTAGCAGAGCTACGGACTATGAAGTATGATTTCTCTGAAACCATGATAGATTTCCCATCCATCCTGCCCAAAATGAGAATCATTGGACTAAGGGTGAAGAAATTCTTATGACTTCGCTTCAGATTATATCTCTTTAGTGTGAAATAATTTAACTTAACAGAACTGCGTACCATGAAGTGATTTCTCTGAGACCATGATAGATTTCCCATCTATCCTGACCACAATGAGAATCATTGGAAAAAGGGTGAAGAAATTCTTATGACATCGTTTCAGATTATGTGTCTGTAGTGTGAAATAATTTTTGCTTTGATGGATAGATTTTAGTTTGGGGTAGTCTTTCAACATTCTAACAGAGCTACGGACTATGAAGTATGATTTCTCTGAAACCATGATAGATTTCCCATCCATCCTGACCAAAATGAGAATCATTGGACAAAGGGTGAAGAAATTCTTATGACATCGCGTCAGATTATATCTCTTTAGTGTGAAATAATTTTACTTAACAGAACTGCGAACCATGAAGTGATTTCTCTGAGACCACGATAGATTTATCATCGATCCTAACCAAAATGAGAATCATTGGACAAAGGGTGAAGAAATTCTTATGACATCGTTTCAGATTATGTGTCTGTAGTGTGAAATTATTTTTGCTTTGTTGAATAGATTTTAGTTTGGGGTAGTCTTTCAACATTCTAACAGAGCTACAGAATATGAAGCACGATTTCTCTGAAACTATGATAGATTTCCCATTGATCCTGACCAAAATGAGAATCATTGGACAAAGGGTGAAGAAATTCTTATGACATCGCTTCAGATTATGTGTCTGTAGTGTGAAATAATTTTACTTAACAGAACTGCGAACCATGAAGTGATTTCTCTGAGACCATGAGAGATTTCTCATCCATCCTGACCAAAATGAGAATCATTGGAAAAAGGGTGAAGAAATTCTTATGACTTCGCTTCGGATTATGTGCCTTTAGTGTGAAATAATTTTACTTAACAGAACTGCGAACCATGAAGTATGATTTCTCTGAGACCATGATGGATTTCCCATCGATCCTGACCAAAATGAGAATCATTAGACAAAGGGTGAAGAAATTCTTATGACATCGTTTCAGATTATGTGTCTGTAGTGTGAAATTATTTTTGCTTTGTTGAATAGATTTTAGTTTGGGGTAGTCTTTCAACATTCTAATAGAGCTACAGAATATGAAGCACGATTTCTCTGAAACTATGATAGATTTCCCATTGATCCTGACCAAAATGAGAATCATTGGACAAAGGGTGAAGAAATTCTTATAACATCGCTTCAGATTATGTGTCTGTAGTGTGAAATAATTTTACTTAACAGAACTGCGAACCATGAAGTGATTTCTCTGAGACCATGATAGATTTCCCATCTATCCTGAACACAATGAGAATCATTGGAAAAAGGGTGAAGAAATTTTTATGACTTCGCTTCAGATTATGTCTCTTTAGTGTGAAATAATTTTACTTAACAGAACTGCGAACCATGAAGTGATTTCTCTGAGACCATGAGAGATTTCTCATCCATCCTGACCAAAATGAGATTCATTGGACAAAGGGTGAAGAAATTTTTATGACTTCGCTTCAGATTATGTCTCTTTAGTGTGAAATAATTTTACTTAACAGAACTGCGAACCATGAAGTGATTTCTCTGAAACCATGATAGATTTCCTATCGATCCTGACCAAAATGAGAATCATTAGACAAAGGGTGAAGAAATTCTTACGACATCGCGTCAGATTATGTGACTATAGTGTGAAATAATATTTGCTTTGGTGAATAGATTTCAGTTGGGGGTAGTCTTTCAACATTCTAACAGAGCTACGGACTATGAGGTATGATTTCTCTGAAACCGTGATAGATTTCCCATCTATCCTGACCAAAACGAGAATTATTGGACAAAGTGTGAAGAAATTCTTATGACTTCGCTTCAGATTATGTGTCTTTAGTGTGAAATAATTTTACTTAACAGAACTGCGAACCATGAAGTGATTTCTCTGAGCCCCTGATAGATTTCCAATAGATCCTGACCAAAATGAGAATCATTGGACAAAGGGTGAAGAAATTCTTATGACTTCGCTTCAGATTATAAGTCTTTAGTGTGAAATAATTTTACTTAACAGAACTGCGCACAATGAAGTGATTTCTCTGAGACCATGATACATTTCCCATCGATCCTGCCCAAAATGAAAATCATTGGACAAAGGGTGAAGAAATTCTTATGACATCGTTTCAGATTCTGTGTCTGTAGTGTGAAATAATTTTTGCTTTGTTGAATAAATTTTAGTTTGGATTAGTCTTTCAACATTCTAACAGAGCTACGGACTATGAAGTATGATTTCTCTGAAACCATAATAGATTCCAAATAGATCCTTACCAAAATGAGAATCATTGGACAAAGGTTGAATAAATTCTTATGACATCGCTTCAGATTATGTTTCTTTACTGTGAAGTAATTTTACTTAACTGATTTCTCTGAGACCATGATAGATTTCCCATCGATCCTGACCAAAATGAGAATCATTGGAAAAAGGGTGAAGAAATTCTTATGACTTCGCTTCGGATTATGTGCCTTTAGTGTGAAATAATTTTACTTAACAGAACTGCGAACCATGAAGTATGATTTCTCTGAGACCATGATGGATTTCCCATCGATCCTGACCAAAATGAGAATCATTGGACAAAGGGTGAAGAAATTCTTATGACATCGTTTCAGATTATGTGTCTGTAGTGTGAAATAATTTTTGGTTTGGTGAATAGATTTTAGTTTGGCGTAGTCTTTCAACATTCTAACAGAGCTACGGACTATGAGGTATGATTTCTCTGAAACCGTGATAGATTTCCCATCTATCCTGACCAAAACGAGAATTATTGGACAAAGTGTGAAGAAATTCTTATGACTTCGCTTCAGATTATGTGTCTGTAGTGTGAAATAATTTTTGCTTAGTTGAATAGATTTTAGTTTGGGGAAGTCTTGCAACATTCTAACAGAGCTACGGAATATGAAGTACGATTTCTCTGCAACCATGATAGATTTCCCATCGATGCTGACCAAAATGAAAATTATTACACAAAGTGTGAAGAAATTCTTATGACTTCGCTTCAGATTATGTGTCTTTAGTGTGAAATAATTTTACTTAACAGAACTGCGAACCATGAAGTGATTTCTCTGAGACCATGATAGATTTCCCATCGATCCTGACCAAAATGAGAATCATTGGACAAAGGGTGAAGAAATTCTTATGACTTCGCTTCAGATTATGTGTCTGTAGTGTGAAATAATTTTTGCTTTGTTGAATAGATTTTAGTTTGGGGAAGTCTTGCAACATTCTAACAGAGCTACGGAATATGAAGTACGATTTCTCTGCAACCATGATAGATTTCCCATCGATGCTGACCAAAATGAAAATTATTACACAAAGTGTGAAGAAATTCTTATGACTTCGCTTCAGATTATGTGTCTTTAGTGTGAAATACTTTTACTTAACAGAACTGCGAACCATGAAGTGATTTCTCTGAGACCATGATAGATTTCCCATCGATCCTGACCAAAATGAGAATCATTGGACAAAGGGTGAAGTAATTCTTGTGACTTCGCTTCAGATTATAACTCTTTAGTGTGAAATAAGTTTACTTAACAGAACTGCGAACCATGAAGTGATTTCTCTGAGACCATGATAGATTTCCCATCGATCCTGACCAAAATGAAAATCATTAGACAAAGGGTGAAGAAATTCTCACGACATCGCGTCAGATTATGTGTCTGTAGTGTGAAATAATATTTGCTTTGGTGAATAGATTTCAGTTGGGGGTAGTGTTTCAACATTCTAACAGAGCTACGGACTATGAGGTATGATTTCTCTGAAACCGTGATAGATTTCCCATCTCTCCTGACCAAAACGAGAATTATTGGACAAAGTGTGAAGAAATACTTATGACTTCGCTTCAGATTATGTGTCTTTAGTGTGAAATAATTTTACTTAACAGAACTGCGAACCATGAAGTGATTTCTCTGAGACCCAGATAGATTTCCCATAGATCCTGACCAAAATGAGAATCATTGGACAAAGGGTGAAGTAATTCTTATGACTTCGCTTCGGATTATGTGCTTTTAGTGTGAAATAATTTTACTTAACAGAACTGCGAACCATGAAGTATGATTTCTCTGAGACCATGATGGATTTCCCATCGATCCTGACCAAAATGAGAATCATTGGACAAAGGGTGAAGAAATTCTTATGACTTCGCTTCAGATTATATCTCTTTAGTGTGAAATAATTTTACTTAACAGAACTGCGAACCATGAAGTGATTTCTCTGAGACCATGATAGATTTCCCATCGATCCTGACCAAAATGAGAATCATTGGACAAAGGGTGAAGAAATTCTTATGACTTCGCTTCAGATTATGTGTCTGTAGTGTGAAATAATTTTACTTAACAGAACTGCGAACCATGAAGTGATTTCTCTGAGACCATGAGAGATTTCTCATCCATCCTGACCAAAATGAGATTCATTGGACAAAGGGTGAAGAAATTCTTATGACTTCGCTTCAGATTATGTCTCTTTTGTGTGAAATAATTTTACTTAACAGAACTGCGAACCATGAAGTGATTTCTCTGAGACCATGATAGATTTCCCATCGATCCTGACCAAAATGAGAATCATTGGACAAAGGCTGAAGAAATTCTTATGACATCGTTTCAGATTATGTGCCTGTAGTGGGAAATAATTTTTGCTTTGGTGGATAGATTTTAGTTTGGGGTAGTCTTTCAACATTCTAGCAGAGCTACGGACTATGAAGTATGATTTCTCTGAAACCATGATAGATTTCCCATCCATCCTGACCAAAATGAGAATCATTGGACAAAGGGTAAAGAAATTCTTATGACATAGCTTCAGATTATGTGTCTGTAGTGTGAAATAACTTTTGCTTTGGTGAATAGATTTTAGTTTGGGGTAGTCTTTCAATATTCTAACAGAGCTACGGACTATGAGGTATGATTTCTCTGAAACCATGATAGATTTCCCATCTATCCTGACCAAAACGAGAATCATTGGACAAAGGGTGAAAAAATTCTTATGACTTCGCTTCAGATTATGTGTCTTTAGTGTGCTGTGAGATAATTTTACTTAACAGAACTGCGAACCATGAAGTGATTTCTCTGAGACCATGATAGATTTCCCATCGATCCTCACCAAAATCAGAATCAGTCTACAAAGGGTGAAGAAATTCTTGTGACTTCGTTTCAGATTATGTCTCTTTAGTGTTAAATAATTTTACTTAACAGAACTGCGAACCATGAAGTGATTTCTCTGAGACCATGAGAGATTTCTCATCCATCCTGACCAAAATGAGATTCATTGGACAAAGGGTGAAGAAATTCTTATGACTTCGCTTCAGATTATGTCTCTTTTGTGTGAAATAATTTTACTTAACAGAACTGCGAACCATGAAGTGATTTCTCTGAGACCATGATAGATTTCCCATCGATCCTGACCAAAATGAGAATCATTGGACAAAGGCTGAAGAAATTCTTATGACATCGTTTCAGATTATGTGCCTGTAGTGGGAAATAATTTTTGCTTTGGTGGATAGATTTTAGTTTGGGGTAGTCTTTCAACATTCTAGCAGAGCTACGGACTATGAAGTATGATTTCTCTGAAACCATGATAGATTTCCCATCCATCCTGACCAAAATGAGAATCATTGGACTAAGGGTGAAGAAATTCTTATGACTTCGCTTCAGATTATATCTCTTTAGTGTGAAATAATTTAACTTAACAGAACTGCGAACCATGAAGTGATTTCTCTGAGACCATGATAGATTTCCCATCTATCCTGACCACAATGAGAATCATTGGAAAAAGGGTGAAGAAATTCTTATGACATCGTTTCAGATTATGTGTCTGTAGTGTGAAATAATTTTTGCTTTGATGGATAGATTTTAGTTTAGGGTAGTCTTTCAACATTCTAACAGAGCTACGGACTATGAAGTATGATTTCTCTGAAACCATGATAGATTTCCCATCGATCCTGACCAAAATGAGAATCATTGGACAAAGGCTGAAGAAATTCTTATGACATCGTTTCAGATTATGTGCCTGTAGTGGGAAATAATTTTTGCTTTGGTGGATAGATTTTAGTTTGGGGTAGTCTTTCAACATTCTAGCAGAGCTACGGACTATGAAGTATGATTTCTCTGAAACCATGATAGATTTCCCATCCATCCTGACCAAAATGAGAATCATTGGACTAAGGGTGAAGAAATTCTTATGACTTCGCTTCAGATTATATCTCTTTAGTGTGAAATAATTTAACTTAACAGAACTGCGAACCATGAAGTGATTTCTCTGAGACCATGATAGATTTCCCATCTATCCTGACCACAATGAGAATCATTGGAAAAAGGGTGAAGAAATTCTTATGACATCGTTTCAGATTATGTGTGTGTAGTGTGAAATTATTTTTGCTTTGTTGAATAGATTTTAGTTTGGGGTAGTCTTTCAACATTCTAACAGAGCTACAGAATATGAAGCACGATTTCTCTGAAACTATGATAGATTTCCCATTGATCCTGACCAAAATGAGAATCATTGGACAAAGGGTGAAGAAATTCTTATGACATCGCTTCAGATTATGTGTCTGTAGTGTGAAATAATTTTACTTAACAGAACTGCGAACCATGAAGTGATTTCTCTGAGACCATGAGAGATTTCTCATCCATCCTGACCAAAATGAGAATCATTGGAAAAAGGGTGAAGAAATTCTTATGACTTCGCTTCGGATTATGTGCCTTTAGTGTGAAATAATTTTACTTAACAGAACTGCGAACCATGAAGTATGATTTCTCTGAGACCATGATGGATTTCCCATCGATCCTGACCAAAATGAGAATCATTGGACAAAGGGTGAAGAAATTCTTATGACATCGTTTCAGATTATGTGTCTGTAGTGTGAAATTATTTTTGCTTTGTTGAATAGATTTTAGTTTGCGGTAGTCTTTCAACATTCTAATAGAGCTACAGAATATGAAGCACGATTTCTCTGAAACTATGATAGATTTCCCATTGATCCTGACCAAAATGAGAATCATTGGACAAAGGGTGAAGAAATTCTTATAACATCGCTTCAGATTATGTGTCTGTAGTGTGAAATAATTTTACTTAACAGAACTGCGAACCATGAAGTGATTTCTCTGAGACCATGATAGATTTCCCATCTATCCTGAACACAATGAGAATCATTGGAAAAAGGGTGAAGAAATTTTTATGACTTCGCTTCAGATTATGTCTCTTTAGTGTGAAATAATTTTACTTAACAGAACTGCGAACCATGAAGTATGATTTCTCTGAGACCATGATGGATTTCCCATCGATCCTGACTAAAATGAGAATCATTGGACAAAGGGTGAAGAAATTCTTATGACATCGTTTCAGATTATGTGTGTGTAGTGTGAAATTATTTTTGCTTTGTTGAATAGATTTTAGTTTGGGGTAGTCTTTCAACATTCTAACAGAGCTACAGAATATGAAGCACGATTTCTCTGAAACTATGATAGATTTCCCATTGATCCTGACCAAAATGAGAATCATTGGACAAAGGGTGAAGAAATTCTTATGACATCGCTTCAGATTATGTGTCTGTAGTGTGAAATAATTTTACTTAACAGAACTGCGAACCATGAAGTGATTTCTCTGAGACCATGAGAGATTTCTCATCCATCCTGACCAAAATGAGAATCATTGGAAAAAGGGTGAAGAAATTCTTATGACTTCGCTTCGGATTATGTGCCTTTAGTGTGAAATAATTTTACTTAACAGAACTGCGAACCATGAAGTATGATTTCTCTGAGACCATGATGGATTTCCCATCGATCCTGACCAAAATGAGAATCATTGGACAAAGGGTGAAGAAATTCTTATGACATCGTTTCAGATTATGTGTCTGTAGTGTGAAATTATTTTTGCTTTGTTGAATAGATTTTAGTTTGGGGTAGTCTTTCAACATTCTAATAGAGCTACAGAATATGAAGCACGATTTCTCTGAAACTATGATAGATTTCCCATTGATCCTGAACACAATGAGAATCATTGGAAAAAGGGTGAAGAAATTTTTATGACTTCGCTTCAGATTATGTCTCTTTAGTGTGAAATAATTTTACTTAACAGAACTGCGAACCATGAAGTGATTTCTCTGAGACCATGATAGATTTCCCATCTATCCTGAACACAATGAGAATCATTGGAAAAAGGGTGAAGAAATTTTTATGACTTCGCTTCAGATTATGTCTCTTTAGTGTGAAATAATTTTACTTAACAGAACTGCGAACCATGAAGTGATTTCTCTGAGACCATGAAAGATTTCTCATCCATCCTGACCAAAATGAGATTCATTGGACAAAGGGTGAAGAAATTTTTATGACTTCGCTTCAGATTATGTCTCTTTAGTGTGAAATAATTTTACTTAACAGAACTGCGAACCATGAAGTGATTTCTCTGAAACCATGATAGATTTCCTATCGATCCTGACCAAAATGAGAATCATTAGACAAAGGGTGAAGAAATTCTTACGACATCGCGTCAGATTATGTGACTATAGTGTGAAATAATATTTGCTTTGGTGAATAGATTTCAGTTGGGGGTAGTCTTTCAACATTCTAACAGAGCTACGGACTATGAGGTATGATTTCTCTGAAACCGTGATAGATTTCCCATCTATCCTGACCAAAACGAGAATTATTGGACAAAGTGTGAAGAAATTCTTATGACTTCGCTTCAGATTATGTGTCTTTAGTGTGAAATAATTTTACTTAACAGAACTGCGCACAATGAAGTGATTTCTCTGAGACCATGATACATTTCCCATCGATCCTGCCCAAAATGAAAATCATTGGACAAAGGGTGAAGAAATTCTTATGACATCGTTTCAGATTCTGTGTCTGTAGTGTGAAATAATTTTTGCTTTGTTGAACAAATTTTAGTTTGGATTAGTCTTTCAACATTCTAACAGAGCTACGGACTATGAAGTATGATTTCTCTGAAACCATAATAGATTCCAAATAGATCCTTACCAAAATGAGAATCATTGGACAAAGGTTGAATAAATTCTTATGACATCGCTTCAGATTATGTTTCTTTACTGTGAAGTAATTTTACTTAACTGATTTCTCTGAGACCATGATAGATTTCCCATCGATCCTGACCAAAATGAGAATCATTGGAAAAAGGGTGAAGAAATTCTTATGACTTCGCTTCAGATTATAACTCTTTAGTGTGAAATAATTTTACTTAACAGAACTGCGCACAATGAAGTGATTTCTCTGAGACCATGATACATTTCCCATCGATCCTGCCCAAAATGAAAATCATTGGACAAAGGGTGAAGAAATTCTTATGACATCGTTTCAGATTCTGTGTCTGTAGTGTGAAATAATTTTTGCTTTGTTGAACAAATTTTAGTTTGGATTAGTCTTTCAACATTCTAACAGAGCTACGGACTATGAAGTATGATTTCTCTGAAACCATAATAGATTCCAAATAGATCCTTACCAAAATGAGAATCATTGGACAAAGGTTGAATAAATTCTTATGACATCGCTTCAGATTATGTTTCTTTACTGTGAAGTAATTTTACTTAACTGATTTCTCTGAAACCGTGATAGATTTCCCATCTATCCTGACCAAAACGAGAATTATTGGACAAAGTGTGAAGAAATTCTTATGACTTCGCTTCAGATTATGTGTCTTTAGTGTGAAATAATTTTACTTAACAGAACTGCGCACAATGAAGTGATTTCTCTGAGACCATGATACATTTCCCATCGATCCTGCCCAAAATGAAAATCATTGGACAAAGGGTGAAGAAATTCTTATGACATCGTTTCAGATTCTGTGTCTGTAGTGTGAAATAATTTTTGCTTTGTTGAACAAATTTTAGTTTGGATTAGTCTCTCAACATTCTAACAGAGCTACGGACTATGAAGTATGATTTCTCTGAAACCATAATAGATTCCAAATAGATCCTTACCAAAATGAGAATCATTGGACAAAGGTTGAATAAATTCTTATGACATCGCTTCAGATTATGTTTCTTTACTGTGAAGTAATTTTACTTAACTGATTTCTCTGAAACCGTGATAGATTTCCCATCTATCCTGACCAAAACGAGAATTATTGGACAAAGTGTGAAGAAATTCTTATGACTTCGCTTCAGATTATGTGTCTTTAGTGTGAAATAATTTTACTTAACAGAACTGCGCACAATGAAGTGATTTCTCTGAGACCATGATACATTTCCCATCGATCCTGCCCAAAATGAAAATCATTGGACAAAGGGTGAAGAAATTCTTATGACATCGTTTCAGATTCTGTGTCTGTAGTGTGAAATAATTTTTGCTTTGTTGAACAAATTTTAGTTTGGATTAGTCTTTCAACATTCTAACAGAGCTACGGACTATGAAGTATGATTTCTCTGAAACCATAATAGATTCCAAATAGATCCTTACCAAAATGAGAATCATTGGACAAAGGTTGAATAAATTCTTATGACATCGCTTCAGATTATGTTTCTTTACTGTGAAGTAATTTTACTTAACTGATTTCTCTGAGACCATGATAGATTTCCCATCGATCCTGACCAAAATGAGAATCATTGGAAAAAGGGTGAAGAAATTCTTATGACTTCGCTTCGGATTATGTGCCTTTAGTGTGAAATAATTTTACTTAACAGAACTGCGAACCATGAAGTATGATTTCTCTGAGACCATGATGGATTTCCCATCGATCCTGACCAAAATGAGAATCATTGGACAAAGGGTGAAGAAATTCTTATGACATCGTTTCAGATTATGTGTCTGTAGTGTGAAATAATTTTTGGTTTGGTGAATAGATTTTAGTTTGGCGTAGTCTTTCAACATTCTAACAGAGCTACGGACTATGAGGTATGATTTCTCTGAAACCGTGATAGATTTCCCATCTATCCTGACCAAAACGAGAATTATTGGACAAAGTGTGAAGAAATTCTTATGATTTCGCTTCAGATTATGTGTCTGTAGTGTGAAATAATTTTTGCTTTGTTGAATAGATTTTAGTTTGGGGTAGTCTTGCAACATTCTAACAGAGCTACGGAATATGAAGTACGATTTCTCTGCAACCATGATAGATTTCCCATCGATGCTGACCAAAATGAAAATTATTACACAAAGTGTGAAGAAATTCTTATGACTTCGCTTCAGATTATGTGTCTTTAGTGTGAAATAATTTTACTTAACAGAACTGCGAACCATGAAGTGATTTCTCTGAGACCCAGATAGATTTCCCATAGATCCTGACCAAAATGAGAATCATTGGACAAAGGGTGAAGTAATTCTTATGACTTCGCTTCAGATTATAACTCTTTAGTGCGAAATAAGTTTACTTAACAGAACTGCGAACCATGAAGTGATTTCTCTGAGACCATGATAGATTTCCCATCGATCCTGACCAAAATGAAAATCATTAGACAAAGGGTGAAGAAATTCTCACGACATCGCGTCAGATTATGTGTCTGTAGTGTGAAATAATATTTGCTTTGGTGAATAGATTTCAGTTGGGGGTAGTGTTTCAACATTCTAACAGAGCTACGGACTATGAGGTATGATTTCTCTGAAACCGTGATAGATTTCCCATCTATCCTGACCAAAACGAGAATTATTGGACAAAGTGTGAAGAAATTCTTATGACTTCGCTTCAGATTATGTGTCTGTAGTGTGAAATAATTTTTGCTTTGTTGAATAGATTTTAGTTTGGGGAAGTCTTCCAACATTCTAACAGAGCTACGGAATATGAAGTACGATTTCTCTGCAACCATGATAGATTTCCCATCGATGCTGACCAAAATGAGAATTATTACACAAAGTGTGAAGAAATTCTTATGACTTCGCTTCAGATTATGTGTCTTTAGTGTGAAATAATTTTACTTAACAGAACTGCGAACCATGAAGTGATTTCTCTGAGACCCAGATAGATTTCCCATAGATCCTGACCAAAATGAGAATCATTGGACAAAGGGTGAAGTAATTCTTATGACTTCGCTTCAGATTATAACACTTTAGTGTGAAATAAGTTTACTTAACAGAACTGCGAACCATGAAGTGATTTCTCTGAGACCATGATAGATTTCCCATCGATCCTGACCAAAATGAAAATCATTAGACAAAGGGTGAAGAAATTCTCACGACATCGCGTCAGATTATGTGTCTGTAGTGTGAAATAATATTTGCTTTGGTGAATAGATTTCAGTTGGGGGTAGTGTTTCAACATTCTAACAGAGCTACGGACTATGAGGTATGATTTCTCTGAAACCGTGATAGATTTCCCATCTATCCTGACCAAAACGAGAATTATTGGACAAAGTGTGAAGAAATTCTTATGACTTCGCTTCAGATTATGTGTCTTTAGTGTGAAATAATTTTACTTAACAGAACTGCGAACCATGAAGTGATTTCTCTGAGACCCAGATAGATTTCCCATAGATCCTGACCAAAATGAGAAGCATTGGACAAAGGGTGAAGTAATTCTTATGACTTCGCTTCGGATTATGTGCTTTTAGTGTGAAATAATTTTACTTAACAGAACTGCGAACCATGAAGTATGATTTCTCTGAGACCATGATGGATTTCCCATCGATCCTGACCAAAATGAGAATCATTGGACAAAGGGTGAAGAAATTCTTATGACTTCGCTTCAGATTATATCTCTTTAGTGTGAAATAATTTTACTTAACAGAACTGCGAACCATGAAGTGATTTCTCTGAGACCATGATAGATTTCCCATCGATCCTGACCAAAATGAGAATCATTGGACAAAGGGTAAAGAAATTCTTATGACATAGCTTCAGATTATGTGTCTGTAGTGTGAAATAACTTTTGCTTTGGTGAATAGATTTTAGTTTGGGGTAGTCTTTCAATATTCTAACAGAGCTACGGACTATGAGGTATGATTTCTCTGAAACCATGATAGATTTCCCATCTATCCTGACCAAAACGAGAATCATTGGACAAAGGGTGAAAAAATTCTTATGACTTCGCTTCAGATTATGTGTCTTTAGTGTGCTGTGAGATAATTTTACTTAACAGAACTGCGAACCATGAAGTGATTTCTCTTAGACCATGATAGATTTCCCATCGATCCTCACCAAAATGAGAATCAGTCTACAAAGGGTGAAGAAATTCTTGTGACTTCGCTTCAGATTATGTCTCTTTAGTGTTAAATAATTTTACTTAACAGAACTGCGAACCATGAAGTGATTTCTCTGGGACCATGATAGATTTCCCGTCGATCCTGACCAAAATGAAAATCATTAGATAAAGGGTGAAGAAATTCTTACGACATCGTGCCAGATTATGTGTCTGTAGTGTGAAATAATTTTTGCTTTGGTGAATAGATTTTAGTTTGTGGTATTCTTTCAACATTCTAACAGAGCTACGGAATATGAAGTACGATTTCTCTGAAACCATGATAGATTTCCCATCGATTCTGACCAAAATGAAAATCATTAGACAAATGGTGAAGAAATTCTTATTACTTCGCTTCAGATTGTGTCTCTTTAGTGTGAAATAATTTTACTTAACAGAACTGCGAACCATGAAGTGATTTCTCTGAGACCATGATAGATTTCCCATCGATCCTGACCAAAATGAAAATCATTAGACAAAGGGTGAAGAAATTCTTACGACATCGCGTCAGATTATGTGTCTGTAGTGTGAAATAATATTTGCTTTGGTGAATAGATTTCAGTTGGGGGTAGTCTTTCAACATTCTAACAGAGCTACGGACTATGAGGTATGATTTCTCTGAAACCGTGATAGATTTCCCATCTATCCTGACCAAAACGAGAATTATTGGACAAAGTGTGAAGAAATTCTTATGACTTCGCTTCAGATTATGTGTCTTTAGTGTGAAATAATTTTACTTAACAGAACTGCGAACCATGAAGTGATTTCTCTGAGACCCTGATAGATTTCCCATAGATCCTGACCAAAATGAGAATAATTGGACAAAGGGTGAAGAAATTCTTATGACTTCGCTTCAGATTATAACTCTTTAGTGTGAAATAATTTTACTTAACAGAACTGCGAACAATGAAGTGATTTCTCTGAGACCATGATACATTTCCCATCGATCCTGACCAAAATGAGAATCATTGGACAAAGGGTGAAGAAATTCTTATGACATCGTTTCAGATTCTGTGTCTGTAGTGTGAAATAATATTTGCTTTGGTGAATAGATTTCAGTTGGGGGTAGTCTTTCAACATTCTAACAGAGCTACGGACTATGAGGTATGATTTCTCTGAAACCGTGATACATTTCCCATCGATCCTGACCAAAATGAGAATCATTGGACAAAGGGTGAAGAAATTCTTATGACATCGTTTCAGATTATGTGTCTGTAGTGTGAAATAATTTTTGCTTTGGTGGATAGATTTTAGTTTGGGGTAGTCTTTCAACATTCTAACAGAGCTACGGAATATGAAGTACGATTTCTCTGAAACCATGATAGATTTCCCATCGATGCTGACCAAAATGAAAATTATTACACAAAGGGTGAAGAAATTCTTACGACATCGCGTCAGATTATGTGTCTGTAGTGTGAAATAATTTTTGCTTTGGTGAATATATTTTAGTTTGGGGTAGCCTTTCAACATTCTAACAGAGCTACGGAATATGAGGTATGATTTCTCTGAAACCATGATAGATTTCCCATCTATCCTGATCAAAACGAGAATCATTGGACAACGGGTGAAGAAATTCTTATGACATCGTTTCAGATTATGTGCCTGTACTGTGAAATAATTTTTGCTTTGGTGGATAGATTTTAGTTTGGGGTAGTCTTTCAACATTCTAACAGAGCTACGGAATATGAAGTATGATTTCTCTGAAACCATGATAGATTTCCCATCTATCCTGACCAAAATGAGAATCATTGGACAAAGGGTGAAGAAATTCTTACGACATCGCGTCAGATTATGTGTCTGTAGTGTGAAATAATTTTTGCTTTGGTGAATATATTTTAGTTTGGGGTAGTCTTTCAACATTCTAACAGAGCTACATACTATGAAGTATGATTTCTCTGAAACCATGATAGATTTCCCATCTATCCTGACCAAAATGAGAATCATTGGACAAAGGGTGAAGAAATTCTTATGACATCGTTTCAGATTATGTGTCTGTAGTGTGAAATAATATTTGCTTTGGTGAATAGATTTCAGTTGGGGGTAGTCTTTCAACATTCTAACAGAGCTACGGACTATGAGGTATGATTTCTCTGAAACCGTGATACATTTCCCATCGATCCTGACCAAAATGAGAATAATTGGACAAAGGGTGAAGAAATTCTTATGACTTCGCTTCAGATTATAACTCTTTAGTGTGAAATAATTTTACTTAACAGAACTGCGAACAATGAAGTGATTTCTCTGAGACCATGATACATTTCCCATCGATCCTGACCAAAATGAGAATCATTGGACAAAGGGTGAAGAAATTCTTATGACATCGTTTCAGATTCTGTGTCTGTAATGTGAAATAATTTTTGCCTTGTTGAATACATTTTAGTTTGGGGTAGTCTTTCAACATTCTAACAGAGCTACGGACTAGGAAGTATGATTTCTCTGAAACCATGATAGATTTCCCATCTATTCTGACCAAAATGAGAATCATTGGAAAAAGGGAGAAGAAATTCTTATGACATCGTTTCAGATTATGTTTCTGTAGTGTGAAATAATTTTACTTAACAGAACTGCGAACCATGAAGTGATTTCTTTGAAACCATGATAGATTTCCCATCGATCCTGACCAAAATGAGAACCATTGGACAAAGGGTGACGAAATTCTTATGACATCGCTTCAGATTATGTGTCTGTAGTGTGAAATAATTTTTGCTTTGGTGAATAGATTTTAGTTTGGGGTAGTCTTTCAATATTCTAACAGAGCTACGGACTATGAGGTATGATTTATGATTTATGATGATAGATTTCCCATCTATCCTGACTAAAACGAGAATCATTGGACAAAGGGTGAAGAAATTCTTATGACTTCGCTTCAGATTATGTGTCTTTAGTATGGTGTGAAATAATTTTACTTAACAGAACTGCGATCCATGAAGTGATTTCTCTGAGACCATGATAGATTTCCCATCGATCCTCACCAAAATGAGAATCAGTCTACAAAGGGTGAAGAAATTCTTATGACTTCGCTTCAGATTATGTCTCTTTAGTGTTAAATAATATTACTTAACAGAACTGCGAACCATGAAGTGATTTCTCTGGGACCATGATAGATTTCCCATCGATCCTGACCAAAATGAAAATCATTGGACAAATGGTGAAGTAATTCTTATTACTTCGCTTCGGATTGTGTCTCTTTGGTGTGAAATAATTTTACTTAACAGAACTGCGAACCATGAAGTGATTTCTCTGAGACCATGATAGATTTCCCATCGATCCTGACGAAAATGAATATAATTAGACAAAGAGTGAAGAAATTCTTACGACATCGCGTCAGATTATGTGTCTGTAGTGTGAAATAATTTTTGCTTTGGTGAATAGATTTCAGTTGGGGGTAGTCTTTCAACATTCTAACAGGGCTACGGACTATGAGGTATGATTTCTCTGAAACCGTGATAGATTTCCCATCTATCCTGACCAAAACGAGAATTATTGGACAAAGTGTGAAGAAATTCTTATGACTTCGCTTCAGATTATGTGTCTTTAGTGTGAAATAATTTTACTTAACAGAACTGCGAACCATGAAGTGATTTCTCTGAGACCCTGATAGATTTCCCATAGAACCTGACCAAAATGAGAATCATTGGACAAAGGGTGAAGAAATTCTTATGACTTCGCTTCAGATTATAACTCTTTAGTGTGAAATAATTTTACTTAACACAACTGCGAACAATGAAGTGATTTCTCTGAGACCATGATACATTTCCCATCGATCCTGACCAAAATGAGAATCATTGGACAAAGGGTGAAGAAATTCTTATGACATCGCTTCAGATTATGTGTCTGTAGTGTGAAATAATTTTTGCTTTGTTGAATAAATTTTAGTTTGGTGTAGTCTTTCAACATTCTAACAGAGCTACGGACTATGAAGTATGATTTCTCTTAAACCATGATAGATTTCCCATCTATCCTGACCAAAATGAGAATCATTGGACAAAGGGTGAAGAAATTCTTATGACTTCGCTTCAGATTATAACTCTTTAGTGTGAAATAATTTTACTTAACAGAACTGCGATCAATGAAGTGATTTCTCTGAGACCATGAGAGATTTAACATCCATCCTGACCAAAATGAGAATCATTGGACAAAGGGTGAAGAAATTCTTATGACATCGTTTCAGACTCTGTGTCTGTAATGTGAAATAATTTTTGCTTTGTTGAATAGATTTGAGTTTGGGGTAGTCTTTCAACATTCTAACAGAGCTACGGACTATGAAGTATGATTTCTCTGAAACCATAATAGATTCCAAATAGATCCTTACCAAAAGTGAGAATCATTGGATAGATTTTAGTTTGGGGTAGTCTTTCAACATTCTAACAGAGCTACGGACTATGAAGTATGACTTCTCTGAAACCATGATAGATTTCCCATCGATCCTGACCAAAATAAGAATCATTGGACAAAGGGTGAAGAAATTCTTATGACTTCGCTTCAGATTATGTCTCTTTTGTGTGAAATAATTTTACTTAACAGAACTGCGAACCTTGAAGTGATTTCTCTGAGACCATGATAGATTTCCCATCGATCCTGACCAAAATGAGAATCATTGGACAAAGGGTGAAGAAATTCTTATGACAGCGTTTCAGATTATGTGCCTGTAGTGTGAAATAATTTTTGCTTTGGTGGATAAATTTTAGTTTGGGGTAGTCTTTCAACATTCTAACAGAGCTACGGAATATGAGGTATGATTTCTCTGAAACCATGATAGATTTCCCATCGATCCTGATCAAAACGAGAATCATTGGACAAAGGGTGAAGAAATTCTTATGACTTCGCTTCAGATTATGTGTATTTAGTGTGGTGTGAAATAATTTTACTTAACAGAACTGCGAACCATGAAGTGATTTCTCTGAGACCATGATAGATTTCCCATCGATCCTCACCAAAAAGAGAATCAGTCTACAAAGGGTGAAGAAATTCTTATGACTTCGCTTCAGATTATGTCTCTTTAGTGTTAAATAATTTTACTTAACAGAACTGCGAACCATGAAGTGATTTCTCTGGGACCATGATAGATTTCCCGTCGATCCTGACCAAAATGAAAATCATTAGATAAAGGGTGAAGAAATTCTTACGACATCGTGCCAGATTATGTGTCTGTAGTGTGAAATAATTTTTGTTTGGTGAATAGATTTTAGTTTGGGGTATTCTTTCAACATTCTAACAGAGCTACGGAATATGATGTACGATTTCTCTGAAACCATGATAGATTTCCCATCGATTCTGACCAAAATGAAAATCATTAGACAAATGTTGAAAAAATTCTTATGACTTCGCTTCAGATTATGTGTATTTAGTGTGGTGTGAAATAATTTTACTTAACAGAACTGCGAACCATGAAGTGATTTCTCTGAGACCATGATAGATTTCCCATCGATCCTCACCAAAAAGAGAATCAGTCTACAAAGGGTGAAGAAATTCTTATGACTTCGCTTCAGATTATGTCTCTTTAGTGTGAAATAATTTTACTTAACAGAACTGCGAACCATGAAGTGATTTCTCTGAGACCAAGATAGATTTCAAATCGATCCTGACCAAAATGAAAATCAATAGACAAAGGGTGAAGAAATTCTTACGACATCGCGTCAGATTATGTGTCTGTAATGTGAAATAATTTTTGCTTTGGTGAATAGATTTCAGTTTGGGGGTAGTCTTTCAACATTCTAACAGGGCTACGGACTATGAGGTATGATTTCTCTGAAACCGTGATAGATTTCCCATAGATCCTGACCAAAACGAGAATTATTGGACAAAGTGTGAAGAAATTCTTATGACTTCGCTTCAGATTATGTGTCTTTAGTGTGAAATAATTTTACTTAACAGAACTGCGAACCATGAAGTGATTTCTCTGAGACCCTGATAGATTTCCCATAGATCCTGACCAAAATGAGAATCATTGGACAAAGGGTGAAGAAATTCTTGTGACTTCGCTTCAGATTATAACTCTTTAGTGTGAAATAATTTTACTTAACAGAACTGCGAACAATGAAGTGAATTCTCTGAGACCATGATACATTTCCCATCGATCCTGACCAAAATGAGAATCATTCGACAAAGGGTGAAGAAATTCTTATGACATCGTTTCAGATTCTGTGTCTGTAATGTGAAATAATTTTAGCTTTGTTGAATAGATTTCAGTTTGGGGTAGTCTTTCAACATTCTAACAGAGCTACGGACTATGAAGTATTAGTTCTCTGAAACCATAATGGATTCCAAATAGATCCTTACCAAAATGAGAATCATTGGACAAAGGTTGAATAAATTCTTATGACATCGCTTCAGATTATGTCTCTTTAGTGTGAAATAATTTTACTTAACAGAACTGCGAACCATGAAGTGATTTCTCTGAGACCATGAGAGATTTAACCTCCATCCTGACCAAAATGAGATTCATTGGACAAAGGGTGAAGAAATTCTTATGACTTCGCTTCAGATTATGTCTCTTTAGTGTGAAATAATTTTACTTAACAGAACTGCGAACCATGAAGTGATTTCTCTGAGACCATGATAGATTTCCCATCGATCCTGACCAAACTGAGAATCATTGGACAAAGGGTGAAGAAATTCTTATGACATCGTTTCAGATTATGTGCCTGTAGTGTGAAATAATTTTTGCTTTGGTGGATAGATTTTAGTTTGGGGTAGTCTTTCAACATTCTAACAGAGCTACGGTCTATGAAATATGATTTCTCTGAAACCATAATAGATTCCAAATAGATCCTTACCAAAATGAGACAAAGCTTGAATAAATTCTGATGACATCGCTTCAGATTATGTCTCTTTAGTGTGAAATAATTTTACTTAACAGAACTGCGAACCATGAAGTGATTTCTCTGAGACCATGAGAGATTTAACATCCATCCTGACCAAAATCAGATTCATTGGACAAAGGGTGAAGAAATTCTTATGACTTCGCTTCAGATTATGTCTCTTTTGTGTGAAATAATTTTACTTAACAGAACTGCGAACCATGAAGTGATTTCTCTGAGACCAGGAGAGATTTTACATCCATCCTGACTAAAATAAGAACCATTGGACAAAGGATGAAGAAATTCTTATGACTTCGCTTCAGATTATGTCTCTTTTGTGTGAAATAATTTTACTTAACAGAACTGCGAAATATGAAGTGATTTCTCTGAGACCATGATAGATTTCCCATCGATCCTGACCAAAATGAGAATCATTGGACAAAGGGTGAAGAAATTCTTATGACATCGTTTCAGATTATGTGCCTGTAGTGTGAAATAATTTTTGCTTTGGTGGATAGATTTTAGTTTGGGGTAGTCTTTCAACATTCTAACAGAGCTACGGACTATGAAGTATGATTTCTCTGAAACCATAATAGATTCCAAATAGATCCTTACCAAAATGAGAATCATTGGACAAAGCTTGAAGAAATTCTTATGACTTCGCTTCAGATTATGTCTCTTTTGTGTGAAATAATTTTACTTAACAGAACTGCGAAGCATGAAGTGATTTCTCTGAGACCATGATAGATTTCCCATCGATCCTCACCAAAATGAGAATCATTGGACAAAGGGTGAAGAAATTCTTATGACATCGTTTCAGATTATGTGCCTGTAGTGTGAAATAATTTTTGCTTTGGTGGATAGATTTTAGTTTGGGGTAGTCTTTCAACATTCTAACAGAGCTACGGACTATGAAGTATGATTTCTCTGAGACCATAATGGATTCCAAATAGATCCTTACCAAAATGAGAATCATTGGACAAAGCTTGAATAAATTCTGATGACATCGCTTCAGATTATGTCTCTTTAGTGTGAAATAATTTTACTTAACAGAACTGCGCACCATGAAGTGATTTCTCTGAGACCATGAGAGATTTTACATCCATCCTGACTAAAATAAGAACCATTGGACAAAGGGTGAAGAAATTCTTATGACTTCGCTTCAGTTTATGTCTCTTTTGTGTGAAATAATTTTACTTAACAGAACTGCGAAGCATGAAGTGATTTCTCTGAGACCATGATAGATTTCCTATCGATCCTGACCAAAATGAGAATCATTAGACAAAGGGTGAAGAAATTCTTACGATATCGCGTCAGATTATGTGTCTGTAGTGTGAAATAATATTTGCTTTGGTGAATAGATTTCAGTTGGGGGTAGTCTTTCAACATTCTAACAGAGCTACGGACTATGAGGTATGATTTCTCTGAAACCGTGATCCGTGACCATCTATCCTGACCAAAACGAGAATTATTGGACAAAGTGTGAAGAAATTCTTATGACTTCGCTTCAGATTATGTGTCTTTAGTGTGAAATAATTTTACTTAACAGAACTGCGAACCATGAAGTGATTTCTCTGAGACCCTGATAGATTTCCAATAGATCCTGACCAAAATGAGAATCATTGGACAAAGGGTGAAGAAATTCTTATGACTTCGCTTCAGATTATAACTCTTTAGTGTGAAATAATTTTACTTAACAGAACTGCGCACAATGAAGTGATTTCTCTGAGACCATGATAGATTTCCCATCGATCCTGACCAAAATGAGAATCATTGGACAAAGGGTGAAGAAATTCTTATGACATCGTTTCAGATTATGTGCCTGTAGTGTGAAATAATTTTTGCTTTGTTGAATAAATTTTAGTTTGGTGTAGTCTTTCAACATTCTAACAGAGCTACGGACTATAAGGTATGATTTCTCTGAAACCATGATAGATTTCCCATCGATCCTGACCAAAATAAGAATCATTGGACAAAGGGTGAAGAAATTCTTATGACATCGTTTCAGATTATGTGCCTGTAGTGTGAAATAATTTTTGCTTTGGTGGATAGATTTTAGTTTGGGGTAGTATTTCAACATTCTAACAGAGCTACGGACTATAAAGTATGATTTCTCTGAAACCATGATAGATTTCCCATCGATCCTGACCAAAATAATAATCATTGGACAAAGGGTGAAGAAATTCTTATGACATCGTTTCAGATTATGTGCCTGTAGTGTGAAATAATTTTTGCTTTGGTTAATAAATTTTAGTTTGGGGAAGTCTTTCAACATTCTAACAGAGCTACGGACTATGAAGTATAATTTCTCTGAAACCATGATAGATTTCCCATCGATCCTGACCAAAATAAGAATCATTGGACAAAGGGTGAAGAAATTCTTATAACATCGCTTCAGATTATGTGTCTGTAGTGTGAAATAATTTTTGCTTTGGTGAATAGATTTTAGTTTGGGGTAGTCTTTCAATATTCTAACAGAGCTACGGACTATGAGGTATGATTTCTCTGAAACCATGATAGATTTCCCATCTATCCTGACCAAAATGAGAATCATTGGAAAAAGGGTAAAGAAATTCTTATGACATCGTTTCAGATTATGTGTCTGTAGTGTTAAATAATTTTTGCTTTGGTGGATAGATTTTAGTTTGGGGTAGTCTTTCAACATTCTAACAGAGCTACGGACTATAAAGTATGATTTCTCTGAAACCATGATAGATTTCCCATCGATCCTGACCAAAATAATAATCATTGGACAAAGGGTGAAGAAATTCTTATGACATCGTTTCAGATTATGTGCCTGTAGTGTGAAATAATTTTTGCTTTGGTGGATAAATTTTAGTTTGGGGAAGTCTTTCAACATTCTAACAGAGCTACGGACTATGAAGTATGATTTCTCTGAAACCATGATAGATTTCCCATCGATCCTGACCAAAATAAGAATCATTGGACAAAGGGTGAAGAAATTCTTATGACATCGCTTCAGATTATGTGTCTGTAGTGTGAAATAATTTTTGCTTTGGTGAATAGATTTTAGTTTGGGGTAGTCTTTCAATATTCTAACAGAGCTACGGACTATGAGGTATGATTTCTCTGAAACCATGATAGATTTCCCATCTATCCAGACCAAAATGAGAATCATTGGACAAAGGGTGACAAAGGAATTATGACTTCGCTTCAGATTATGTGTCTTTAGTGTGGTGTGAAATAATTTTACTTAACAGAACTGCGAACCATGAAGTGATTTCTCTGAGACCATGATAGATTTAACATCGATCCTCACCAAAATGAGAATGAGTCTATAAAGGGTGAAGAAATTCTTATGACTTCGCTTCAGATTATGTCTCTTTAGTGTTAAATAATTTTACTTAACAGAACTGCGAACCATGAAGTGATTTCTCTGAGACCATGATAGATTTAACATCGATCCTCACCAAAATGAGAATGAGTCTATAAAGGGTGAAGAAATTCTTATGACTTCGCTTCAGATTATGTCTCTTTAGTGTTAAATAATTTTACTTAACAGAACTGCGAATAGTGAAGTGATTTCTGTGGGACCATGATAGATTTCCCGTCGATCCTGACCAAAATGAAAATCATTAGATAAAGGGTGAAGAAATTCTTACGACATCGTGCCAGATTATGTGTCTGTAGTGTGAAATAATTTTTGTTTGGTGAATAGATTTTAGTTTGGGGTAGTCTTTCAACATTCTAACAGAGCTACGGAATATGATGTACGATTTCTCTGAAATCATGATAGATTTCCCATCGATTCTGACCAAAATGAAAAACATTAGACAAATGGTGAAAAAATTCTTATTACTTCGCTTCAGATTGTGTCTCTTTAGTGTGAAATAATTTTACTTAACAGAACTGCGAACCATGAAGTGATTTCTGTGAGACCATGATAGATTTCAAATCGATCCTGACCAAAATGAAAATCATTAGACAAAGGGTGAAGAAATTCTTACGATATCGCGTCAGATTATGTGTCTGTAGTGTGAAATAATTTTTGCTTTGGTGAATAGATTTCAGTTGGGGGTAGTCTTTCAACATTCTAACAGGGCTACGGACTATGAGGTATGATTTCTCTGAAACCGTGATAGATTTCCCATCTATCCTGAATAAACGAGAATTATTGGACAAAGTGTGAAGAAATTCTTATGACTTCGCTTCAGATTATGTGTCTTTAGTGTGAAATAATTTTACTTAACAGAACTGCGAACCATGAAGTGATTTCTCTGAGACCCTGATAGATTTCCCATAGATCCTGACCAAAATGAGAATCATTGGACAAAGGGTGAAGAAATTCTTATGACTTCGCTTCAGATTATAACTCTTTAGTGTGAAATAATTTTACTTAACAGAACTGCGAATAATGAAGTGATTTCTCTGAGACCATGATACATTTCCCATCGGTCCTGACCAAAATGAGAATCATTGGACAAAGGGTGAAGAAATTCTTATGACATCGTTTCAGATTCTGTGCCTGTAATGTGAAATAATTTTTGCTTTGTTGAATAGATATCAGTTTGGGGTAGCCTTTCAACATTCTAACAGAGCTACGGACTATGAAGTATGATTTCTCTGAAACCATAATAGATTCCAAATAGATCCTTACCAAAATGAGAATCATTGGACAAAGCTTGAATAAATTCTGATGACATCGCTTCAGATTATGTCTCTTTAGTGTGAAATAAATTTACTTAACAGAACTGCGAACCATGAAGTGATTTCACTGAGACCATGAGAGATTTAACATCCATCCTGACCAAAATGAGATGCATTGGACAAAGGGTGAAGAAATTCTTATGACTTCGCTTCAGATTATAACTCTTTAGTGTGAAATAATTTTACTTAACAGAACTGCGAATAATGAAGTGATTTCTCTGAGACCATGATACATTTCCCATCGATCCTGACCAAACTGAGAATCATTGAACAAAGGGTGAAGAAATTCTTATGACATCGTTTCAGATTATGTGCCTGTAGTGTGAAATAATTTTTGCTTTGTTGAATAAATTTTAGTTTTTTGTAGTCTTTCAACATTCTAACAGAGCTACGGACTATGAAGTATGATTTCTCTGAAACCATAATAGATTCCAAATAGATCCTTACCAAAATGAGAATCATTGGACAAAGGTTGAATAAATTCTTATGACATCGCTTCAGATTATGTTTCTTTAGTCTGAAGTTATTTTACTTAACAGAACTGCGAACCATGAAGTGATTTCTCTGAGACCATGAGAGATTTAACATCCATCCTGACCAAAATGAGATTCATTGGACAAAGGGTGAAGAAATTCTTATGACTTCGCTTCAGATTATGTCTCTTTTGTGTGAAATAATTTTACTTAACAGAACTGCGAACCACGAAGTGATTTCTCTGAGACCATGATAGATTTCCCATCGATCCTGACCAAAATGAGAATCATTGGAAAAAGGGTGAAGAAATTCTTATGACTTCGCTTCGGATTATGTGCCTTTAGTGTGAAATAATTTTACTTAACAGAACTGCGAACCATGAAGTATGATTTCTCTGAGACCATGATGGATTTCCCATCGATCCTGACCAAAATGAGAATCATTGGACAAAGGGTGAAGAAATTCTTATGACATCGCTTCAGATTATGTCTCTTTTGTGTGAAATAATTTTACTTAACAGAACTGCGAACCATGAAGTGATTTCTCTGAGACCATGATAGATTTCCCATCGATCCTGACCAAAATGAGAATCATTGGAAAAAGGGTGAAGAAATTCTTATGACTTCGCTTCGGATTATGTGCCTTTAGTGTGAAATAATTTTACTTAACAGAACTGCGAACCATGAAGTGATTTCTCTGAGACCATGATAGATTTCCCATCGATCCTGACCAAAATGAGAATCATTTGAAAAAGGGTGAAGAAATTCTTATGACTTCGCTTCGGATTATGTGCCTTTAGTGTGAAATAATTTTACTTAACAGAACTGCGAACCATGAAGTGATTTCTCTGAGACCATGATAGATTTCCCATCGATCCTGACCAAAATGAGAATCATTGGAAAAAGGGTGAAGAAATTCTTATGACTTCGCTTCGGATTATGTGCCTTTAGTGTGAAATAATTTTACTTAACAGAACTGCGAACCATGAAGTGATTTCTCTGAGACCATGATAGATTTCCCATCGATCCTGACCAAAATGAGAATCATTGGAAAAAGGGTGAAGAAATTCTTATGACTTCGCTTCGGATTATGTGCCTTTAGTGTGAAATAATTTTACTTAACAGAACTGCGAACCATGAAGTATGATTTCTCTGAGACCATGATGGATTTCCCATCGATCCTGACCAAAATGAGAATCATTGGACAAAGGGTGAAGAAATTCTTATGACATCGCTTCAGATTATGTCTCTTTTGTGTGAAATAATTTTACTTAACAGAACTGCGAACCATGAAGTGATTTCTCTGAGACCATGATAGATTTCCCATCGATCCTGACCAAAATGAGAATCATTGGAAAAAGGGTGAAGAAATTCTTATGACTTCGCTTCGGATTATGTGCCTTTAGTGTGAAATAATTTTACTTAACAGAACTGCGAACCATGAAGTGATTTCTCTGAGACCATGATAGATTTCCCATCGATCCTGACCAAAATGAGAATCATTGGAAAAAGGGTGAAGAAATTCTTATGACATCGCTTCAGATTATGTCTCTTTTGTGTGAAATAATTTTGCTTAACAGAACTGCGAACCATGAAGTGATTTCTCTGAGACAATGATAGATTTCCCATCGATCCTGACCAAAATGAGAATCATTGGACAAAGGGTGAAGAAATTCTTATGACATCGTTTCCGATTCTGTGTCTGTAATGTGAAATAATTTTTGCTTTGTTGAATAGATTTTAGTTTGGGGTAGTCTTTCAACATTCTAGCAGAGCTACGGACTATGAAGTATGATTTCTCTGAAACCATAATAGATTCCAAATAGATCCTTACCAAAATGAGAATCATTATACAAAGGTTGAATAAATTCTTATGACTTCGCTTCAGATTATGTCTCTTTTGTGTGAAATAATTTTACTTAACAGAACTGCGAACAATGAAGTGATTTCTCTGAGACCATGATAGATTTCAAATCGATCCTGACCAAACTGAGAATCATTGGACAAAGGGTGAAGAAATTCTTATGACATCGTTTCAGATTATGGCCTTTAGTGTAAAATAATTTTTGCTTTGGTGGATAGATTTTAGTTTGGGGTAGTCTTTCGACATTCTAACAGAGCTACGGACTATGATGTATGATTTCTCTGAAACCATGATAGATTTCCCATCGATCCTGACCAAAATAAGAATCATTGGACAAAGGGTGAATAAATTCTTATGACATCGTTTCAGATTATGGCCTTTAGTGTGAAATAATTTTTGCTTTGGTGGATAGATTTTAGTTTGGGGTAGTCGTTCAACATTCTAACAGAGCTACGGACTATGAGGTATGATTTCTCTGAAACCATGATAGATTTCCCATCGATCCTGACCAAAATAAGAATCATTGGACAAAGGGTGAAGAAATTCTTATGACATCGTTTCAGATTATGGCCTTTAGTGTGAAATAATTTTTGCTTTGGTGGATAGATTTTAGTTTGGGGTAGTCGTTCAACATTCTAACAGAGCTATGGACTATGAAGTATGATTTTTCTGAAACCATAATAGATTCCAAATAGATCCTTACCAAAATGAGAATCATTGGACAAAGGGTGAAGAAATTCTTATGACTTCGCTTCAGATTATGTCTCTTTAGTGTGAAATAATTTTACTTAACAGAACTGCGAACCATGAAGTGATTTCTCTGAGACCATGAGAGATTTAACATCCATCCTGACCAAAATGAGATTCATTGGACAAAGGGTGAAGAAATTCTTATGACTTCGCTTCAGATTATGTCTCTTTTGTCTGAAATAATTTTACTTAACAGAACTGCGAAGCATGAAGTGATTTCTCTAAGACCATGATAGATTTCCCATCGCTCCTGATCAAAATGAGAATCATTGGACAAAGGGTGAAGAAATTCTTATGACATCGTTTCAGATTATGTGCCTGTAGTGTGAAATAATTTTTGCTTTGTTGAATAAATTTTAGTTTGGTGTAGTCTTTCAACATTCTAACAGAGCTACGGACTATGAATTATGATTTCTCTAAAACCATAATAGATTCCAAATAGATCCTTACCAAAACGAGAATCATTTAACAAAGGTTGAATAAATTCTCATGACATCCATGATACATTTCCCATCGATCCTGACCAAACTGAGAATCATTGAACAAAGGGTGAAGAAATTCTTATGACATCGTTTCAGATTATGTGCCTGTAGTGTGAAATAATTTTTGCTTTGTTGAATAAATTTTAGTTTGGTGTAGTCTTTCAACATTCTAACAGAGCTACGGACTATGAAGTATGATTTCTCTGAAACCATAATAGATTCCAAATAGATCCTTACCAAAATGAGAATCATTGGACAAAGGTTGAATAAATTCTTATGACATCGCTTCAGATTATGTTTCTTTAGTCTGAAGTTATTTTACTTAACAGAACTGCGAACCATGAAGTGATTTCTCTGAGACCATGAGAGATTTAACATCCATCCTGACCAAAATGAGATTCATTGGACAAAGGGTGAAGAAATTCTTATGACTTCGCTTCAGATTATGTCTCTTTTGTGTGAAATAATTTTACTTAACAGAACTGCGAACCACGAAGTGATTTCTCTGAGACCATGATAGATTTCCCATCGATCCTGACCAAAATGAGAATCATTGGAAAAAGGGTGAAGAAATTCTTATGACTTCGCTTCGGATTATGTGCCTTTAGTGTGAAATAATTTTACTTAACAGAACTGCGAACCATGAAGTATGATTTCTCTGAGACCATGATGGATTTCCCATCGATCCTGACCAAAATGAGAATCATTGGACAAAGGGTGAAGAAATTCTTATGACATCGCTTCAGATTATGTCTCTTTTGTGTGAAATAATTTTACTTAACAGAACTGCGAACCATGAAGTGATTTCTCTGAGACCATGATAGATTTCCCATCGATCCTGACCAAAATGAGAATCATTGGAAAAAGGGTGAAGAAATTCTTATGACTTCGCTTCGGATTATGTGCCTTTAGTGTGAAATAATTTTACTTAACAGAACTGCGAACCATGAAGTGATTTCTCTGAGACCATGATAGATTTCCCATCGATCCTGACCAAAATGAGAATCATTGGAAAAAGGGTGAAGAAATTCTTATGACATCGCTTCAGATTATGTCTCTTTTGTGTGAAATAATTTTGCTTAACAGAACTGCGAACCATGAAGTGATTTCTCTGAGACAATGATAGATTTCCCATCGATCCTGACCAAAATGAGAATCATTGGACAAAGGGTGAAGAAATTCTTATGACATCGTTTCAGATTCTGTGTCTGTAATGTGAAATAATTTTTGCTTTGTTGAATAGATTTTAGTTTGGGGTAGTCTTTCAACATTCTAGCAGAGCTACGGACTATGAAGTATGATTTCTCTGAAACCATAATAGATTCCAAATAGATCCTTACCAAAATGAGAATCATTATACAAAGGTTGAATAAATTCTTATGACTTCGCTTCAGATTATGTCTCTTTTGTGTGAAATAATTTTACTTAACAGAACTGCGAACAATGAAGTGATTTCTCTGAGACCATGATAGATTTCAAATCGATCCTGACCAAACTGAGAATCATTGGACAAAGGGTGAAGAAATTCTTATGACATCGTTTCAGATTATGTGCCTGTAGTGTAAAATAATTTTTGCTTTGGTGGATAGATTTTAGTTTGGGGTAGTCTTTCGACATTCTAACAGAGCTACGGACTATGATGTATGATTTCTCTGAAACCATGATAGATTTCCCATCGATCCTGACCAAAATAAGAATCATTGGACAAAGGGTGAAGAAATTCTTATGACATCGTTTCAGATTATGGCCTTTAGTGTGAAATAATTTTTGCTTTGGTGGATAGATTTTAGTTTGGGGTAGTCGTTCAACATTCTAACAGAGCTACGGACTATGAGGTATGATTTCTCTGAAACCATGATAGATTTCCCATCGATCCTGACCAAAATAAGAATCATTGGACAAAGGGTGAAGAAATTCTTATGACATCGTTTCAGATTATGGCCTTTAGTGTGAAATAATTTTTGCTTTGGTGGATAGATTTTAGTTTGGGGTAGTATTTCAACATTCTAACAGAGCTACGGACTATGAAGTATGATTTTTCTGAAACCATAATAGATTCCAAATAGATCCTTACCAAAATGAGAATCATTGGACAAAGGGTGAAGAAATTCTTATGACTTCGCTTCAGATTATGTCTCTTTAGTGTGAAATAATTTTACTTAACAGAACTGCGAACCATGAAGTGATTTCTCTGAGACCATGAGAGATTTAACATCCATCCTGACCAAAATGAGATTCATTGGACAAAGGGTGAAGAAATTCTTATGACTTCGCTTCAGATTATGTCTCTTTTGTCTGAAATAATTTTACTTAACAGAACTGCGAAGCATGAAGTGATTTCTCTAAGACCATGATAGATTTCCCATCGATCCTGATCAAAATGAGAATCATTGGACAAAGGGTGAAGAAATTCTTATGACATCGTTTCAGATTATGTGCCTGTAGTGTGAAATAATTTTTGCTTTGTTGAATAAATTTTAGTTTGGTGTAGTCTTTCAACATTCTAACAGAGCTACGGACTATGAATTATGATTTCTCTAAAACCATAATAGATTCCAAATAGATCCTTACCAAAACGAGAATCATTTAACAAAGGTTGAATAAATTCTCATGACATCCATGATACATTTCCCATCGATCCTGACCAAACTGAGAATCATTGAACAAAGGGTGAAGAAATTCTTATGACATCGTTTCAGATTATGTGCCTGTAGTGTGAAATAATTTTTGCTTTGTTGAATAAATTTTAGTTTTTTGTAGTCTTTCAACATTCTAACAGAGCTACGGACTATGAAGTATGATTTCTCTGAAACCATAATAGATTCCAAATAGATCCTTACCAAAATGAGAATCATTGGACAAAGGTTGAATAAATTCTTATGACATCGCTTCAGATTATGTTTCTTTAGTCTGAAGTTATTTTACTTAACAGAACTGCGAACCATGAAGTGATTTCTCTGAGACCATGAGAGATTTAACATCCATCCTGACCAAAATGAGATTCATTGGACAAAGGGTGAAGAAATTCTTATGACTTCGCTTCAGATTATGTCTCTTTTGTGTGAAATAATTTTACTTAACAGAACTGCGAACCACGAAGTGATTTCTCTGAGACCATGATAGATTTCCCATCGATCCTGACCAAAATGAGAATCATTGGAAAAAGGGTGAAGAAATTCTTATGACTTCGCTTCGGATTATGTGCCTTTAGTGTGAAATAATTTTACTTAACAGAACTGCGAACCATGAAGTATGATTTCTCTGAGACCATGATGGATTTCCCATCGATCCTGACCAAAATGAGAATCATTGGACAAAGGGTGAAGAAATTCTTATGACATCGCTTCAGATTATGTCTCTTTTGTGTGAAATAATTTTACTTAACAGAACTGCGAACCATGAAGTGATTTCTCTGAGACCATGATAGATTTCCCATCGATCCTGACCAAAATGAGAATCATTGGAAAAAGGGTGAAGAAATTCTTATGACTTCGCTTCGGATTATGTGCCTTTAGTGTGAAATAATTTTACTTAACAGAACTGCGAACCATGAAGTGATTTCTCTGAGACCATGATAGATTTCCCATCGATCCTGACCAAAATGAGAATCATTGGAAAAAGGGTGAAGAAATTCTTATGACATCGCTTCAGATTATGTCTCTTTTGTGTGAAATAATTTTGCTTAACAGAACTGCGAACCATGAAGTGATTTCTCTGAGACAATGATAGATTTCCCATCGATCCTGACCAAAATGAGAATCATTGGACAAAGGGTGAAGAAATTCTTATGACATCGTTTCAGATTCTGTGTCTGTAATGTGAAATAATTTTTGCTTTGTTGAATAGATTTTAGTTTGGGGTAGTCTTTCAACATTCTAGCAGAGCTACGGACTATGAAGTATGATTTCTCTGAAACCATAATAGATTCCAAATAGATCCTTACCAAAATGAGAATCATTATACAAAGGTTGAATAAATTCTTATGACTTCGCTTCAGATTATGTCTCTTTTGTGTGAAATAATTTTACTTAACAGAACTGCGAACAATGAAGTGATTTCTCTGAGACCATGATAGATTTCAAATCGATCCTGACCAAACTGAGAATCATTGGACAAAGGGTGAAGAAACATCGTTTCAGATTATGTGCCTGTAGTGTAAAATAATTTTTGCTTTGGTGGATAGATTTTAGTTTGGGGTAGTCTTTCGACATTCTAACAGAGCTACGGACTATGATGTATGATTTCTCTGAAACCATAATAGATTTCCCATCGATCCTGACCAAAATAAGAATCATTGGACAAAGGGTGAAGAAATTCTTATGACATCGTTTCAGATTATGGCCTTTAGTGTGAAATAATTTTTGCTTTGGTGGATAGATTTTAGTTTGGGGTAGTCGTTCAACATTCTAACAGAGCTACGGACTATGAGGTATGATTTCTCTGAAACCATGATAGATTTCCCATCGATCCTGACCAAAATAAGAATCATTGGACAAAGGGTGAAGAAATTCTTATGACATCGTTTCAGATTATGGCCTTTAGTGTGAAATAATTTTTGCTTTGGTGGATAGATTTTAGTTTGGGGTAGTATTTCAACATTCTAACAGAGCTACGGACTATGAAGTATGATTTTTCTGAAACCATAATAGATTCCAAATAGATCCTTACCAAAATGAGAATCATTGGACAAAGCTTGAATAAATTCTGATGACATCGCTTCAGATTATGTCTCTTTAGTGTGAAATAATTTTACTTAACAGAACTGCGAACCATGAAGTGATTTCTCTGAGACCATGAGAGATTTAACATCCATCCTGACCAAAATGAGATTCATTGGACAAAGGGTGAAGAAATTCTTATGACTTCGCTTCAGATTATGTCTCTTTTGTCTGAAATAATTTTACTTAACAGAACTGCGAACCATGAAGTGATTTCTCTGAGACCATGAGAGATTTAACATCCATCCTGACCAAAATAAGAATCATTGGACAAAGGGTGAAGAAATTCTTATGACATCGTTTCAGATTATGGCCTTTAGTGTGAAATAATTTTTGCTTTGGTGGATAGATTTTAGTTTGGGGTAGTCGTTCAACATTCTAACAGAGCTACGGACTATGAGGTATGATTTCTCTGAAACCATGATAGATTTCCCATCGATCCTGACCAAAATAAGAATCATTGGACAAAGGGTGAAGAAATTCTTATGACATCGTTTCAGATTATGGCCTTTAGTGTGAAATAATTTTTGCTTTTGTGGATAGATTTTAGTTTGGCTTAGTATTTCAACATTCTAACAGAGCTACGGACTATGAAGTATGATTTTTCTGAAACCATAATAGATTCCAAATAGATCCTTACCAAAATGAGAATCATTGGACAAAGCTTGAATAAATTCTGATGACATCGCTTCAGATTATGTCTCTTTAGTGTGAAATAATTTTACTTAACAGAACTGCGAACCATGAAGTGATTTCTCTGAGACCATGAGAGATTTAACATCCATCCTGACCAAAATGAGATTCATTGGACAAAGGGTGAAGAAATTCTTATGACATCGCTTCAGATTATGTCTCTTTTGTGTGAAATAATTTTGCTTAACAGAACTGCGAACCATGAAGTGATTTCTCTGAGACAATGATAGATTTCCTATCGATCCTGACCAAAATGAGAATCATTGGACAAAGGGTGAAGAAATTCTTATGACATCGTTTCAGATTCTGTGTCTGTAATGTGAAATAATTTTTGCTTTGTTGAATAGATTTTAGTTTGGGGTAGTCTTTCAACATTCTAGCAGAGCTACGGACTATGAAGTATGATT
Organism: Xylota sylvarum; assembly: GCA_905220385.1. Taxonomy (NCBI): domain Eukaryota; kingdom Metazoa; phylum Arthropoda; class Insecta; order Diptera; family Syrphidae; genus Xylota; species Xylota sylvarum. The sequence goes on from CAJMZQ010000061.1 coordinate 1,544,353, forward strand.
TCTCTGAAACCATAATAGATTCCAAATAGATCCTTACCAAAATGAGAATCATTATACAAAGGTTGAATAAATTCTTATGACTTCGCTTCAGATTATGTCTCTTTTGTGTGAAATAATTTTACTTAACAGAACTGCGAACAATGAAGTGATTTCTCTGAGACCATGATAGATTTCAAATCGATCCTGACCAAACTGAGAATCATTGGACAAAGGGTGAAGAAACATCGTTTCAGATTATGTGCCTGTAGTGTAAAATAATTTTTGCTTTGGTGGATAGATTTTAGTTTGGGGTAGTCTTTCGACATTCTAACAGAGCTACGGACTATGATGTATGATTTCTCTGAAACCATAATAGATTTCCCATCGATCCTGACCAAAATAAGAATCATTGGACAAAGGGTGAAGAAATTCTTATGACATCGTTTCAGATTATGGCCTTTAGTGCGAAATAATTTTTGCTTTGGTGGATAGATTTTAGTTTGGGGTAGTCGTTCAACATTCTAACAGAGCTACGGACTATGAGGTATGATTTCTCTGAAACCATGATAGATTTCCCATCGATCCTGACCAAAATAAGAATCATTGGACAAAGGGTGAAGAAATTCTTATGACATCGTTTCAGATTATGGCCTTTAGTGTGAAATAATTTTTGCTTTGGTGGATAGATTTTAGTTTGGGGTAGTATTTCAACATTCTAACAGAGCTACGGACTATGAAGTATGATTTTTCTGAAACCATAATAGATTCCAAATAGATCCTTACCAAAATGAGAATCATTGGACAAAGCTTGAATAAATTCTGATGACATCGCTTCAGATTATGTCTCTTTAGTGTGAAATAATTTTACTTAACAGAACTGCGAACCATGAAGTGATTTCTCTGAGACCATGAGAGATTTAACATCCATCCTGACCAAAATGAGATTCATTGGACAAAGGGTGAAGAAATTCTTATGACTTCGCTTCAGATTATGTCTCTTTTGTCTGAAATAATTTTACTTAACAGAACTGCGAACCATGAAGTGATTTCTCTGAGACCATGAAAGATTTAACATCCATCCTGACCAAAATAAGAATCATTGGACAAAGGGTGAAGAAATTCTTATGACATCGTTTCAGATTATGGCCTTTAGTGTGAAATAATTTTTGTTTTCGTGGATAGATTTTAGTTTGGGGTAGTCGTTCAACATTCTAACAGAGCTACGGACTATGAGGTATGATTTCTCTGAAACCATGATAGATTTCCCATCGATCCTGACCAAAATAAGAATCATTGGACAAAGGGTGAAGAAATTCTTATGACATCGTTTCAGATTATGGCCTTTAGTGTGAAATAATTTTTGCTTTGGTGGATAGATTTTAGTTTGGGGTAGTATTTCAACATTCTAACAGAGCTACGGACTATGAAGTATGATTTTTCTGAAACCATAATAGATTCCAAATAGATCCTTACCAAAATGAGAATCATTGGACAAAGCTTGAATAAATTCTGATGACATCGCTTCAGATTATGTCTCTTTAGTGTGAAATAATTTTACTTAACAGAACTGCGAACCATGAAGTGATTTCTCTGAGACCATGAGAGATTTAACATCCATCCTGACCAAAATGAGATTCATTGGACAAAGGGTGAAGAAATTCTTATGACTTCGCTTCAGATTATGTCTCTTTTGTCTGAAATAATTTTACTTAACAGAACTGCGAAGCATGAAGTGATTTCTCTAAGACCATGATAGATTTCCCATCGATCCTGATCAAAATGAGAATCATTGGACAAAGGGTGAAGAAATTCTTATGACATCGTTTCAGATTATGTGCCTGTAGTGTGAAATAATTTTTGCTTTGTTGAATGAATTTTAGTTTGGTGTAGTCTTTCAACATTCTAACAGAGCTACGGACTATGAATTATGATTTCTCTGAAACCATAATAGATTCCAAATAGATCCTTACCAAAACGAGAATCATTTAACAAAGGTTGAATAAATTCTTATGACATCCCTTCACATTATGTTTCTTTAGTCTGAAGTAATTTTACTTAACAGAACTGCGAACCATGAAGTGATTTCTCTGAGACCATGATAGATTTCCCATCGATCCTGACCAAAATGAGAATCATTGGAAAAAGGGTGAAGAAATTCTTATGACTTCGCTTCGGATTATGTGCCTTTAGTGTGAAATAATTTTACTTAACAGAACTGCGAACCATGAAGTATGATTTCTCTGAGACCATGATGGATTTCCCATCGATCCTGAGCAAAATGAGAATCACTGGACAAAGGGTGAAGAAATTCTTATGACATCGTTTCAGATTATGTGTCTGTAGTGTGAAATAATTTTACTTAACAGAACTGCGAACCATGAAGTGATTTCTCTGAGACCATGATAGATTTCCCATCGATCCTGACCAAAATGAGAATCATTGGACAAAGGGTGAAGAAATTCTTATGACATCGTTTCAGATTATGTGTCTGTAGTGTGAAATAATTTTTGCTTTGGTGGATAGATTTTAGTTTGGGGTAGTCTTTCAACATTCTAACAGAGCTACGGACTATGCAGTATGATTTCTCTGAAACCATGATAGATTTCCCATCGATCCTGACCAAAATAAGAATCATTGGACAAAGGGTGAAGAAATTCTTATGACTTTGCTTCAGATTATGTCTCTTTTGTGTGAAATAATTTTACTTAACAGAACTGCGAACCATGAAATGATTTCTCTGAGACCATGATAGATTTCCCATCGATCCTGACCAAAATGAGAATCATTGGACAAAGGGTGAAGAAATTCTTGTGACATCGTTTCAGATTATGTGTCTGTAGTGTGAAATAATTTTTGCTTTGGTGGATAAATTTTAGTTTGGGGTAGTCTTTCAACATTCTGACGGAGCTACGGACTATGAAGTATGATTTCTCTGAAACCATGATAGATTTCCTATCAATCCTGACCAAAATAAGAATCATTGGACAAAGGGTGAAGAAATTCTTATGACTTCGCTTCAGATTATGTCTCTTTTGTGTGAAATAATTTTACTTAACAGAACTGCGAACCATGAAGTGATTTCTCTGAGACCATGATAGATTTCTCATCGTGTGAAATAATTTTTGCTTTGGTGGATAAATTTTTGTTTGGGGTAGTCTTTCATTATGTGCCTTTAGTGTGAAATAATTTTAGTTAACAGAACTGCGAACCATGAAGTATGATTTCTCTGAGACCATGATGGATTTCCCATCGATCCTGACCAAAATAAGAATCATTGGACAAAGGGTGAAGAAATTCTTATGACTTTGCTTCAGATTATGTCTCTTTTGTGTGAAATAATTTTACTTAACAGAACTGCGAACCATGAAGTGATTTCTCTGAGACCATGATAGATTTCCCATCGATCCTGTCCAAAATGAGAATCATTGGACAAAGGGTGAAGAAATTCTTATGACATCGTTTCAGATTATGTGTCTGTAGTGTGAAATAATTTTTGCTTTGGTGGACAGATTTTAGTTTGGGGTAGTCTTTCAACATTCTAACAGAGCTACGGACTATGAAGTATGATTTCTCTGAAACCATGATAGATTTCCCATCGATCCTGACCAAAATAAGAATCATTGGACAAAGGGTGAAGAAATTCTTATGACTTTGCTTCAGATTATGTCTCTTTTGTGTGAAATAATTTTACTTAACAGAACTGCGAACCATGAAGTGATTTCTCTGAGACCATGATAGATTTCCCATCGATCCTGACCAAAATGAGAATCATTGGACAAAGGGTGAAGAAATTCTTGTGACATCGTTTCAGATTATGTGTCTGTAGTGTGAAATAATTTTTGCTTTGGTGGATAAATTTTAGTTTGGGGTAGTCTTTCAACATTCTGACGGAGCTACGGACTATGAAGTATGATTTCTCTGAAACCATGATAGATTTCCTATCAATCCTGACCAAAATAAGAATCATTGGACAAAGGGTGAAGAAATTCTTATGACTTCGCTTCAGATTATGTCTCTTTTGTGTGAAATAATTTTACTTAACAGAACTGCGAACCATGAAGTGATTTCTCTGAGACCATGATAGATTTCTCATCGATCCTGACCAAAATGAGAATCATTGGACAAAGGGTGAAGAAATTCTTATGACATCGTTTCAGATTATGTGCCTGTAGTGTGAAATAATTTTTGCTTTGGTGGATAAATTTTTGTTTGGGGTAGTCTTTCAACATTCTAACAGAGCTACGGACTATGAAGTATGATTTATCTGAAACCATGATAGATTTCCCATCTATCCTGACCAAAATGAGAATCATTGGACAAAGGGTGAAGAAATTCTTATGACTTCACTTCAGATTATAACTCTTTAGTGTGAAATAATTTTACTTAACAGAACTGCGAACAATGAAGTGATTTCTCTGAGACCATGATAGATTTCCCATCGATCCTGACCAAAATAAGAATCATTGGACAAAGGGTGAAGAAATTCTTATGACTTTGCTTCAGATTATGTCTCTTTTGTGTGAAATAATTTTACTTAACAGAACTGCGAACCATGAAGTGATTTCTCTGAGACCATGATAGATTTCCCATCGATCCTGACCAAAATGAGAATCATTGGGCAAAGGGTGAAGAAATTCTTGTTACATCGTTTCAGATTATGTGTCTGTAGTGTGAAATAATTTTTGCTTTGGTGGATAAATTTTAGTTTGGGGTAGTCTTTCAACATTCTGACGGAGCTACGGACTATGAAGTATGATTTCTCTGAAACCATGATAGATTTCCCATCGATCCTGACCAAAATAAGAATCATTGGACAAAGGGTGAAGAAATTCTTATGACTTTGCTTCAGATTATGTCTCTTTTGTGTGAAATAATTTTACTTAACAGAACTGCGAACCATGAAGTGATTTCTCCGAGACCATGATAGATTTCCCATCGATCCTGACCAAAATGAGAATCATTGGACAAAGGGTGAAGAAATTCTTGTGACATCGTTTCAGATTATGTGTCTGTAGTGTGAAATAATTTTTGCTTTGGTGGATAAATTTTAGTTTGGGGTAGTCTTTCAACATTCTGACGGAGCTACGGACTATGAAGTATGATTTCTCTGAAACCATGATAGATTTCCTATCAATCCTGACCAAAATAAGAATCATTGGACAAAGGGTGAAGAAATTCTTATGACTTCGCTTCAGATTATGTCTCTTTTGTGTGAAATAATTGTACTTAACAGAACTGCGAACCATGAAGTGATTTCTCTGAGACCATGATAGATTTCTCATCGATCCTGACCAAAATGAGAATCATTGGACAAAGGGTGAAGAAATTCTTATGACATCGTTTCAGATTATGTGCCTGTAGTGTGAAATAATTTTTGCTTTGGTGGATAAATTTTTGTTTGGGGTAGTCTTTCAACATTCTAACAGAGCTACGGACTATGAAGTATGATTTATCTGAAACCATGATAGATTTCCCATCTATCCTGACCAAAATGAGAATCATTGGACAAAGGGTGAAGAAATTCTTATGACTTCGCTTCAGATTATAACTCTTTAGTGTGAAATAATTTTACTTAACAGAACTGCGAACAATGAAGTGATTTCTCTGAGACCATGATACATTTCCCATCGATCCTGACCAAAATGAGAATCATTGGACAGAGGGTGAAGAAATTCTTATGACATCGTTTCAGATTCTGTGTCTGTAATGTGAAATAATTTTTGCTTTGTTGAATAGATTTTAGTTTGGGGTAGTCTTTCAACATTCTAACAGAGCTACGGACTATGAAGTATGATTTCTCTGAAACCATAATAGATTCCAAATAGATCCTTACCAAATGAGAATCATTGGACAAAGCTTGAATAAATTCTGATGACATCGCTTCAGATTATGTCTCTTTAGTGTGAAATAATTTTACTTAACAGAACTGCGAACCATGAAGTGATTTCTCTGAGACCATGAGAGATTTAACATCCATCCTGACCAAAATGAGATTCATTGGACAAAGGGTGAAGAAATTCTTATGACTTCGCTTCAGATTATGTCTCTTTTGTGTGAAATAATTTTACTTAACAGAACTGCGAACAATGAAGTGATTTCTCTGAGACCATGATAGATTTCAAATCGATCCTGACCAAACTGAGAATCATTGGACAAAGGGTGAAGAAATTCTTATGACATCGTTTCAGATTATGTGCCTGTAGTGTGAAATAGTTTTTGCTTTGGTGGATAGATTTTAGTTTGGGGTAGTCTTTCAACATTCTAACAGAGCTACGGACTATGAAGTATGATTTCTCTGAAACCATGATAGATTTCCCATCGATCCTGACCAAAATAAGAATCATTGGACAAAGGGTGAAGAAATTCTTATGACATCGTTTCAGATTATGTGCCTGTAGTGTGAAATAATTTTTGCTTTGGTGGATAGATTTTAGTTTGGGGTAGTCTTTCAACATTCTAACAGAGCTACGGACTATGAAGTATGATTTCTCTGAAACCATGATAGATTTCCCATCGATCCTGACCAAAATAAGAATCATTAGACAAAGGGTGAAGAAATTCTTATGACTTCGCTTCAGATTATAACTCTTTAGTGTGAAATAATTTTACTTAACAGAACTGCGAACAATGAAGTGATTTCTCTGAGACCATGATACATTTCCCATCGATCCTGACCAAACTGAGAATCATTGGACAAAGGGTGAAGAAATTCTTATGACATCGTTTCAGATTATGTGCCTGTAGTGTGAAATAATTTTTGCTTTGGTGGATAGATTTTAGTTTGGGGTAGTCTTTCAACATTCTAACAGAGCTACGGACTATGAAGTATGATTTCTCTGAAACCATAATAGATTCCAAATAGATCCTTACCAAAATGAGAATCATTGGACAAAGGTTGAATAAATTCTTATGACATCGCTTCAGATTATGTTTCTTTAGTCTGAAGTAATTTTACTTAACAGAACTGCGAACTATGAAGTATGATTTCTCTGAGACCATGATGGATTTCCCATCGATCCTGACCAAAATGAGAATCATTGGACAAAGGGTGAAGAAATTCTTATGACATCGTTTCAGATTATGTGTCTGTAGTGTGAAATAATTTTTGCTTTGGTGGATAGATTTTAGTTTGGGGTAGTCTTTCAACATTCTAACAGAGCTACGGAATATGAAGTACGATTTATCTGAAACCATAATAGATTCCAAATAGATCCTTACCAAATGAGAATCATTGGACAAAGCTTGAATAAATTCTGATGACATCGCTTCAGATTATGTCTCTTTAGTGTGAAATAATTTTACTTAACAGAACTGCGAACCATGAAGTGATTTCTCTGAGACCATGAGAGATTTAACATCCATCCTGACCAAAATGAGATTCATTGGACAAAGGGTGAAGAAATTCTTATGACTTCGCTTCAGATTATGTCTCTTTTGTGTGAAATAATTTTACTTAACAGAACTGCGAACAATGAAGTGATTTCTCTGAGACCATGATAGATTTCAAATCGATCCTGACCAAACTGAGAATCATTGGACAAAGGGTGAAGAAATTCTTATGACATCGTTTCAGATTATGTGCCTGTAGTGTGAAATAGTTTTTGCTTTGGTGGATAGATTTTAGTTTTGGGTAGTCTTTCAACATTCTAACAGAGCTACGGACTATGAAGTATGATTTCTCTGAAACCATGATAGATTTCCCATCGATCCTGACCAAAATAAGAATCATTGGACAAAGGGTGAAGAAATTCTTATGACATCGTTTCAGATTATGTGCCTGTAGTGTGAAATAATTTTTGCTTTGGTGGATAGATTTTAGTTTGGGGTAGTCTTTCAACATTCTAACAGAGCTACGGACTATGAAGTATGATTTCTTTGAAACCATGATGGATTTCCCATCGATCCTGACCAAAATAAGAATCATTAGACAAAGGGTGAAGAAATTCTTATGACTTCGCTTCAGATTATAACTGTTTAGTGTGAAATAATTTTACTTAACAGAACTGCAAACAATGAAGTGATTTCTCTGAGACCATGATACATTTCCCATCGATCCTGACCAAAATAAGAATCATTGGACAAAGGGTGAAGAAATTCTTATGACTTCGCTTCGGATTATAACTCTTTAGTGTGAAATAATTTTACTTAACAGAACTGCGAACCATGAAGTGATTTCTCTGAGACCATGATAGATTTCCCATCGATCCTGACCAAAATGAGAATCATTGGAAAAAGGGTGAAGAAATTCTTATGACATCGTTTCAGATTCTGTGTTTGTAATGTGAAATAATTTTTGCTTTGTTGAATAGATTTTAGTTTGGGGTAGTCTTTCAACATTCTAACAGAGCTACGGACTATGAAGTATGATTTCTCTGAAACCATGATAGATTTCAAATCTATCCTTACCAAAACGAGAATCATTGGACAAAGCTTGAATAAATTCTGATGACATCGCTTCAGATTATGTCTCTTTAGTGTGAAATAATTTTACTTAACTGAACTGCGAACCCATGAAGTGATTTCTCTGAGACCATGAGAGATTTAGCATCGATCCTGACCAAAATGAGAATCATTGGACAAAGGGTGAAGAAATTCTTATGACTTCGCTTCAGATTATGTGCCTGTAGTGTGAAATAATTTTTGCTTTGGTGGATAGATTTTAGTTTGGGGTAGTCTTTCAACATTCTAACAGAGCTACGGACTATGAAGTATGATTTCTCTGAAACCATAATAGATTCCAAATAGATCCTTACCAAAATGAGAATCATTGGACAAAGGTTGAATAAATTCTTATGACATCGCTTCAGATTATGTTTCTTTAGTCTGAAGTAATTTTACTTAACAGAACTGCGAACCATGAAGTATGATTTCTCTGAGACCATGATGGATTTCCCATCGATCCTGACCAAACTGAGAATCATTGGACAAAGGGTGAAGAAATTCTTATGACTTCGCTTCAGATTATGTCTCTTTTGTGTGAAATAATTTTACTTAACAGAACTGCGAACAATGAAGTGATTTCTCTGAGACCATGATAGATTTCAAATCGATCCTGACCAAACTGAGAATCATTGGACAAAGGGTGAAGAAATTCTTATGACATCGTTTCAGATTATGTGCCTGTAGTGTGAAATAATTTTTGCTTTGGTGGATAGATTTTAGTTTGGGGTAGTCTTTCAACATTCTAACAGAGCTACGGACTATGAAGTATGATTTCTCTTAAACCATGATAGATTTCCCATCGATCCTGACCAAAATAATAATCATTGGACAAAGGGTGAAGAAATTCTTATGACATCGTTTCAGATTATGTGCCTGTAGTGTGAAATAATTTTTGCTTTGGTGGATAGATTTTAGTTTGGGGTAGTCTTTCAACATTCTAACAGAGCTACGGACTATGAAGTATGATTTCTCTGAAACCATGATAGATTTCCCATCGATCCTGACCAAAATAAGAATCATTAGACAAAGGGTGAAGAAATTCTTATGACTTCGCTTCAGATTATAACTCTTTAGTGTGAAATAATTTTACTTAACAGAACTGCGAACAATGACGTGATTTCTCTGAGACCATGATACATTTCCCATCGATCCTGACCAAAATGAGAATCATTGGACAGAGGGTGAAGAAATTCTTATGACATCGTTTCAGATTATGTGCCTGTAGTGTGAAATAATTTTTACTTTGGTGGATAGATTTTGGTTTGGGGTAGTCTTTCAACATTCTAACAGAGCTACGGACTATGAAGTATGATTTCTCTGAAACCATGATAGATTTCCCATCGATCCTGACCAAAATAAGAATCATTGGACAAAGGGTGAAGAAATTCTTATGACTTCGCTTCGGATTATAACTCTTTAGTGTGAAATAATTTTACTTAACAGAACTGCGAACCATGAAGTGATTTCTCTGAGACCATGATAGATTTCCCATCGATCCTGACCAAAATGAGAATCATTGGACAGAGGGTGAAGAAATTCTTATGACATCGTTTCAGATTCTGTGTCTGTAATGTGAAATAATTTTTGCTTTGTTGAATAGATTTTAGTTTGGGGTAGTCTTTCAACATTCTAACAGAGCTACGGACTATGAAGTATGATTTCTCTGAAACCATGATAGATTTCCCATCTATCCTTACCAAAATGAGAATCATTGGACAAAGCTTGAATAAATTCTGATGACATCGCTTCAGATTATGTCTCTTTAGTGTGAAATAATTTTACTTAACTGAACTGCGAACCCATGAAGTGATTTCTCTGAGACCATGAGAGATTTAGCATCGATCCTGACTAAAATGAGATTCATTGGACAAAGGGTGAAGAAATTCTTATGACTTCGCTTCAGATTATGTCTCTTTTGTGTGAAATAATTTTACTTAACAGAACTGCGAACAATGAAGTGATTTCGCTGAGACCATGATAGATTTCAAATCGATCCTGACCAAACTGAGAATCATTGGACAAAGGGTGAAGAAATTCTTATGACATCGTTTCAGATTATGTGCCTGTAGTGTGAAATAATTTTTGCTTTGGTGGATAGATTTTAGTTTGGGGTAGTCTTTCAACATTCTAACAGAGCTACGGACTATGAAGTATGATTTCTCTGAAACCATAATAGATCCCAAATAGATCCTTACCAAAATGAGAATCATTGGACAAAGGTTGAATAAATTCTTATGACATCGCTTCAGATTATGTTTCTTTAGTCTGAAGTAATTTTACTTAACAGAACTGCGAACCATGAAGTATGATTTCTCTGAGACCATGATGGATTTCCCATCGATCCTGACCAAAATGAGAATCATTGGACAAAGGGTGAAGAAATTCTTATGACATCGTTTCAGATTCTGTGTCTGTAATGTGAAATAATTTTTGCTTTGTTGAATAGATTTTAATTTGGGGTAGTCTTTCAACATTCTAACAGAGCTACGGACTAAGAAGTATGATTTTTCTGAAACCATAATAGATTCCAAATAGATCCTTACCAAAATGAGAATCATTGGACAAAGGTTGAATAAATTCTTATGACATCGCTTCAGATTATGTTTCTTTAGTCTGAAGTAATTTTACTTAACAGAACTGCGAACCATGAAGTATGATTTCTCTGAGACCATGATGGATTTCCCATCGATCCTGACCAAAATGCGAATCATTGGACAAAGGGTGAAGAAATTCTTATGACTTCGCTTCAGATTATGTCTCTTTTGTGTGAAATAATTTTACTTAACAGAACTGCGAACAAGGAAGTGATTTCTCTGAGACCATGATAGATTTCAAATCGATCCTGACCAAACTGAGAATCATTGGACAAAGGGTGAAGAAATTCTTATGACATCGTTTCAGATTATGTGCCTGTAGTGTGAAATAATTTTTGCTTTGGTGGATAGATTTTAGTTTGGGGTAGTCTTTCAACATTCTAACAGAGCTACGGACTATGAAGTATGATTTCTCTGAAACCATAATAGATTCCAAATAGATCCTTACCAAAATGAGAATCATTGGACAAAGGTTGAATAAATTCTTATGACATCGCTTCAGATTATGTTTCTTTAGTCTGAAGTAATTTTACTTAACAGAACTGCGAACCATGAAGTATGATTTCTCTGAGACCATGATGGATTTCCCATCGATCCTGACCAAAATGAGAATCATTGGACAAAGGGTGAAGAAATTCTTATGACATCGTTTCAGATTATGTGTCTGTAGTGTGAAATAATTTTTGCTTTGGTGGATAGATTTTAGTTTGGGGTAGTCTTTCAACATTCTAACAGAGCTACGGAATATGAAGTACGATTTATCTGAAACCATGATAGATTTCCCATCTATCCTGACCAAAATGAGAATCATTGGGCAAAGGGTGAAGAAATTCTTATGACTTCGCTTCAGATTATAACTCTTTAGTGTGAAATAATTTTACTTAACAGAACTGCGAACCATGAACTGATTTCTCTGAGACCATGATACATTTCCCATCGATCCTGACCAAAATGAGAATCATTGGACAGAGGGTGAAGAAATTCTTATGACATCGTTTCAGATTCTGTGTCTGTAATGTGAAATAATTTTTGCTTTGTTGTACAGATTTTAGTTTGGGGTAGTCTTTCCACATTCTAACAGAGCTACGGACTATGAAGTATGATTTCTCTGAAACCATAATAGATTCCAAATAGATCCTTACCAAATGAGAATCATTGGACAAAGCTTGAATAAATTCTGATGACATCGCTTCAGATTATGTCTCTTTAGTGTGAAATAATTTTACTTAACAGAACTGCGAACCATGAAGTGATTTCTCTGAGACCATGAGAGATTTAACATCCATCCTGACCAAAATGAGATTCATTGGACAAAGGGTGAAGAAATTCTTATGACTTCGCTTCAGATTATGTCTCTTTTGTGTGAAATAATTTTACTTAACAGAACTGCGAACAATGAAGTGATTTCTCTGAGACCATGATAGATTTCAAATCGATCCTGACCAAACTGAGAATCATTGGACAAAGGGTGAAGAAATTCTTATGACATCGTTTCAGATTATGTGCCTGTAGTGTGAAATAGTTTTTGCTTTGGTGGATAGATTTTAGTTTGGGGTAGTCTTTCAACATTCTAACAGAGCTACGGACTATGAAGTATGATTTCTCTGAAACCATGATAGATTTCCCATCGATCCTGACCAAAATAAGAATCATTGGACAAAGGGTGAAGAAATTCTTATGACATCGTTTCAGATTATGTGCCTGTAGTGAGAAATAGTTTTTGCTTTGGTGGATAGATTTTAGTTTGGGGTAGTCTTTCAACATTCTAACAGAGCTACGGACTATGAAGTATGATTTCTCTGAAACCATGATAGATTTCCCATCGATCCTGACCAAAATAAGAATCATTAGACAAAGGGTGAAGAAATTCTTATGACTTCGCTTCAGATTATAACTCTTTAGTGTGAAATAATTTTACTTAACAGAACTGCGAACAATGAAGTGATTTCTCTGAGACCATGATACATTTCCCATCGATCCTGACCAAAATGAGAATCATTGGACAAAGGGTGAAGAAATTCTTATGACATCGTTTCAGATTATGTGTCTGTAGTGTGAAATAATTTTTGCTTTGGTGGATAGATTTTAGTTTGGGGTAGTCTTTCAACATTCTAACAGAGCTACGGAATATGAAGTACGATTTATCTGAAACCATGATAGATTTCCCATCTATCCTGACCAAAATGAGAATCATTGGACAAAGGGTGAAGAAATTCTTATGACTTCGCTTCAGATTATAACTCTTTAGTGTGAAATAATTTTACTTAACAGAACTGCGAACCATGAACTGATTTCTCTGAGACCATGATACATTTCCCATCGATCCTGACCAAAATGAGAATCATTGGACAGAGGGTGAAGAAATTCTTATGACATCGTTTCAGATTCTGTGTCTGTAATGTGAAATAATTTTTGCTTTGTTGTACAGATTTTAGTTTGGGGTAGTCTTTCAACATTCTAACAGAGCTACGGACTATGAAGTATGATTTCTCTGAAACCATAATAGATTCCAAATAGATCCTTACCAAATGAGAATCATTGGACAAAGCTTGAATAAATTCTGATGACATCGCTTCAGATTATGTCTCTTTAGTGTGAAATAATTTTACTTAACAGAACTGCGAACCATGAAGTGATTTCTCTGAGACCATGAGAGATTTAACATCCATCCTGACCAAAATGAGATTCATTGGACAAAGGGTGAAGAAATTCTTATGACTTCGCTTCAGATTATGTCTCTTTTGTGTGAAATAATTTTACTTAACAGAACTGCGAACAATGAAGTGATTTCTCTGAGACCATGATAGATTTCAAATCGATCCTGACCAAACTGAGAATCATTGGACAAAGGGTGAAGAAATTCTTATGACATCGTTTCAGATTATGTGCCTGTAGTGTGAAATAGTTTTTGCTTTGGTGGATAGATTTTAGTTTGGGGTAGTCTTTCAACATTCTAACAGAGCTACGGACTATGAAGTATGATTTCTCTGAAACCATGATAGATTTCCCATCGATCCTGACCAAAATAAGAATCATTGGACAAAGGGTGAAGAAATTCTTATGACATCGTTTCAGATTATGTGCCTGTAGTGAGAAATAATTTTTGCTTTGGTGGATAGATTTTAGTTTGGGGTAGTCTTTCAACATTCTAACAGAGCTACGGACTATGAAGTATGATTTCTCTGAAACCATGATAGATTTCCCATCGATCCTGACCAAAATAAGAATCATTAGACAAAGGGTGAAGAAATTCTTATGACTTCGCTTCAGATTATAACTCTTTAGTGTGAAATAATTTTACTTAACAGAACTGCGAACAATGAAGTGATTTCTCTGAGACCATGATACATTTCCCATCGATCCTGACCAAACTGAGAATCATTGGACAAAGGGTGAAGAAATTCTTATGACATCGTTTCAGATTATGTGCCTGTAGTGTGAAATAATTGTTGCTTTGGTGGATAGATTTTAGTTTGGGGTAGTCTTTCAACATTCTAACAGAGCTACGGACTATGAAGTATGATTTCTCTGAAACCATAATAGATTCCAAATAGATCCTTACCAAAATGAGAATCATTGGACAAAGGTTGAATAAATTCTTATGACATCGCTTCAGATTATGTTTCTTTAGTCTGAAGTAATTTTACTTAACAGAACTGCGAACCATGAAGTATGATTTCTCTGAGACCATGATGGATTTCCCATCGATCCTGACCAAAATGAGAATCATTGGACAAAGGGTGAAGAAATTCTTATGACATCGTTTCAGATTATGTGTCTGTAGTGTGAAATAATTTTTGCTTTGGTGGATAGATTTTAGTTTGGGATAGTCTTTCAACATTCTAACAGAGCTACGGAATATGAAGTACAATTTATCTGAAACCATGATAGATTTCTCATCTATCCTGACCAAAATGAGAATCATTGGACAAAGGGTGAAGAAATTCTTATGACTTCGCTTCAGATTTAGTGTGAAATAATTTTACTTAACAGAACTGCGAACCATGAACTGATTTCTCTGAGACCATGATACATTTCCCATCGATCCTAACCAAAATGAGAATCATTGGACAGAGGGTGAAGAAATTCTTATGACATCGTTTCAGATTCTGTGTCTGTAATGTGAAATAATTTTTGCTTTGTTGTATAGATTTTAGTTTGGGGTAGTCTTTCAACATTCTAACAGAGCTACGGACTATGAAGTATGATTTCTCTGAAACCATGATAGATTCCAAATAGGTCCTTACCAAATGAGAATCATTGGACAAAGCTTGAATAAATTCTGATGACATCGCTTCAGATTATGTCTCTTTAGTGTGAAATAATTTTACTTAACAGAACTGCGAACCATGAAGTGATTTCTCTGAGACCATGAGAGATTTAACATCCATCCTAACCAAAATGAGATTCATTGGACAAAGGGTGAAGAAATTCTTATGACTTCGCTTCAGATTATGTCTCTTTTGTGTGAAATAATTTTACTTAACAGAACTGCGAACAATGAAGTGATTTCTCTGAGACCATGATAGATTTCAAATCGATCCTGACCAAACTGAGAATCATTGGACAAAGGGTGAAGAAATTCTTATGACATCGTTTCAGATTATGTGCCTGTAGTGTGAAATAGTTTTTGCTTTGGTGGATAGATTTTAGTTTGGGGTAGTCTTTCAACATTCTAACAGAGCTACGGTCTATGAAGTATGATTTCTCTGAAACCATGATAGATTTCCCATCGATCCTGACCAAAATAAGAATCATTGGACAAAGGGTGAAGAAATTCTTATGACATCGTTTCAGATTATGTGCCTGTAGTGTGAAATAATTTTTGCTTTGGTGGATAGATTTTAGTTTGGGGTAGTCTTTCAACATTCTAACAGAGCTACGGACTATGAAGTATGATTTCTCTGAAACCATGATAGATTTCCCATCGATCCTGACCAAAATAAGAATCATTAGACAAAGGGTGAAGAAATTCTTATGACTTCGCTTCAGATTATAACTCTTTAGTGTGAAATAATTTTACTTAACAGAACTGCGAACAATGAAGTGATTTCTCTGAGACCATGATAGATTTCCCATCGATCCTGACCAAAATGAGAATCATTGGACAAAGCTTGAATAAATTCTGATGACATCGCTTCAGATTATGTCTCTTTAGTGTGAAATAATTTTACTTAACTGAACTGCGAACCCATGAAGTGATTTCTCTGAGACCATGAGAGATTTAGCATCGATCCTGACTAAAATGAGATTCATTGGACAAAGGGTGAAGAAATTCTTATGACTTCGCTTCAGATTATGTCTCTTTTGTGTGAAATAATTTTACTTAACAGAACTGCGAACAATGAAGTGATTTCTCTGAGACCATGATAGATTTCAAATCGATCCCGACCAAACTGAGAATCATTGGACAAAGGGTGAAGAAATTCTTATGACATCGTTTCAGATTATGTGTTTGTAATGTGAAATAATTTTTGCTTTGTTGAATAGATTTTAGTTTGGGGTAGTCTTTCAACATTCTAACAGAGCTACGGACTATGAAGTATGATTTCTCTGAAACCATGATACATTTCCCATCTATCCTTACCAAAATGAGAATCATTGGACAAAGCTTGAATAAATTCTGATGACATCGCTTCAGATTATGTCTCTTTAGTGTGAAATAATTTTACTTAACTGAACTGCGAACCCATGAAGTGATTTCTCTGAGACCATGAGAGATTTAGCATCGATCCTGACTAAAATGAGAATCATTAGACAAAGGGTGAAGAAATTCTTATGACTTCGCTTCAGATTATAACTCTTTAGTGTGAAATAATTTTACTTAACAGAACTGCGCACAATGAAGTGATTTCTCTGAGACCATGATACATTTCCCATCGATCCTGACCAAAATGAGAATCATTGGAAAAAGGGTGAAGAAATTCTTATGACATCGTTTCAGATTCTGTGTTTGTAATGTGAAATAATTTTTGCTTTGTTGAATAGATTTTAGTTTGGGGTAGTCTTTCAACATTCTAACAGAGCTACGGACTATGAAGTATGATTTCTCTGAAACCATGATAGATTTCAAATCTATCCTTACCAAAACGAGAATCATTGGACAAAGCTTGAATAAATTCTGATGACATCGCTTCAGATTATGTCTCTTTAGTGTGAAATAATTTTACTTAACTGAACTGCGAACCCATGAAGTGATTTCTCTGAGACCATGAGAGATTTAGCATCGATCCTGACTAAAATGAGATTCATTGGACAAAGGGTGAAGAAATTCTTATGACATCGTTTCAGATTATGTGCCTGTAGTGTGAAATAATTTTTGCTTTGGTGGATAGATTTTAGTTTGGGGTAGTCTTTCAACATTCTAACAGAGCTACGGACTATGAAGTATGATTTCTCTGAAACCATAATAGATCCCAAATAGATACTTACCAAAATGAGAATCATTGGACAAAGGTTGAATAAATTCTTATGACATCGCTTCAGATTATGTTTCTTTAGTCTGAAGTAATTTTACTTAACAGAACTGCGAACCATGAAGTATGATTTCTGTGAGACCATGATAGATTTCCCATCGATCCTGACCAAAATAGGAATCATTGGACAAAGGGTGAAGAAATTCTTATGACATCGTTTCAGATTATGTGCTTGTAGTGTGAAATAATTTTTGCTTTGGTGGATAGATTTTAGTTTGGGGTAGTCTTTCAACATTCTAACAGAGCTACGGACTATGAAGTATGATTTCTCTGAAACCATGATAGATTTCCCATCTATCCTGACCAAAACGAGAATCATTGGACAAAGGGTGAAGAAATTCTTATGACATCGTTTCAGATTATGTTTCTTTAGTCTGAAGTAATTTTACTTAACAGAACTGCGAACCATGAAGTATGATTTCTGTGAGACCATGATAGATTTCCCATCGATCCTGACCAAAATAGGAATCATTGGACAAAGGGTGAAGAAATTCTTATGACATCGTTTCAGATTATGTGCCTGTAGTGTGAAATAATTTTTGCTTTGGTGGATAGATTTTAGTTTGGGGTAGTCTTTCAACATTCTAACAGAGCTACGGACTATGAAGTATGATTTCTCTGAAACCATGATAGATTTCCCAACTATCCTGACCAAAATGAGAATCATTGGACAAATTATGAAGAAATTCTTATGACTTCGCTTCAGATTATAACTCTTTAGTGTGAAATAATTTTACTTAACAGAACTGCGAACAATGAAGTGATTTCTCTGAGACCATGATACATTTCCCATCGATCCTGACCAAAATGAGAATCATTGGACAAAGGGTGAAGAAATTCTTATGACATCGTTTCAGATTCTGTGTCTGTAATGTGAAATAATTTTTGCTTTGTTGAATAGATTTTAGTTTGGGGTAGTCTTTCAACATTCTAACAGAGCTACGGACTATGAAGTATGATTTCTCTGAAACCATAATAGATTCCAAATAGATCCTTACCAAAATGAGAATCATTGGACAAAGCTTGAATAAATTCTGATGACATCGCTTCAGATTATGTCTCTTTAGTGTGAAATCATTTTACTTAACAGAACTGCGAACCATGAAGTGATTTCTCTGAGACCATGATAGATTTCAAATCGATCCTGACCAAACTGAGAATCATTGGACAAAGGGTGAAGAAATTCTTATGACATCGTTTCAGATTATGTGCCTGTAGTGTGAAATAATTTTTGCTTTGGTGGATAGATTTTAGATTGGGGTAGTCTTGCAACATTCTAACAGAGCTACGGCCTATGAGGTATGATATCTCTGAAACCATGATAGATTTAGCATCTATCTTGACCAAAATAGGGATCATTGGACAAAGGGTGAAGAAATTCTTATGACATCGTTTCAGATTATGTGCCTGTAGTGTGAAATAATTTTTGCTTTGGTGGATAGATTTTAGTTTGGGGTAGTCTTTCAACATTCTAGCAGCGCTACGGACTATGAAGTATGATTTCACTGAAACCATGATAGATTTCCCATCGATCCTGACCAAAATAAGAATCATTGGACAAAGGGTGAAGAAATTCTTATGACTTCGCTTCAGATTATGTCTCTTTTGTGTGAAATAATTTTATTTAACAGAACTGCGAACCATGAAGTGATTTCTCTGAGACCATGATAGATTTCTCATCGATCCTGACCAAAATGAGAATCATTGGACAAAGGGTGAATAAATTCTTATGACATCGTTTCAGATTATGTGCCTGTAGTGTGAAATAATTTTTGCTTTGGTGGATAGATTTTAGTTTGGGGTAGTCTTTCAACATTCTAACAGAGCTACGGACTATGAAGTATGATTTCTCTGAAACCATGATAGATTTCCCATCGATCCTGACCAAAATAAGAATCATTGGACAAAGGGTGAAGAAATTCTTATGACATCGTTTCAGATTATGTGCCTGTAGTGTGAAATAATTTTTGCTTTGGTGGATAGATTTTAGTTTGGGGTAGTCTTTCAACATTCTAACAGAGCTACGGACTATGAAGTATGATTTCTCTGAAACCATGATAGATTTCCCATCGATCCTGACCAAAATAAGAATCATTGGACAAAGATTGAAGAAATTCTTATGACATCGTTTAAGAATATGTGCCTGTAGTGTGAAATAATTTTTGCTTTGGTGGAGAAATTTTAGTTTGTGTTAGTCTTTCAACATTCTAACAGAGCTACGGACTATGAAGTATGATTTCTCTGAAACCATGATAGATTTCCCATCGATCCTGACCAAAATAAGAATCATTGGACAAAGGGTGAAGAAATTCTTATGACATCGTTTCAGATTATGTGCCTGTAGTGTGAAATAATTTTCGCTTTGGTGGATAGATTTTAGTTTGGGGTAGTCTTTCAACATTCTAACAGAGCTACGGACTATGAAGTATGATTTCTCTGAAACCATGATAGATTTCCCATCGATCCTGACCAAAATAAGAATCATTGGACAAAGGGTGAAGAAATTCTTATGACTTCGCTTCAGAGTATGTCTCTTTTGTGTGAAATAATTTTACTTAACAGAACTGCGAACCATGAAGTGATTTCTCTGAGACCATGATAGATTTCCCATCGATCCTGACCAAAATGAGAATCATTGGACAAAGGGTGAAGAAATTCTTATGACATCGTTTCAGATTATGTGCCTGTAGTGTGAAATAATTTTTGCTTTGGTGGATAGATTTTAGTTTGGGGTAGTCTTTCAACATTCTAACAGAGCTACGGACTATGAAGTATGATTTCTCTGAAACCATGATAGATTTCCCATCGATCCTGACCAAAATAAGAATCATTGGACAAAGGGTGAAGAAATTCTTATGACATCGTTTCAGATTATGTGCCTGTAGTGTGAAATAATTTTTGCTTTGGTGGATAGATTTTAGTTTGGGGTAGTCTTTCAACATTCTAACAGAGCTACGGACTATGAAGTATGATTTCTCTGAAACCATGATAGATTTCCCATCGATCCTGATCAAAATAAGAATCATTGGACAAAGGATGAAGAAATTCTTATGACATCGTTTCAGATTATGTGCCTGTAGTGTGAAATAATTTTTGCTTTGGTGGATAGATTTTAGTTTGGGGTAGTCTTTCAACATTCTAACAGAGCTACGGACTATGAAGTATGATTTCTCTGAAACCATGATAGATTTCCCATCGATCCTGACCAAAATAAGAATCATTGGACAAAGGGTGAAGAAATTCTTATGACTTCGCTTCCGATTATAACTCTTTAGTGTGAAATAATTTTACTTAACAGAACTGCGAACAATGAAGTGATTTCTCTGAGACCATGATACATTTCCCATCGATCCTGACCAAAATGAGAATCATTGGACAAAGGGTGAAGAAATTCTTATGACATCGTTTCAGATTATGTGCCTGTAGTGTGAAATAATTTTTGCTTTGGTGGATAGATTTTAGTTTGGGGTAGTCTTTCAACATTCTAACAGAGCTACGGACTATGAAGTATGATTTCTCTGAAACCATGATAGATTTCCCATCTATCCTTACCAAAATGAAAATCATTGGACAAAGCTTGAATAAATTCTGATGACATCGCTTCAGATTATGTCTCTTTAGTGTGAAATAATTTTACTTAACTGAACTGCGAACCCATGAAGTGATTTCTCTGAGACCATGAGAGATTTAACATCAATCCTGACCAAAATGAGATTCATTGGACAAAGGGTGAAGAAATTCTTATGACTTCGCTTCAGATTATGTCTCTTTTGTGTGAAATAATTTTACTTAACAGAACTGCGAACAATGAAGTGATTTCTCTGAGACCATGATAGATTTCAAATCGATCCTGACCAAACTGAGAATCATTGGACAAAGGGTGAAGAAATTCTTATGACATCGTTTCAGATTATGTGCCTGTAGTGTGAAATAATTTTTGCTTTGGTGGATAGATTTTAGTTTGGGGTAGTCTTTCAACATTCTAACAGAGCTACGGACTATGAAGTATGATTTCTCTGAAACCATAATAGATTCCAAATAGATCCTTACCAAAATGAGAATCATTGGACAAAGGTTGAATAAATTCTTATGACATCGCTTCAGATTATGTTTCTTTAGTCTGAAGTAATTTTACTTAACAGAACTGCGAACCATGAAGTATGATTTCTCTGAGACCATGATGGATTTCCCATCGATCCTGACCAAAATGAGAATCATTGGACAGAGGGTGAAGAAATTCTTATGACATCAATTCAGATTATGTGTCTGTAGTGTGAAATAATTTTTGCTTTGGTTGATAGATTTTAGTTTGGGGTAGTCTTTCAACATTCTAACAGAGCTACGGAATATGAAGTACGATTTCTCTGAAACCATGATAGATTTCCCATCGATGCTGACCAAAATGAAAATTATTACACAAAGGGTAAAGAAATTCTTACGACATCGCGTCAGATTATGTGTCTGTAGTTTGAAATAATTTTTGCTTTGGTGAATAGATTTTAGTTTGGGGTAGTCTTTCAACATTCTAACAGAGCTACGGAATATGAGGTATGATTTCTCTGAAACCATGATAGATTTCCCATCTATCCTGACCAAAACGAGAATCATTGGACAAAGGGTGAAGAAATTCTTATGACATCGTTTCAGATTATGTGCCTGTAGTGTGATATAATTTTTGCTTTGGTGGATAGATTTTAGTTTGGGGTAGTCTTTCAACATTCTAACAGAGCTACGGACTATGAAGTATGATTTCTCTGAAACCATGATAGATTTCCCAACTATCCTGACCAAAATGAGAATCATTGGACAAAGGATGAAGAAATTCTTATGACTTCGCTTCAGATTATAACTCTTTAGTGTGAAATAATTTTACTTAACAGAACTGCGAACAATGAAGTGATTTCTCTGAGACCATGATACATTTCCCATCGATCCTGACCAAAATGAGAATCATTGGACAAAGGGTGAAGAAATTCTTATGACATCGTTTCAGATTCTGTGTCTGTAATGTGATATAATTTTTGCTTTGTTGAATAGATTTTAGTTTGGGGTAGTCTTTCAACATTCTAACAGAGCTACGGAATATGAAGCACGATTTCTTTGAAACCATGATAGATTTCCCATCGATCCTGACCAAAATAAGAATCATTGGACAAAGGGTGAAGAAATTCGTATGACTTCGCTACAGATTATATCTCTTTAGTGTGAAATAATTTTACTTAACAGAACTGCGAACCATGAAGTGATTTCTCTGAGACCATGAGAGATTTAACATCCATCCTGACCAAAGTGAGATTCATTGGACAAAGGGTGAAGAAATTCTTATGACTTCGCTTCAGATTATGTCTCTTTTGTGTGAAATAATTTTACTTAACAGAACTGCGAACAATGAAGTGATTTCTCTGAGGCCATGATAGATTTCAAATCGATCCTGACCAAACTGAGAATCATTGGACAAAGGGTGAAGAAATTCTTATGACTTCGCTTCAGATTATGTCTCTTTTGTGTGAAATAATTTTACTTAACAGAACTGCGAACCATGAAGCGATTTTTCTGAGACCATGATAGATTTCCCATCGATCCTGACCAAAATGAGAATCATTGGACAAAGGGTGAAGAAATTCTTATGACATCGTTTCAGATTATGTGCCTGTAGTGTGAAATAATTTTTGCTTTGGTGGATAGATTTTAGTTTGGGGTCGTCTTGCAACATTCTAACAGAGCTACGGCCTATAAGGTATGATATCTCTGAAACCATGATAGATATAGCATCTATCTTGACCAAAATAAGAATCATTGGACAAAGGGTGAAGAAATTCTTATGACATCGTTTCAGATTATGTCTCTTTTGTGTGAAATAATTTTACTTAACAGAACTGTGAACCATGAAGTGATTTTTCTGAGACCATGATAGATTTCCTATCGATCCTGACCAAAATAAGAATCATTGGACAAAGGGTGAAGAAATTCTTATGACTTCGCTTCAGATTATGTCTCTTTTGTGTGAAATAATTTTACTTAACAGAACTGCGAACCATGAAGTGATTTTTCTGAGACCATGATAGATTTCCCATCGATCCTGACCAAAATGAGAATCATTGGACAAAGGGTGAAGAAATTCTGATGACATCGTTTCAGATTATGTGCCTGTAGTGTGAAATAATTTTTGCTTTGGTGGATAAATTTTAGTTTGTGGTAGTCTTTCAACATTCTAACAGAGCTACGGACTATGAAGTATGATTTCTCTGAAACCATG
Organism: Xylota sylvarum; assembly: GCA_905220385.1. Taxonomy (NCBI): domain Eukaryota; kingdom Metazoa; phylum Arthropoda; class Insecta; order Diptera; family Syrphidae; genus Xylota; species Xylota sylvarum. Next base: position 1,568,100 of record CAJMZQ010000061.1, read on the forward strand.
ATAGATTTCCCATCGATCCTGACCAAAATAAGAATCATTGGACAAAGGGTGAAGAAATTCTTATGACATCGTTTCAGATTATGTGCCTGTAGTGTGAAATAATTTTTGCTTTGGTGGATAGATTTTAGTTTGGGGTAGTCTTTCAACATTCTAACAGAGCTACGGACTATGAAGTATGATTTCTCTGAAACCATGATAGATTTCCCATCGATCCTGACCAAAATAAGAATCATTGGACAAAGGGTGAAGAAATTCTTATGACTTCGCTTCAGATTATGTCTCTTTTGTGTGAAATAATTTTACTTAACAGAACTGCGAACCATGAAGTGATTTCTCTGAGACCATGATAGATTTCCCATCGATCCTGACCAAAATGAGAATCATTGGACAAAGGGTGAAGAAATTCTTATGACATCGTTTCAGATTATGTGTCTGTGGTGTGAAATAATTTTTGCTTTGGTGGATAGATTTTAGTTTGGGGTAGTCTTTCAACATTCTAACAGAGCTACGGACTATGAAGTATGATTTCACTGAAACCATGATAGATTTCCCATCGATCCTGACCAAAATAAGAATCATTGGACAAAGGGTGAAGAAATTCTTATGACATCGTTTCAGATTATGTGCCTGTAGTGTGAAATAATTTTTGCTTTGGTGGATAGATTTTAGTTTGGGGTCGTCTTGCAACATTCTAACAGAGCTACGGCCTATAAGGTATGATATCTCTGAAACCATGATAGATATAGCATCTATCTTGACCAAAATAAGAATCATTGGACAAAGGGTGAAGAAATTCTTATGACATCGTTTCAGATTATGTCTCTTTTGTGTGAAATAATTTTACTTAACAGAACTGCGAACCATGAAGTGATTTTTCTGAGACCATGATAGATTTCCTATCGATCCTGACCAAAATAAGAATCATTGGACAAAGGGTGAAGAAATTCTTATGACTTCGCTTCAGATTATGTCTCTTTTGTGTGAAATAATTTTACTTAACAGAACTGCGAACCATGAAGTGATTTTTCTGAGACCATGATAGATTTCCCATCGATCCTGACCAAAATGAGAATCATTGGACAAAGGGTGAAGAAATTCTGATGACATCGTTTCAGATTATGTGCCTGTAGTGTGAAATAATTTTTGCTTTGGTGGATAAATTTTAGTTTGTGGTAGTCTTTCAACATTCTAACAGAGCTACGGACTATGAAGTATGATTTCTCTGAAACCATGATAGATTTCCCATCGATCCTGACCAAAATAAGAATCATTGGACAAAGGGTGAAGAAATTCTTATGACATCGTTTCAGATTATGTGCCTGTAGTGTGAAATAATTTTTGCTTTGGTGGATAGATTTTAGTTTGGGGTAGTCTTTCAACATTCTAACAGAGCTACGGACTATGAAGTATGATTTCTCTGAAACCATGATAGATTTCCCATCGATCCTGACCAAAATAAGAATCATTGGACAAAGGGTGAAGAAATTCTTATGACTTCGCTTCAGATTATGTCTCTTTTGTGTGAAATAATTTTACTTAACAGAACTGCGAACCATGAAGTGATTTCTCTGAGACCATGATAGATTTCCCATCGATCCTGACCAAAATGAGAATCATTGGACAAAGGGTGAAGAAATTCTTATGACATCGTTTCAGATTATGTGTCTGTGGTGTGAAATAATTTTTGCTTTGGTGGATAGATTTTAGTTTGGGGTAGTCTTTCAACATTCTAACAGAGCTACGGACTATGAAGTATGATTTCACTGAAACCATGATAGATTTCCCATCGATCCTGACCAAAATGAGAATCATTGGACAAAGGGTGAAGAAATTCTTATGACATCGTTTCAGATTATGTGCCTGTAGTGTGAAATAATTTTTGCTTTGGTGGATAGATTTTAGTTTGGGGTCGTCTTGCAACATTCTAACAGAGCTACGGCCTATAAGGTATGATATCTCTGAAACCATGATAGATATAGCATCTATCTTGACCAAAATAAGAATCATTGGACAAAGGGTGAAGAAATTCTTATGACATCGTTTCAGATTATGTCTCTTTTGTGTGAAATAATTTTACTTAACAGAACTGCGAACCATGAAGTGATTTTTCTGAGACCATGATAGATTTCCTATCGATCCTGACCAAAATAAGAATCATTGGACAAAGGGTGAAGAAATTCTTATGACTTCGCTTCAGATTATGTCTCTTTTGTGTGAAATAATTTTACTTAACAGAACTGCGAACCATGAAGTGATTTTTCTGAGACCATGATAGATTTCCCATCGATCCTGACCAAAATGAGAATCATTGGACAAAGGGTGAAGAAATTCTGATGACATCGTTTCAGATTATGTGCCTGTAGTGTGAAATAATTTTTGCTTTGGTGGATAAATTTTAGTTTGTGGTAGTCTTTCAACATTCTAACAGAGCTACGGACTATGAAGTATGATTTCTCTGAAACCATGATAGATTTCCCATCGATCCTGACCAAAATAAGAATCATTGGACAAAGGGTGAAGAAATTCTTATGACATCGTTTCAGATTATGTGCCTGTAGTGTGAAATAATTTTTGCTTTGGTGGATAGATTTTAGTTTGGGGTAGTCTTTCAACATTCTAACAGAGCTACGGACTATGAAGTATGATTTCTCTGAAACCATGATAGATTTCCCATCGATCCTGACCAAAATAAGAATCATTGGACAAAGGGTGAAGAAATTCTTATGACATCGTTTCAGATTATGTGCCTGTAGTGTGAAATAATTTTTGCTTTGGTGGATAGATTTTAGTTTGGGGTCGTCTTGCAACATTCTAACAGAGCTACGGCCTATAAGGTATGATATCTCTGAAACCATGATAGATATAGCATCTATCTTGACCAAAATAAGAATCATTGGACAAAGGGTGAAGAAATTCTTATGACATCGTTTCAGATTATGTCTCTTTTGTGTGAAATAATTTTACTTAACAGAACTGTGAACCATGAAGTGATTTTTCTGAGACCATGATAGATTTCCTATCGATCCTGACCAAAATAATGACATCATTGGACAAAGGGTGAAGAAATTCTTATGACTTCGCCTCAGATTATGTCTCTTTTGTGTGAAATAATTTTACTTAACAGAACTGCGAACCATGAAGTGATTTTTCTGAGGCCATGATAGATTTCCCATCGATCCTGACCAAAATGAGAATCATTGGACAAAGGGTGAAGAAATTCTGATGACATCGTTTCAGATTATGTGCCTGTAGTGTGAAATAATTTTTGCTTTGGTGGATAAATTTTAGTTTGTGGTAGTCTTTCAACATTCTAACAGAGCTACGGACTATGAAGTATGATTTCTCTGAAACCATGATAGATTTCCCATCGATCCTGACCAAAATAAGAATCATTGGACAAAGGGTGAAGAAATTCTTATGACATCGTTTCAGATTATGTGCCTGTAGTGTGAAATAATTTTTGCTTTGGTGGATAGATTTTAGTTTGGGGTAGTCTTTCAACATTCTAACAGAGCTACGGACTATGAAGTATGATTTCTCTGAAACCATGATAGATTTCCCATCGATCCTGACCAAAATAAGAATCATTGGACAAAGGGTGAAGAAATTCTTATGACTTCGCTTCAGATTATGTCTCTTTTGTGTGAAATAATTTTACTTAACAGAACTGCGAACCATGAAGTGATTTCTCTGAGACCATGATAGATTTCCCATCGATCCTGACCAAAATGAGAATCATTGGACAAAGGGTGAAGAAATTCTTATGACATCGTTTCAGATTATGTGTCTGTGGTGTGAAATAATTTTTGCTTTGGTGGATAGATTTTAGTTTGGGGTAGTCTTTCAACATTCTAACAGAGCTACGGACTATGAAGTATGATTTCACTGAAACCATGATAGATTTCCCATCGATCCTGACCAAAATAAGAATCATTGGACAAAGGGTGAAGAAATTCTTATGACATCGTTTCAGATTATGTGCCTGTAGTGTGAAATAATTTTTGCTTTGGTGGATAGATTTTAGTTTGGGGTAGTCTTTCAACATTCTAACAGAGCTACGGACTATGAAGTATGATTTCTCTGAAACCATGATAGATTTCCCATCGATCCTGACCAAAATAAGAATCATTGCACAAAGGGTGAAGAAATTCTTATGACTTCGCTTCAGATTATGTCTCTTTTGTGTGAAATAATTTTACTTAACAGAACTGCGAACCATGAAGTGATTTTTCTGAGACCATGATAGATTTCCCATCGATCCTGACCAAAATGAGAATCATTGGACAAAGGGTGAAGAAATTCTTATGACATCGTTTCAGATTATGTGCCTGTAGTGTGAAATAATTTTTGCTTTGGTGGATAAATTCTAGTTTGTGGTAGTCTTTCAACATTCTAACAGAGCTACGGACTATGAAGTATGATTTCTCTGAAACCATGATAGATTTCCCATCGATCCTGACCAAAATAAGAATCATTGGACAAAGGGTGAAGAAATTCTTATGACATCGTTTCAGATTATGTGCCTGTAGTGTGAAATAATTTTTGCTTTGGTGGATAGATTTTAGTTTGGGGTAGTCTTTCAACATTCTAACAGAGCTACGGACTATGAAGTATGATTTCTCTGAAACCATGATAGATTTCCCATCGATCCTGACCAAAATAAGAATCATTGGACAAAGGGTGAAGAAATTCTTATGACATCGGTTCAGATTATGTGCCTGTAGTGTGAAATAATTTTTGCTTTGGTGGATAGATTTTAGTTTGGGGTAGTCTTTCAACATTCTAACAGAGCTACGGACTATGAAGTATGATTTCTCTGAAACCATGATAGATTTCCCATCGATCCTGACCAAAATAAGAATCATTGGACAAAGGGTGAAGAAATTCTTATGACTTCGCTTCAGATTATGTCTCTTTTGTGTGAAATAATTTTACTTAACAGAACTGCGAACCATGAAGTGATTTCTCTGAGACCATGATAGATTTCCCATCGATCCTGACCAAAATGAGAATCATTGGACAAAGGGTGAAGAAATTCTTATGACATCGTTTCAGATTATGTGCCTGTAGTGTGAAATAATTTTTGCTTTGGTGGATAGATTTTAGTTTGGGGTAGTCTTTCAACATTCTAACAGAGCTACGGACTATGAAGTATGATTTCTCTGAAACCATGATAGATTTCCCATCGATCCTGACCAAAATAAGAATCATTGGACAAAGGGTGAAGAAATTCTTATGACATCGTTTCAGATTATGTGCCTGTAGTGTGAAATAATTTTTGCTTTGGTGGATAGATTTTAGTTTGGGGTAGTCTTTCAACATTCTAACAGAGCTACGGACTATGAAGTATGATTTCTCTGAAACCATGATAGATTTCCCATCGACCCTGACCAAAATAAGAATCATTGGACAAAGGGTGAAGAAATTCTTATGACTTCGCTTCAGATTATGTCTCTTTTGTGTGAAATAATTTTACTTAACAGAACTGCGAACCATGAAGTGATTTCTCTGAGACCATGATAGATTTTCCATCGATCCTGACCAAAATGAGAATCATTGGACAAAGGGTGAAGAAATTCTTATGACATCGTTTCAGATTATGTGTCTGTGGTGTGAAATAATTTTTGCTTTGGTGGATAGATTTTAGTTTGGGGTAGTCTTTCAACATTCTAACAGAGCTACGGACTATGAAGTATGATTTCACTGAAACCATGATAGATTTCCCATCGATCCTGACCAAAATAAGAATCATTGGACAAAGGGTGAAGAAATTCTTATGACATCGTTTCAGATTATGTGCCTGTAGTGTGAAATAATTTTTGCTTTGGTGGATAGATTTTAGTTTGGGGTAGCCTTTCAACATTCTAACAGAGCTACGGACTATGAAGTATGATTTCTCTGAAACCATGATAGATTTCCCATCGATCCTGACCAAAATAAGAATCATTGGACAAAGGGTGAAGAAATTCTTATGACTTCGCTTCAGATTATGTCTCTTTTGTGTGAAATAATTTTACTTAACAGAACTGCGAACAATGAAGTGATTTCTCTGAGACCATGATACATTTCCCATCGACCCTGACCAAAATGAGAATCATTGGACAAAGGGTGAAGAAATTCTTATGACATCGTTTCAGATTCTGTGTCTGTAATGTGAAATAATTTTTGCTTTGTTGAATAGATTTTAGTTTGGGGTAGTCTTTCAACATTCTAACAGAGCTACGGACTATGAAGTATGATTTCTCTGAAACCATAATAGATTCCAAATAGATCCTTACCAAAATGAGATTCATTGGACAAAGCTTGAATAAATTCTGATGACATCGCTTCAGATTATGTCTCTTTAGTGTGAAATAATTTTACTTAACAGAACTGCGAACCATGAAGTGATTTCTCTGAGACCATGAGAGATTTAACATCCATCCTGACCAAAATGAGATTCATTGGACAAAGGGTGAAGAAATTCTTATGACTTCGCTTCAGATTATGTCTCTTTTGTGTGAAATAATTTTACTTAACAGAACTGCGAACAATAAGTGATTTCTCTGAGACCATGATAGATTTCAAATCGATCCTGACCAAACTGAGAATCATTGGACAAAGGCTGAAGAAATTCTTATGACATCGTTTCAGATTATGTGCCTGTAGTGTGAAATAATTTTTGCTTTGGTGGATAGATTTTAGTTTGGGGTAGTCTTTCAACATTTTAACAGAGCTACGGACTATGAAGTATGATTTCTCTGAAACCATGATAGATTTCGCATCGATCCTGACCAAAATAAGAATCATTGGACAAAGGGTGAAGAAATTCTTATGACATCGTTTCAGATTATGTGCCTGTAGTGTGAAATAATTTTTGCTTTGGTGGATTGATTTTAGTTTGGGGTAGTCTTTCAACATTTTAACAGAGCTACGGACTATGAAGTATGATTTCTCTGAAACCATGATAGATTTCGCATCGATCCTGACCAAAGTGAGAATCATTGGACAAAGGGTGAAGAAATTCTTATGACATCGTTTCAGATTATGTCTCTTTTGTGTGAAATAATTTTACTTAACAGAACTGCGAACCATGAAGTGATTTCTCTGAGACCATGATAGATTTACCATCGATCCTGACCAAAATAAGAATCATTGGACAAAGGGTGAAGAAATTCTTATGACATCGTTTCAGTTTATGTGTCTGTAGTGTGAAATAATTTATGCTTTGGTGGATAGATTTTAGTTTGGGGTAGTCTTTCAACATTCTAACAGAGCTACGGACTATGAAGTATGATTTCTCTGAAACGATGATAGATTTCCTATCGATCCTGACCAAAATAAGAATCATTGGACAAAGGGTGAAGAAATTCTTATGACTTCGCTTCAGATTATGTCTCTTTTGTGTGAAATAATTTTACTTAACAGAACTGCGAACAATAAGTGATTTCTCTGAGACCATGATAGATTTCAAATCGATCCTGACCAAACTGAGAATCATTGGACAAAGGCTGAAGAAATTCTTATGACATCGTTTCAGATTATGTGCCTGTAGTGTGAAATAATTTTTGCTTTGGTGGATAGATTTTAGTTTGGGGTAGTCTTTCAACATTTTAACAGAGCTACGGACTATGAAGTATGATTTCTCTGAAACCATGATAGATTTCCCATCGATCCTGACCAAAATAAGAATCATTGGACAAAGGGTGAAGAAATTCTTATGACATCGTTTCAGATTATGTGCCTGTAGTGTGAAATAATTTTTGCTTTGGTGGATTGATTTTAGTTTGGGGTAGTCTTTCAACATTTTAACAGAGCTACTGACTATGAAGTATGATTTCTCTGAAACCATGATAGATTTCGCATCGATCCTGACCAAAGTGAGAATCATTGGACAAAGGGTGAAGAAATTCTTATGACATCGTTTCAGATTATGTCTCTTTTGTGTGAAATAATTTTACTTAACAGAACTGCGAACCATGAAGTGATTTCTCTGAGACCATGATAGATTTACCATCGATCCTGACCAAAATGAGAATCATTGGACAAAGGGTGAAGAAATTCTTATGACATCGTTTCAGTTTATGTGTCTGTAGTGTGAAATAATTTATGCTTTGGTGGATAGATTTTAGTTTGGGGTAGTCTTTCAACATTCTAACAGAGCTACGGACTATGAAGTATGATTTCTCTGAAACCATGATAGATTTCCTATCGATCCTGACCAAAATAAGAATCATTGGACAAAGGGTGAAGAAATTCTTATGACTTCGCTTCAGATTATGTCTCTTTTGTGTGAAATAATTTTACTTAACAGAACTGCGAACAATAAGTGATTTCTCTGAGACCATGATAGATTTCAAATCGATCCTGACCAAACTGAGAATCATTGGACAAAGGGTGAAGAAATTCTTATGACATCGTTTCAGATTATGTGCCTGTAGTGTGAAATAATTTTTGCTTTGGTGGATAGATTTTAGTTTGGGGTAGTCTTTCAACATTTTAACAGAGCTACGGACTATGAAGTATGATTTCTCTGAAACCATGATAGATTTCGCATCGATCCTGACCAAAATAAGAATCATTGGACAAAGGGTGAAGAAATTCTTATGACATCGTTTCAGATTATGTGCCTGTAGTGTGAAATAATTTTTGCTTTGGTGGATAGATTTTAGTTTGGGGTAGTCTTTCAACATTCTAACAGAGCTACGGACTATGAAGTATGATTTCTCTGAAACCATGATAGATTTCCCATCGATCCTGACCAAAATAAGAATCATTGGACAAAGGGTGAAGAAATTCTTATGACTTCGCTCCAGATTATGTCTCTTTTGTGTGAAATAATTTTACTTAACAGAACTGCGAACCATGAAGTGATTTCTCTGAGACCATGATAGATTTACCATCGATCCTGACCAAAATGAGAATCATTGGACAAAGGGTGAAGAAATTCTTATGACATCGTTTCAGATTATGTGTCTGTAGTGTGAAAAAATTTTTGCTTTGGTGGATAGATTTTAGTTTGGGGTAGTCTTTCAACATTCTAACAGAGCTACGGACTATGAAGTATGATTTCTCTGAAACCATGATAGATTTCCTATCGATCCTGACCAAAATAAGAATCATTGGACAAAGGGTGAAGAAATTCTTATGACTTCGCTTCAGATTATGTCTCTTTTGTGTGAAATAATTTTACTTAACAGAACTGCGAACCATGAAGTGATTTCTCTGAGACCATGATAGATTTCCCATCGATCCTGACCAAAACGAGAATCATTGGACAAAGGGTGAAGAAATTCTTATGACTTTGCTTCAGATTATGTGTCTTTAGTGTGAAATAATTTTACTTAACAGAACTGCGAACAATGAAGTGATTTCTCTGAGACCATGATACATTTCCCATCGATCCTGACCAAAATGAGGATCATTGGACAGAGGGTGAAGAAATTCTTATGACATCGTTTCAGATTCTGTGTCTGTAATGTGAAATAAATTTTGCTTTGTTGAATAGATTTTAGTTTGGGGTAGTCTTTCAACATTCTAACAGAGCTACGGACTATGAGGTATGATTTCTCTGAAACCATAATAGATTCCAAATAGATCCTTACCAAAATGAGAATCATTGGACAAAGCTTGAATAAATTCTGATGACATCGCTTCAGATTATGTCTCTTTAGTGTGAAATAATTTTACTTAACAGAACTGCGAACCTAGAAGTGATTTCTCTGAGACCATGAGAGATTTAACATCCATCCTGACCAAAATGAGATTCATTGGACAAAGGGTGAAGAAATTCTTATGACTTCGCTTCAGATTATGTCTCTTTTGTGTGAAATAATTTTACTTAACAGAACTGCGAACAATGAATTGATTTCTCTGAGACCATGATACATTTCCCATCGATCCTGACCAAAATGAGGATCATTGGACAGAGGGTGAAGAAATTCGTATGACATCGTTTCAGATTCTGTGTCTGTAATGTGAAATAAATTTTGCTTTGTTGAATAGATTTTAGTTTGGGGTAGCCTTTCAACATTCTAACAGAGCTACGGACTATGAAGTATGATTTCTCTGAAACCATCATAGATTTCCCATCGATCCTGACCAAAATAAGAATCATTGGACAAAGGGTGAAGAAATTCTTATGACATCGTTTCAGATTATGTGCCTGTAGTGTGAAATAATTTTTGCTTTGGTGGATAGATGTTAGTTTGGGGTAGTCTTTCAACATTCTAACAGAGCTACGGACTATGAAGCATGATTTCTCTGAAACCATGATAGATTTCCCATCGATCCTGACCAAAATAAGAATCATTGGACAAAGGGTGAAGAAATTCTTATGACTTCGCTTCAGATTATGTCTCTTTTGTGTTGTGTGAAATAATTTTACTTAACAGAACTGCGAACCATGAACTGATTTCTCTGAGACCGTGATAGATTTCCCATCGATCCTGACCAAAATGAGAATCATTGGACAAAGGGTGAAGAAATTCTTATGACATCGTTTCAGATTATGTGTTTGTAGTGTGAAATAATTTTTGCTTTGGTGGATAGATTTTAGTTTGGGGTAGTCTTTCAACATTCTAACAGAGCTACGGACTATGAAGCATGATTTCTCTGAGACCGTGATAGATTTCCCATCGATCCTGACCAAAATGAGAATCATTGGACAAAGGGTGAAGAAATTCTTATGACATCGTTTCAGATTATGTGTTTGTAGTGTGAAATAATTTTTGCTTTGGTGGATAGATTTTAGTTTGGGGTAGTCTTTCAACATTCTAACAGAGCTACGGACTATGAAGTATGATTTCTCTGAAACCATGATAGATTTCCCATCGATCCTGACCAAAATAAGAATCATTGGACAAAGGGTGAAGAAATTCTTATGACATCGTTTCAGATTATGTGCCTGTAGTGTGAAATAATTTTTGCTTTGGTGGATAGATTTTAGTTTGGGGTAGTCTTTCAACATTCTAACAGAGCTACGGACTATGAAGCATGATTTCTCTGAAACCATGATAGATTTCTCATCGATCCTGACCAAAATAAGAATCATTGGACAAAGGGTGAAGAAATTCTTATGACTTCGCTTCAGATTATGTCTCTTTAGTGTGAAATAATTTTACTTAACAGAACTGCGAACCATGAAGTGATTTCTCTGAGACCATGATAGATTTCCCATCGATCCTGACCAAAATGAGAATCATTGGACAAAGGGTGAAGAAATTCTTATGCCATCGTTTCAGATTATGTGTCTGTAGTGTGAAATAATTTTTGCTTTGGTGGATAGTTTTTAGTTTGGGGTAGTCTTTCAACATTCTAACAGACCTACGGACTATGAAGTATCATTTCTCTGAAACCATGATAGATTTCCTATCGATCCTGACCAAAATAAGAATCATTGGACAAAGGGTGAAGAAATTCTTATGACTTCGCTTCAGATTATGTCTCTTTTGTGTGAAATAATTTTACTTAACAGAACTGCGAACCATGAATTTATTTCTCTGAGACCATGATAGATTTCCCATCGATCCTGACCAAAATGAGAATCATTGGACAAAGGGTGAAGAAATTCTTATGCCATCGTTTCAGATTATGTGTCTGTAGTGTGAAATAATTTTTGCTTTGGTGGATAGATTTTAGTTTGGGGTAGTCTTTCAACATTCTAACAGAGCTACGGACTATGAAGTATGATTTCTCTGAAACCATGATAGATTTCCTATCGATCCTGACCAAAATAAGAATCATTGGACAAAGGGTGAAGAAATTCTTATGACATCGCTTCAGATTATGTGTCTTTAGTGTGAAATAATTTTACTCAACAGAACTGCGAACCATGAAGTATGATTTCTCTGAGACCATGATACATTTCCCATCGATCCTGACCAAAATGAGGATAATTGGACAGAGGGTGAAGAAATTCTTATGACATCGTTTCAGATTATGTGTCTGTAATGTGAAATAATTTTTGCTTTGTTGAATAGATTTTAGTTTGGGGTAGTCTTTCAACATTCTAACAGAGCTACGGACTATGAGGTATGATCTCTCTGAAACCATAATAGATTCCAAATAGATCCTTACCAAAATGAGAATCATTGGACAAAGCTTGAATAAATTCTGATGACATCGCTTCAGATTATGTCTCTTTAGTGTGAAATAATTTTACTTAACAGAACTGCGAACCATGAAGTGATTTCTCTGAGACCATGAGAGATTTCCCATCGATCCTGACCAAAATAAGAATCATTGGACAAAGGGTGAAGAAATTCTTATGACATCGTTTCAGATTATGTGCCTGTAGTGTGAAATAATTTTTGCTTTGGTGGATAGATTTTAGTTTGGGGTAGTCTTTCAACATTCTAACAGAGCTACGGACTATGAAGTATGATTTCTCTGAAACCATGATAGATTTCCCATCGATCCTGACCAAAATAAGAATCATTAGATAAAGGGTGAAGAAATTCTTATGACATCGTTTCAGATTATGTGAATGTAGTGTGAAATAATTTTTGCTTTGGTGGATAGATTTTAGTTTGGGGTAGTCTTTCAACATTCTAACAGAGCTACGGACTATGAAGTATGATTTCTCTGAAACCATGATAGATTTCCCATCGATCCTGACCAAAATAAGAATCATTGGACAAAGGGTGAAGAAATTCTTATGACTTCGCTTCAGATTATGTCTCTTTTGTGTGAAATAATTTTACTTAACAGAACTGCGAACAATGAAGTGATTTCTCTGAGACCATGATACATTTCCCATCGATCCTGACCAAAATGAGAATCATTGGACAAAGGGTGAAGAAATTCTTATGACATCGTTTCAGATTCTGTGTCTGTAATGTGAAATAATTTTTGCTTTGTTGAATAGATTTTAGTTTGGGGTAGTCTTTCAACATTCTAACAGAGCTACGGACTATGAAGCATAATTTCTCTGAAACCATAATAGATTCCAAATAGATCCTTACCAAAATGAGATTCATTGGACAAAGGGTGAAGAAATTCTGATGACATCGCTTCAGATTATGTCTCTTTAGTGTGAAATAATTTTACATAACAGAACTGCAAACCATGAAGTGATTTCTCTGAGACCATGAGAGATTTAACATCCATCCTGACCAAAATGAGATTCATTGGACAAAGGGTGAAGAAATTCTTATGACTTCGCTTCAGATTATGTCTCTTTTGTGTGAAATAATTTTACTTAACAGAACTGCGAACAATGAAGTGATTTCTCTGAGACCATGATAGATTTCAAATCGATCCTGACCAAACTGAGAATCATTGGACAAAGGGTGAAGAAATTCTTATGGCATCGTTTCAGATTATGTGCCTGTAGTGTGAAATAATTTTTGCTGTGGTGGATAGATTTTAGTTTGGGGTAGTCTTTCAACATTCTAACAGAGCTACGGACTATGAAGTATGATTTCTCTGAAACCATGATAGATTTCGCATCGATCCTGACCAAAATAAGAATCATTGGACAAAGGGTGAAGAAATTCTTATGACTTCGCTTCAGATTATGTCTCTTTTGTGTGAAATAATTTTACTTAACAGAACTGCGAACAATGAAGTGATTTCTCTGAGACCATGATACATTTCTCATCGATCCTGACCAAAATGAGAATCATTGGACAAAGGGTGAAGAAATTCTTATGACATCGTTTCAGATTCTGTGTCTGTAATGTGAAATAATTTTTGCTTTGTTGAATAGATTTTAGTTTGGGGTAGTCTTTCAACATTCTAACAGAGCTACGGACTATGAAGTATGATTTCTCTGAAACCATGATAGATTTCCCATCGATCCTGACCAAAATAAGAATCATTGGACAAAGGGTGAAGAAATTCTTATGACTTCGCTTCAGATTATGTCTCTTTTGTGTGAAATAATTTTACTTAACAGAACTGCGAACAATGAAGTGATTTCTCTGAGACCATGATACATTTCCCATCGATCCTGACCAAAATAAGAATCATTGGACAAAGGGTGAAGAAATTCTTATGACATCGTTTCAGATTCTGTGTCTGTAATGTGAAATAATTTTTGCTTTGTTGAATAGATTTTAGTTTGGGGTAGTCTTTCAACATTCTAACAGAGCTACGGACTATGAAGCATAATTCCTCTGAAACCATAATAGATTCCAAATAGATCCTTACCAAAATGAGATTCATTGGACAAAGGGTGAAGAAATTCTGATGACATCGCTTCAGATTATGTCTCTTTAGTGTGAAATAATTTTACTTAACAGAACTGCTAACCATGAAGTGATTTCTCTGAGACCATGAGGGATTTAACATCCATCCTGACCAAAATGAGATTCATTGGACAAAGGGTGAAGAAATTCTTATGACATCGATCCTGACCAAAATAAGAATCATTGGACAAAGGGTGAAGAAATTCTTATGACATCGTTTCAGATTATGTGCCTGTAGTGTGAAATAATTTTTGCTTTGGTGGATAGATTTTAGTTTGGGGTAGTCTTTCAACATTCTAACAGAGCTACGGACTATGAAGTATGATTTCTCTGAAACCATGATAGATTTCCCATCGATCCTGACCAAAATAAGAATCATTAGACAAAGGGTGAAGAAATTCTTATGACATCGTTTCAGATTATGTGCCTGTAGTGTGAAATAATTTTTGCTTTGATGGATAGATTTTAGTTTGGGGTAGTCTTTCAACATTCTAACAGAGCTACGGACTATGAAGTATAATTTCTCTGAAACCATAATAGATTCCAAATAGATACTTACCAAAATGAGATTCATTGGACAAAGCTTGAATAAATTCTGATGACATCGCTTCAGATTATGTCTCTTTAGTGTGAAATAATTTTACTTAACAGAACTGCTAACCATGAAGTGATTTCTCTGAGACCATGAGGGATTTAACATCCATCCTGACCAAAATGAGATTCATTGGACAAAGGGTGAAGAAATTCTTATGACATCGATCCTGACCAAAATAAGAATCATTGGACAAAGGGTGAAGAAATTCTTATGACATCGTTTCAGATTATGTGCCTGTAGTGTGAAATAATTTTTGCTTTGATGGATAGATTTTAGTTTGGGGTAGTCTTTCAACATTCTAACAGAGCTACGGACTATGAAGTATAATTTCTCTGAAACCATAATAGATTCCAAATAGATACTTACCAAAATGAGATTCATTGGACAAAGCTTGAATAAATTCTGATGACATCGCTTCAGATTATGTCTCTTTAGTGTGAAATAATTTTACTTAACAGAACTGCTAACCATGAAGTGATTTCTCTGAGACCATGAGGGATTTAACATCCATCCTGACCAAAATGAGATTCATTGGACAAAGGGTGAAGAAATTCTTATGACATCGTTTCAGATTCTGTGTCTGTAATGTGAAATAATTTTTGCTTTGTTGAATAGATTTTAGTTTGGGGTAGTCTTTCAACATTCTAACAGAGCTACGGACTATGAAGTATAATTTCTCTGAAACCATAATAGATTCCAAATAGATACTTACCAAAATGAGATTCATTGGACAAAGCTTGAATAAATTCTGATGACATCGCTTCAGATTATGTCTCTTTAGTGTGAAATAATTTTACTTAACAGAACTGCTAACCATGAAGTGATTTCTCTGAGACCATGAGGGATTTAACATCCATCCTGACCAAAATGAGATTCATTGGACAAAGGGTGAAGAAATTCTTATGACATCGATCCTGACCAAAATAAGAATCATTGGACAAAGGGTGAAGAAATTCTTATGACATCGTTTCAGATTATGTGCCTGTAGTGTGAAATAATTTTTGCTTTGGTGGATAGATTTTAGTTTGGGGTAGTCTTTCAACATTCTAACAGAGCTACGGACTATGAAGTATGATTTCTCTGAAACCATGATAGATTTCCCATCGATCCTGACCAAAATAAGAATCATTAGACAAAGGGTGAAGAAATTCTTATGACATCGTTTCAGATTATGTGCCTGTAGTGTGAAATAATTTTTGCTTTGATGGATAGATTTTAGTTTGGGGTAGTCTTTCAACATTCTAACAGAGCTACGGACTATGAAGTATGATTTCTCTGAAACCATGATAGATTTCCCATCGATCCTGACCAAAATAAGAATCATTGGACAAAGGGTGAAGAAATTCTTATGACTTCGCTTCAGATTATGTCTCTTTTGTGTGAAATAATTTTACTTAACAGAACTGCGAACAATGAAGTGATTTCTCTGAGACCATGATACATTTCTCATCGATCCTGACCAAAATGAGAATCATTGGACAAAGGGTGAAGAAATTCTTATGACATCGTTTCAGATTCTGTGTCTGTAATGTGAAATAATTTTTGCTTTGTTGAATAGATTTTAGTTTGGGGTAGTCTTTCAACATTCTAACAGAGCTACGGACTATGAAGTATGATTTCTCTGAAACCATGATAGATTTCCCATCGATCCTGACCAAAATAAGAATCATTGGACAAAGGGTGAAGAAATTCTTATGACATCGTTTCAGATTATGTGCCTGTAGTGTGAAATAATTTTTGCTTTGGTGGATAGATTTTTGTTTGGGGTAGTCTTTCAACATTCTAACAGAGCTACGGACTACGAAGTATGATTTCTCTGAAACCATGATAGATTTCCCATCTATCCTGACCAAAATGAGAATCATTGGACAAAGGGTGAAGAAATTCTTATGACTTCGCTTCAGATTATGTCTCTTTAGTGTGAAATAATTTTACGTAACAGAACTGCGAACCATGAAGTGATTTCTCTGAGACCATGAGAGATTTCCCATCGATCCTGACCAAAATAAGAATCATTGGACAAAGGGTGAAGAAATTCTTATGACATCGTTTCAGATTATGTGCCTGTAGTGTGAAATAATTTTTGCTTTGATGGATAGATTTTAGTTTGGGGTAGTCTTTCAACATTCTAACAGAGCTACGGACTATGAAGTATGATTTCTCTGAAACCATGATAGATTTCCCATCGATCCTGACCAAAATAAGAATCATTGGACAAAGGGTGAAGAAATTCTTATGACTTCGCTTCAGATTATGTCTCTTTTGTGTGAAATAATTTTACTTAACAGAACTGCGAACAATGAAGTGATTTCTCTGAGACCATGATACATTTCTCATCGATCCTGACCAAAATGAGAATCATTGGACAAAGGGTGAAGAAAATCTTATGACATCGTTTCAGATTCTGTGTCTGTAATGTGAAATAATTTTTGCTTTGTTGAATAGATTTTAGTTTGGGGTAGTCTTTCAACATTCTAACAGAGCTACGGACTATGAAGTATAATTTCTCTGAAACCATAATAGATTCCAAATAGATCCTTACCAAAATGAGATTCATTGGACAAAGCTTGAATAAATTCTGATGACATCGCTTCAGATTATGTCTCTTTAGTGTGAAATAATTTTACTTAACAGAACTGCTAACCATGAAGTGATTTCTCTGAGACCATGAGGGATTTAACATCCATCCTGACCAAAATGAGATTCATTGGACAAAGGGTGAAGAAATTCTTATGACATCGATCCTGACCAAAATAAGAATCATTGGACAAAGGGTGAAGAAATTCTTATGACATCGTTTCAGATTATGTGCCTGTAGTGTGAAATAATTTTTGCTTTGGTGGATAGATTTTAGTTTGGGGTAGTCTTTCAACATTCTAACAGAGCTACGGACTATGAAGTATGATTTCTCTGAAACCATGATAGATTTCCCATCGATCCTGACCAAAATAAGAATCATTGGACAAAGGGTGAAGAAATTCTTATGACTTCGCTTCAGATTATGTCTCTTTTGTGTGAAATAATTTTACTTAACAGAACTGCGAACCATGAACTGATTTCTCTGAGACCATGATAGATTTCCCATCGATCCTGACCAAAATGAGAATCATTGGACAAAGGGTGAAGAAATTCTTATGACATCGTTTCAGATTATGTGCCTGTAGTGTGAAATAATTTTTGCTTTGGTGGATAGATTTTAGTTTGGGGTAGTCTTTCAACATTCTAACAGAGCTACGGACTATGAAGTATGATTTCTCTGAAACCATGATAGATTTCCCATCGATCCTGACCAAAATAAGAATCATTGGACAAAGGGTGAAGAAATTCTTATGACTTCGCTTCAGATTATGTCTCTTTTGTGTGAAATAATTTTACTTAACAGAACTGCGAACCATGAAGTGATTTCTCTGAGACCATGATACATTTCTCATCGATCCTGACCAAAATGAGAATCATTGGACAAAGGGTGAAGAAATTCTTATGACATCGTTTCAGATTCTGTGTCTGTAATGTGAAATAATTTTTGCTTTGTTGAATAGATTTTAGTTTGGGGTAGTCTTTCAACATTCTAACAGAGCTACGGACTATGAAGTATAATTTCTCTGAAACCATGATAGATTTCCTATCGATCCTTACCAAAATGAGATTCATTGGACAAAGCTTGAATAAATTCTGATGACATCGCTTCAGATTATGTCTCTTTAGTGTGAAATAATTTTACTTAACAGAACTGCGAACCATGAAGTGATTTCTCTGAGACCATGAGAGATTTAACATCCATCCTGACCAAAATAAGAATTATTGGACAAAGGGTGAAGAAATTCTTATGACTTCGCTTCAGATTATGTCTCTTTTGTGTGAAATAATTTTACTTAACAGAACTGCGAACCATGAAGTGATTTCTCTGAGACCATGATAGATTTCCCATCGATCCTGACCAAAATGAGAATCATTGGACAAAGGGTGAAGAAATTCTTATGACATCGTTTCAGATTATGTGCCTGTAGTGTGAAATAATTTTTGCTTTGGTGGATAAATTTTAGTTTGGGTTAGTCTTTCAACATTCTAACAGAGCTACGGACTATGAAGTATGATTTCTCTGAAACCATGATAGATTTCCCATCTATCCTGACCAAAATGAGAATCATTGGACAAAGGGTGAAGAAATTCTTATGACTTCGCTTCAGATTATGTCTCTTTAGTGTGAAATAATTTTATTTAACAGAACTGCGAATCATGAAGTGATTTCTCTGAGACCATGATAGATTTCAAATCGATCCTGACCAAACTGAGAATCATTGGACAAAGGGTGAAGAAATTCTTATGACATCGTTTCAGATTATGTGCCTGTAGTGTGAAATAATTTTTGCTTTGGTGGATAGATTTTAGTTTGGGGTAGTCTTTCAACATTCTAACAGAGCTACGGACTATGAAGTATGATTTCTCTGAAACCATGATAGATTTCCCATCGATCCTGACCAAAATAAGAATCATTTTACAAAGGGTGAAGAAATTCTTATGACATAGTTTCAGATTATGTGCCTGTAGTGTGAAATAATTTTTGCTTTGGTGGATAGATTTTAGTTTGGGGTAGTCTTTCAACATTCTAACAGAGCTACGGACTATGAAGTATGATTTCTCTGAAACCATGATAGATTTCCCATCGATCCTGACCAAAATGAGAATCAGTGGACAAAGGGTGAAGAAATTCTTATGACTTCGCTTCAGATTATGTCTCTTTTGTGTGAAATAATTTTACTTAACAGAACTGCGAACCATGAAGTGATTTCTCTGAGACCATGATAGATTTCCCATCGATCCTGACCAAAATGAGAATCATTGGACAAAGGGTGAAGAAATTCTTATGACATCGTTTCAGATTATGTGTCTGTAGTGTGAAATAATTTTTGCTTTGGTGGATAGATTTTAGTTTGGGGTAGTCTTTCAACATTCTAACAGAGCTACGGACTATGAAGTATGATTTCTCTGAAACCATGATAGATTTCCTATCGATCCTGAAAAAATAAGAATTATTGGACAAAGGGTGAAGAAATTCTTATGACTTCGCTTCAGATTATGTCTCTTTTGTGTGAAATAATTTTACTTAACAGAACTGCGAACCATGAAGTGATTTCTCTCAGACCATGATAGATTTCCCATCGATCCTGACCAAAATGTGAATCATTGGACAAAGGGTGAAGAAATTCTTATGACATCGTTTCAGATTATGTGCCTGTAGTGTGAAATAATTTTTGCTTTGGTGAATAGATTTTAGTTTGGGGTATTCTTTCAACATTCTAACAGAGCTACGGACTATGAGGTATGATTTCTCTGAAACCGCGATAGATTTCCCATCGATTCTGACCAAAATGAAAATCATTAGACAAAGCGTGAAGAAATTGTTATGACTTCGCTTCAGATTATATCTCTTTAGTGTGAAATAATTTTACTTAACAGAACTGCGAACCATGAAGTGATTTCTCTGAGACCATGATAGATTTCCCATCGATCCTGACCAAAATGAGAATCATTGGACAAAGGGTGAAGAAATTCTTATGACATCGTTTCAGATTATGTGCCTGTAGTGGGAAATAATTTTTGCTTTGGTGGATAGATTTTAGTTTGGGGTAGTCTTTCAACATTCTAACAGAGCTACGGACTATGAAGTATGATTTCTCTGAAACCATGATAGATTTCCCATCCATCCTGACCAAAATGAGAATCATTGGACAAAGGGTGAAGAAATTCTTATGACATCGTTTCAGATTATGTGCCTGTAGTGGGAAATAATTTTTGCTTTGGTGGATAGATTTTAGTTTGGGGTAGTCTTTCAACATTCTAACAGAGCTACGGACTATGAGGTATGATTTCTCTGAAACCATGATAGATTTCCCATCTATCCTGACCAAAACGAGAATCATTGGACAAAGGGTGAAGAAATTCTTATGACTTCGCTTCAGATTATGTGTCTTTAGTGTGGTGTGAAATAATTTTACTTAACAGAACTGCGAACCATGAAGTGATTTCTCTGAGACCATGATAGATTTCCCATCGATCCTCACCAAAATGAGAATCAGTCTACAAAGGGTGTAGAAATTCTTATGACTTCGCTTCAGATTATGTCTCTTTAGTGTTAAATAATTTTACTTAACAGAACTGCGAACCATGAAGTGATTTCTCTGGGACCATGATAGATTTCCCGTCGATCCTGACCAAAATGAAAATCATTAGATAAAGGGTGAAGAAATTCTTATGACATCGTTTCAGATTATGTGCCTGTAGTGTGAAATAATTTTTGCTTTGGTGAATAGATTTTAGTTTGGGGTATTCTTTCAACATTCTAACAGAGCTACGGACTATGAGGTATGATTTCTCTGAAACCGCGATAGATTTCCCATAGATCCTGACCAAAATGAGAATCATTGGACAAAATGTGAAGAAATTCTTATGACCTCGCTTCAGATTATAACTCTTTAGTGTGAAATAATTTTACTTAACAGAACTGCGAACCATGAAGTGATTTCTCTGAGGCCCTGATAGATTTCCCATAGATCCTGACCAAAATGAGAATCATTGGACAAAGGGTGAAGAAATTCTTATGACATCGCTTCAGATTATGTTTCTTTAGTGTGAAGTAATATTACTTAACAGAACTGCGAACCATGAAGTGATTTCTCTGAGACCATGATTGATTTCCCATCGATCCTGACCAAAATGAGAATCATTGGAAAAAGGGTGAAGAAATTCTTATGACTTCGCTTCGGATTATGTGCCTTTAGTGTGAAATAATTTTACTTAACAGAACTGCGAACCATGAAGTATGATTTCTCTGAGACCATGAAGGATTTCCCATCGATCCTGACCAAAATCAGAATCATTGGAAAAAGGGTGAAGAAATTCTTATGACTTCGCTTCGGATTATGTGCCTTTAGTGTGAAATAATTTTACTTAACAGAACTGCGAACCACGAAGTATGATTTCTGTGAGACCATGAAGGATTTCCCATGGATCCTGACCAAAATGAGAATCATTGGAAAGAGGGTGAAGAAATTCTTATGACATCGCTTCAGATTATGTGTCTGTAGCGTGAAATAATTTTTGCTATGGTGGATAGATTTTAGTTTGGGGTAGTCTTTCAACATTCTAACAGAGCTACGGAATATGAAGTACGATTTCTCTGAAACCATGATAGATTTCCCATCGATGCTGACCAAAATGAAATAATTACACAAAGGGTGAAGAAATTCTTTTTTTTTTTTTTTTTTTATAATTCACGCGCGCTCAAGGGCTTATTACTACCCTTTTAATGTCAAGACACAGCGCGGGCGTTAGGGAAATTAGGAAGAGAAGATAGGAGATACCGATGGACGTTGGTTTTAAATGTTTGTGGATTATACTGTGAGGGAAAAATAGAGCTTGGTAAAGCATTCCACATTCGTGTTGTACGGTTTATGAAAGAATCTCTATACTTGACGGTACGTCCGAAAATAGGCTTGAGGGTATACTGATGAGCATTCAGAGCGTGACGGGTATTGCGAGAAAATTGATGAAGGGGCGGAATGCAACTGGCTATTTCGCTGGAACACTGTTTGTGAAAAAAGCGATAGAATAAGGAAAGACAAGAGACATTTCTGCGATGTTGGAGCGAGTCAATAGACTCCGCTATGCTTCTGTTCCCTATTAGTTTTAACGCTCGATTTTGAATTCTATCCAGCAGGTGCAAAGAGGTCTTAGAAGCACCAGACCAGATATGAGCATTATACTCGAGCTTGGGGCGGATGTAGGCCTTATATATTGTAGCCAGATCAGAGGGTGTAAAGAACTTCTTGCACCGTTTAAGGAATCCTAAACATTTCGCAGCATTCTTGGCGGATTCGAATATGTGGTCATTCCAACGAAGATGGTCGTTAACACACATACCGAGAATGGAAAGTTTTTCGGTTTCGACGATGCAAGTGCCATTCATTGATAATGGCAAGGGGTTAAGGTTACGCTTGAGCGACAGCTGACAGCATTGGGTTTTCGAAGCATTAAATTCCACTCTGTTGTTTATACCCCATTTAATTATACTGTCAAGATCGGAATTTAATGAGCTTAACATACGCTGCCGTTCCAGTTCTACGGCCGAAGAGCAGGGACGTGAGTCTGGGAACGAATATGAGAAGCTGAGGGTGCTGTCGTCAGCGAAGGAATGTATTGGATTAGAAGTAGCAGACAAGAGATCGTTTATGAAAATAAGAAAGAGAGTCGGAGACAAAACGGAGCCTTGGGGGACGCCATCTTACGACATCGCTTCAGATTATGTGTCTGTAGTGTGAAATAATTTTTGCTTTGTTGAATAGATTTTAGTTTGGGGTAGTCTTTCAACATTCTAACAGAGCTACGGAATATGAAGTACGATTTCTCTGAAACCATGATAGATTTCCCATCGATGCTGACCAAAATGAAATAATTACACAAAGGGTGAAGAAATTCTTACGACATCGCTTCAGATTATGTGTCTGTAGTGTGAAATAATTTTTGCTTTGTTGAATAGATTTTGGTTTGGGGTAGTCTTTCAACATTCTAACAGAGCTACGGAATATGAGGTATGATTTCTCTGAAACCATGATAGATTTCCCATCTATCCTGACCAAAACGAGAATCATTGGACAAAGGGTAAAGAAATTCTTATGACATCGTTTCAGATTATGTGCCTGTAGTGTGAAATAATTTTTGCTTTGGTGGATAGATTTTAGTTTGGGGTAGTCTTTCAACATTCTAACAGAGCTACGGACTATGAAGTATGATTTCTCTGAGACCATGATAGTTTTCCCATCTATCCTGACCAAAATGAGAATCATTGGACAAAGGGTGAAGAAATTCTTATGACATCGTTTCAGATTATGTGCCTGTAGTGTGATATAATTTTTGCTTTGGTGGATAGATTTTAGTTTGGGGTAGTCTTTCAACATTCTAACAGAGCTACGGACTATGAAGTATGATTTCTCTGAAACCATGATAGATTTCCCATCTATCCTGACCAAAATGAGAATCATTGGACTAAGGGTGAAGAAATTCTTATGACTTCTCTTCAGATTATAACTCTTTACTGTGAAATAATTTTACTTAACAGAACTGCGAACAATGAAGTGATTTCTCCGAGACCATGATACATTTCCCATCGATCCTGACCAAAATGAGTATCATTGGACAAAGGGTGAAGAAATTCTTGTGACACCGTTTCAGATTCTGTGTCTGTAATGTGAAATAATTTTTGCTTTGTTGAATAAATTTTAGTTTGGTGTAGTCTTTCAACATTCTAACAGAGCTACGGACTATGAAGTATGATTCCTCTGAAACCATAATAGATTCCAAATAGATCCTTACCAAAATGAGAATCATTGGACAAAGCTTGAATAAATTCTGATGACATCGCTTCAGATTATGTCTCTTTAGTGTGAAATAATTTTACTTAACAGAACTGCGAACCATGAAGTGATTTCTCTAAGACCATGAGAGATTTCCCATCCATCCTGACCAAAATGAGATTCATTGGACAAAGGGTGAAGAAATTCTTATGACTTCGCTTCAGATTATGTCTCTTTTGTGTGAAATAATTTTACTTAACAGAACTGCGAACCATGAAGTGATTTCTCTGAGACCATGATAGATTTCCCATCGATCCAGACCAAAATGAGAATCATTGGACAAAGAGTGAAGAAATTCTTATGACATCGTTTCAGATTATGTGCCTGTAGTGTGAAATAATTTTACTTAACAGAACTGCGAACCATGAAGTGATTTCTTTGAGACCATGATAGATTTCCCATCGATCCTGACCAAAATGAGAATCATTGGAAAAAGGGTGAAGAACTTCTTATGACATCGCTTCAGATTAGGTGTCTGTAGTGTGAAATAATTTTACTTAACAGAACTGCGAACCATGAAGTGATTTCTTTGAGACCATGATAGATTTCCCATCGATCCTGACCAAAATGAGAATCATTGGACAAAGGGTGAAGAAATTCTTATGACATCGTTTCAGATTATGTGCCTGTAGTGTGATATAATTTTTGCTTTGGTGGATAGATTTTAGTTTGGATTAGTGAAGTATGATTTCTCTGAAACCATGATAGATTTAACATCTATCCTGACCAAAATGAGAATCATTGGAAAAAGGGTGAAGAACTTCTTATGACATCGCTTCAGATTAGGTGTCTGTAGTGTGAAATAATTTTACTTAACAGAACTGCGAACCATGAAGTGATTTCTTTGAGACCATGATAGATTTCCCATCGATCCTGACCAAAATGAGAATCATTGGACAAAGGGTGAAGAAATTCTTATGACATCGCTTCAGATTATGTGTCTGTAGCGTGAAATAATTTTTGCTTTGGTGAATAGATTTTAGTTTGGGGTACTCTTTCAATATTCTAACAGAGCTACGGCCTATGAGGTATGATTTCTCTGAAACCGTGATAGATGTCCCATCTACCTTGACCACAACGAGAATCATTGCACAAAGGGTGAAGAAATTCTTATGACTTCGCTTCAGACTATGTCTCTTTAGTGTGAAATAATTTTATTTAGCAGAACTGCGAACCATGAAGTGATTTCTCTGAGACCATGATAGATCTCCCATCGATCCTGACCAAAATGAAAATCATTGAACAAAGGGTGAAGAAATTCTTATGACTTCGCTTCAGATTATGTGTCTTTAGTGTTAAATAATTTTACTTAACAGAACTGCGAACCATGAAGTGATTTCTCTGAGACCCTGATAGATTTCCCATCGATCCTGACCAAAATGAGAATCATTGGACAAAGGGAGAAGAAATTCTTATGACTTCGCTTCAGATTATGTGTCTTTAGTGTGAAATAATTTTACTTAACAGTACTGCGAAGCATGAAGTGATTTCTCTGAGACCATGATAGATTTCCCATCGATCCTGACCAAAATGAGAATCATTGGACAAAGGGTGAAGAAATTCTTATGACTTCGCTTCAGATTATGTGTCTTTAGTGTGAAATAATTTTACTTAATAGAACTGCGAAGTGATGTCTCTGACACCATGATAGATTTCCCATCGATCCTGACCAAAATGAGAATCATTGGACAAAGGGTGAAGAAATTCTTATGACTTCGCTTCAGATTATGTCTCTTTAGTGTGAAATAATGTTACTTAACAGAACTGCGAACCATGAAGTGATTTCTCCGAGACCATGATAGATTTCCCATCGATCCTGACCAAAATGAGAATCATTAGACAAAGGGTGAAGAAATTCTTACAACATCGCGTCAGATTATGTATCTGTAGTGTGAAATAATTTTTGCTTTGGTGGATAGATTTTAGTTTGGGGTATTCTTTCAACATTCTAACAGAGCTACTGAATATGAAGTACGATTTCTCTGAAACCATGATAGATTTCCCATCGATCCTGACCAAAATGAAAATCATTAGACAAAGGGTGAAGAAATTCTTATGACATCGCGTCAGATTATGTGTCTGTAGTGTGAACTAATTTTACTTAACAGAACTGCGAACCATGAAGTGATTTCTCTGTGACCATGATAGATTTCCCATCGATCCTAACCAAAATGAGAATCATTGGACAAAGGGTGAAGAAATTCTTACGATATCGCATCAGATTATGTGTCTGTAGTGTGAAATAATTTTTGCTTTGGTGGATAGATTTTAGTTTGGGGTATTCTTTCAACATTCTAACAGAGCTACTGAATATGAAGTACGATTTCTCTGAAACCATGATAGATTTCCCATCGATCCTGACCAAAACGAGAATCATTGGACAAAGGGTGAAGAGATTCAATGACTTCGCTTCAGATTATATCCCTTTAGTGTGAAATAATTTTACTTAACAGAACTGCGAACCAAGAAGTGATTTCTCTGAGACCATGATAGATTTCCCATCGATCCTGACTAAAATGAGAATCATTGGACAAAGGGTGAAGAAATTCTTATGACATCGCTTCAGATTATGTGTCTGTAGTGTGAACTAATTTTACTTAACAGAACTGCGAACCATGAAGTGATTTCTCTGTGACCATGATAGATTTCCCATCGATCCTGACCAAAATGAGAATCATTGGACAAAGGGTGAAGAAATTCTTACGACATCGCATCAGATTATGTGTCAGTAGTGTGAAATAATTTTTGCTTTGGTGGATAGATTTTAGTTTGGGGTATTCTTTCAACATTCTAACAGAGCTACGGACTATGAGGTATGATTTCTCAGAAACCATGATAGATTTCCCATCTATCCTGACCAAAACGAGAATCATTGGACAGAGGGTGAAGAAATTCTTATGACTTCGCTTCAGATTATATCCCTTTAGTGTGAAATAATTTTACTTAACAGAACTGCGAACCATGAAGTGATTTCTCTGAGACCATGATAGATTTCCCATCGATCCTGACCAAAATGAGAATCATTGGACAAAGGGTGAAGAAATTCGTATGACATCGTTTCAGATTATGTGTCTGTAGTGTGAAATAATTTTTGCTTTGGTGGATAGAATTTAGTTTGGGGTATTCTTTCAACATTCTAACAGAGCTACTGAATATGAAGTACGATTTCTCTGAAACCATGATAGATTTCCCATCGATCCTGACCAAAATGAAAATCATTAGACAAAGGGTGAAGAAATTCTTATGACATCGTTTCAGATTATGTGTCTGTAGTGTGAACTAATTTTACTTAACAGAACTGCGAACCATGAAGTGATTTCTCTGTGACCATGATAGATTTCCCATCGATCCTGACCAAAATGAGAATCATTGGACAAAGGGTGAAGAAATTCTTACGACATCGCATCAGATTATGTGTCTCTAGTGTGAAATAATTTTTGCTTTGGTGAATAAATTTAAGTTTATGGTAGTCTTTCAACATACTAACAGAGCTATGGACTATGAGGTATGATTTCTCTGAAACCGCGATAGATTTCCCATCTATCCTGACCAAAACGAGAATCATTGGACAAAGGGTGAAGAAATTCAATGACTTCGCTTCAGATTATATCCCTTTAGTGTGAACTAATTTTACTTAACAGAACTGCGAACCATGAAGTGATTTCTCTGAGGCCATGATAGATTTCCCATCTATCCTGACCAAAATGAGAATCATTGGACAGAGGGTGAAGAAATTCTTATGACTTCGCTTCAGATTATATTCCTTTAGTGTGAAATAATTTTACTTAACAGAACTGCGAACCATGAAGTGATTTCTCTGAGACCATGATAGATTTCCTATCGATCCTGACCAAAATGAGAATCATTGGACAAAGGATGAAGAAATTCTTATGACTTCGCTTCAGATTATATCTCTTTAGTGTGAGACCATGATAGATTTCCCATAGATCCTGACCAAAATGAGAATCACTGGACAAAGGGTGAAGAAATTCTTATGACATCGTTTGAGATTATGTGTCTGTAGTGTGAAATAATTTTTACTTTGGTGGATAGATTTTAGTTTGGGGTAGTCTTTCAACATTCTAACAGAGCTACGGACTATGAAGTACGATTTCTCTGAAACCATGATAGATTTCCCATCGATCCTGACCAAAATGAAAATCATTAGACAAAGGGTGAAGAAATTCTTACGACATCGCTTCAGATTATGTGTCTGTAGTGCAAAATAATTTTTGCTTTGGTGAATAGATTTCAGTTTGGGGTAGTCTTTCAACATTCTAACAGAGCTACGGACTATGAGGAATGATTTCTCTGAAACCATGATAGATTTCCTATCTATCATGACCAAAACGAGAATCATTGGACAAAAGGTGAAGAAATTCTTATGACTTCGCTTCAGATTATATCCCTTTAGCGTGAAATAATTTTATTTAACAGAACTGTGAACCATGAAGTGATTTCTCTGAGACCATGATAGATTTCCCATCGATCCTGACCAAAATGAAAATCATTAGACCAAGGGTGAAGAAATTTATACGACATCGCGTCAGATTATGTGTCTATAGTGTGAAATAATTTTTGCTTTGGTGAATAGATTTCAGTTTGGGGTAGTCATTCAACATTCTAACAGAGCTACGGCCTATGAGGTATGATATCTCTGAAACCATGATAGATTTAGCATCTATTTTGACCACAACGAGAATCATTGGACAAATTGTGAAGAAATTCTTATGACTTCGCTTCAGATTATGTCTCTTTAGTGTGAAATAATTTTACTTAACAGAACTGCGAACCATGAAGTGATTACTCTGAGAGCATGATAGATTTCCCATCGATCCTGACCAAAATGAAAATCATTAGATAAAGGGTGAAGAAATTCTTCTGACATCGCGTCAGATTATGTGTCTGTAGTGTGAAATAATTTTTGCTTTGGTGAATAGATTTTAGTTTGGGGTATTCTTTCAACATTCTAACAGAGCTACGGAATATGAAATACGATTTCTCTGAAACCATGATAGATTTCCCATCGATCCTGACCAAAATGAAAATCATTAGACAAATGGTGAAGAAATTCTTATGACTTCGCTTCACATTATGTCTCTTTAGTGTGAACTAATTTTACTTAACAGAACTGCGAACCATGAAATGATTTCTCTGAGACCATGATAGATTTCCCATAGATCCTGACCAAAATGAGAATCACTGGACAAAGGGTGAAGAAATTCTTATGACATCGTTTGAGATTATGTGTCTGTAGTGTGAAATAATTTTTACTTTGGTGGATAGATTTTAGTTTGGGGTAGTCTTTCAACATTCTAACAGAGCTACGGACTATGAAGTACGATTTCTCTGAAACCATGATAGATTTCCCATCGATCCTGACCAAAATGAAAATCATTAGACAAAGGGTGAAGAAATTCTTACGACATCGCTTCAGATTATGTGTCTGTAGTGCAAAATAATTTTTGCTTTGGTGAATAGATTTCAGTTTGGGGTAGTCTTTCAACATTCTAACAGAGCTACGGACTATGAGGAATGATTTCTCTGAAACCATGATAGATTTCCCATCTATCATGACCAAAACGAGAATCATTGGACAAAAGGTGAAGAAATTCTTATGACTTCGCTTCAGATTATATCCCTTTAGCGTGAAATAATTTTATTTAACAGAACTGCGAACCATGAAGTGATTTCTCTGAGACCATGATAGATTTCCCATCGATCCTGACCAAAATGAGAATCATTGGACAAAGGGTGAAGAAATTATTATGACTTCGCTTCAAATTATGTCTCTTTAGTGTGAAATAATTTTACTTAACAGAACTGCGAACCATGAAGTGATTTCTCTGAGACCATGATAGATTTCCCATCGATCCTGACCAAAATGAAAATCATTAGACCAAGGGTGAAGAAATTCATACGACATCGCATCAGATTATGTGTCTATAGTGTGAAATAATTTTTGCTTTGGTGAATAGATTTCAGTTTGGGGTAGTCATTCAACATTCTAACAGAGCTACGACCTATGAGGTATGATATCTCTGAAACCATGATAGATTTAGCATCTATCTTGACCACAACGAGAATCATTGGACAAAGGATGAAGAAATTCTTATGACTTCGCTTCAGATTATATCCCTTTAGTGTGAAATAATTTTATTTAACAGAACTGCGAACCATGAAGTGATTTCTCTGAGACCATGATTGATTTCCCATAGATCCTGACTAAAATGAGAATCATTGGCCAAAGGGTGAAGAAATTCTTATGACATCGTTTCAGATTATGTGTCTGTAGTGTGAAATAATTTTTGCTTTGGTGAATAGATTTCAGTTTGGGGTAGTTTTTCAACATTCTAACAGAGCTACGGCCTATGAGGTATGATTTCTCTGAAACCATGGACAAAGGGTGAAGAAATTCTTATGACATCGCTTCAGATTATGTCTCCTTAGTGTGAAATAATTTTATTTAACAGAACTGCGAATCATGAAGTGATTTCTCTGAGACCATGATAGATTTCCCATCGATCCTGAAAAAAATGAGAATCATTGGACAAAGGGTGAAGAAATTCTTACGACATCGCGTCAGATTATGTGTCTGTAGTGTGAAATAATTTTTGCTTTGGTGAATAGATTTTAGTTTGGGGTATTCTTTCAACATTCTAACAGAGCTACGGAATATGAAATACGATTTCTCTGAAACCATGATAGATTTCCCATCGATCCTGACCAAAATGAAAATCATTAGACAAAGGGTGAAGAAATTCTTATGACTTCGCTTCACATTATGTCTCTTTAGTGTGAACTAATTTTACTTAACAGAACTGCGAACCATGGAATGATTTCTCTGAGACCATGATAGATTTCCCATCGATCCTGACCAAAATGAAAATCATTAGACAAAGGGTGAAGAAATTCTTATGACTTCGCTTCACATTATGTCTCTTTAGTGTGAACTAATCTTACTTAACAGAACTGCGAACCATGAAATGATTTCTCTGAGACCATGATAGATTTCCCATCGAGCCTGACCAAAATGAAAATCATTAGGCAAAGGGTGAAGAAATTCTTACGACATCGCGTCAGATTATGTGTCTGTAGTGTGAAATAATTTTTGCTTTAGTGAATAGATTTCAGTTTAGGGTAGTCTTTCAACATTCTAACAGAGTTACGGAATATGAGGTATGATTTCTCTGAAACCATGATAGATTTCCCATCTATCCTGACCAAAACGAAAATCATTGGACAAAGGATGAAGAAATTCTTATGACTTCGCTTCAGATTATATCCCTTTAGTGTGAAATAATTTTTCTTAACAGAACTGCGAACCATGAAGTGATTTCTCTGTGACCATGATAGATTTCTCATCGATCCTGACCATAATGAGAATCATTGGACAAAGGGTGAAGAAATTCTTATGACTTCGCTTCAGATTATGTCTCTTTAGTGTTAAATAATTTTACGTAACAGAACTGCGAACCATGAAGTGATTTCTCTGAGACCAAGAGAGATTTCCCATCGATCCTGACCAAAATGAAAATAATTAGACAAAGGGTGAAGAAATTCTTACGACATCGCATCAGATTATGTGTCTGTGGTGTGAAATAATTTTTGCTTTGGTGAATAGATTTCAGTTTGGGGTAGTCTTTCAACATTCTAGCAGAGCTACGGACTATGAGGTATGATTTCTCTGAAACCATGATAGATTTATCATCTATCCTGACCAAAACGAGAATCATTGGACAAAGGGTGAAGAAATTCTTATGACTTCGTTTCAGATTATATCCCTTTAGTGTGAAATAATTTTACTTAACAGAACTGCGAACCATGAAGTGATTTCTCTGAGACCATGATAGATTTCCCATCGATCCTGACCAAAATGAGAATCATTGGACAAAGGGTGAAGAATTTCTTATGACGTCGCTTCAGATTATGTGTCTGTAGTGTGAAATAATTTTTGCTTTGGTGAATAGATTTTAGTTTGGGATAGTCTTTCAATATTCTAACAGAGCTACGGACTATGAAGTATGATTTCTCTGAAACCATGATAGATTTCCCATCGACCCTGACCAAAATGAGAATCAGTGGACAAAGGGTGAAGAAATACTTACGACATCGCGTCAGATTATGCGTCTGTAGTGTGAAATAATTTTTGCTTTGGTGAATAGATTTTAGTTTGGGGTAGTCTTTCAATATTCTAACAGAGCTACGGACTATGAAGTATGATTTCTCTGAAACCATGATAAATTTCCCATCGACCCTGACTAAAATGAGAATCAGTGGACAAAGGGTGAAGAAATTCTTATGACATCGTTTCAGATTATGTGTCTGTAGTGTGAAATAATTTTTGCTTTGGTGAATAGATTTTAGTTTGGGGTAGTCTTTCAATATTCTAACAGAGCTACGGACTATGAAGTATGATTTCTCTGAAACCATGATAAATTTCCCATCGACCCTGACTAAAATGAGAATCATTGGACAAAGAGTGAAGAAATTCTTACGACATCGCGTCAGATTATGCGTCTGTAGTGTGAAATAATTTTTGCTTTGGTGGATAGATTTTAGTTTGGGGTAGTCTTTCAACATTCTAACAGTGCTACGGAATATGAAGCACGATGTCTCTGAAACCATGATAGATTTCCCATCTATCCTGACCAGAACGAGAATCATTGGACAAAGGGTGAAGAAATTCTTATGACGTCGCTTCAGATTATGTCTTTTAAGTATGAAATAATTTTACTTAACAGAACTGCAAAGTGATGTCTCTGAGACCATGATAGATTTTCCATCGATCCTGACCAAAATGAGAATCATTGGACAAAGGGTGAAGAAATTCTTATGACTTCGCTTCAGATTATGTCTCTTTAGTGTGAATTAATTTTACTTAACAGAACTGCGAACCATGAAGTGATTTCTCTGAGACCATGATAGATTTCCCATCGATCCTGACCAAAATGAGAATCATTGGACAAAGGGAGAAGAAATTCTTATGACTTCGCTTCAGATTATGTCTTTTTAGTATGAAATAATTTTACTTAACAGAACTGCAAAGTGATGTCTCTGAGACCATGATAGATTTCCCATCGATCCTGACCAAAATGAAAATCATTGGACAAAGGGTGAAGAAATTCTTATGACTTCGCTTCAGATTATGTCTCTTTAGTGTGAAATAATTTTACTTAACAGAACTGCGAACCATGAAGTGATTTCTCTGAGACCATGATAGATTTCCCATCGATCCTGGCCAAAATGAGAATCATTGGACAAAGGGTGAAAAAATTCTTATGACATCGCTTCAGATTATGTGTCTGTAGTGTGAAATACTTTTTGCTTTGGTGAATAGATTTTAGTTTGGGGTAGTCTTTCAATATTCTAACAGAGCTACGGATTATGAGGTATGATTTCTCTGAAACCATGATAGATTTCCCATCTATCCTGACCAAAACGAGAATCATTGGACAAAGGGTGAAGAAATTTTTATGACTTCGCTTCAGATTATATCCCTTTAGTGTGAAATAATTTTACTTAATAGAATTGCGAACCATGAACTGATTTCTCTGAGACCATGATAGATTTCCCATCGATCCTGACCAAAATGAGAATCATTGGACAAAGGGTGAAGAAATTCTTATGACTTCGCTTCAGATTATATCTCTTTAGTGTGAAATAATTTTACTTAACAGAACTGCGAGCCATGAAGTGATTTCTCTGAGACCCTGATAGATTTCCCATAGATCCTGACCAAAATGAGAATCATTGGACAAAGGGAGAAGAAATTCTTATGACATCGCGTCAGATTATGTCTTTTTAGTGTGAAATAATTTTACTTAATAGAATTGCGAACCATGAACTGATTTCTCTGAGACCATGATAGATTTCCCATCGATCCTGACCAAAATGAGAATCATTGGACAAAGGGTGAAGAAATTCTTATGACTTCGCTTCAGATTATATCTCTTTAGTGTGAAATAATTTTACTTAACAGAACTGCGAGCCATGAAGTGATGTCTCTGAGACCATGATAGACTTCCCATCGATCCTGACCAAAATGAGAATCATTGGACAAAGGGTGAAGAAATTCTTATGACTTCGCTACAGATTAAGTCTCTTTAGTGTGAAATAATTTTACTTAACAGAACTGCGAACCATGAAGTGATTTCTCTGAGACAATAATAGATTTCCCATCGATCCTGACCAAAATGAGAATCATTGGACAAAGGGTGAAGAAATTCTTATGACTTCGCTTCAGATTATATCTCTTTAGTGTGAAATAATTTTACTTAACAGAACTGCGAGCCATGAAGTGATTTCTCTGAGACCCTGATAGATTTCCCATAGATCCTGACCAAAATGAGAATCATTGGACAAAGGGAGAAGAAATTCTTATGACATCGCGTCAGATTATGTCCTTTTAGTGTGAAATAATTTTACTTAATAGAATTGCGAACCATGAACTGATTTCTCTGAGACCATGATAGATTTCCCATCGATCCTGACCAAAATGAGAATCATTGGACAAAGGGTGAAGAAATTCTTATGACTTCGCTTCAGATTATATCTCTTTAGTGTGAAATAATTTTACTTAACAGAACTGCGAGCCATGAAGTGATGTCTCTGAGACCATGATAGACTTCCCATCGATCCTGACCAAAATGAGAATCATTGGACAAAGGGTGAAGAAATTCTTATGACTTCGCTTCAGATTATATCTCTTTAGTGTGAAATAATTTTACTTAACAGAACTGCGAGCCATGAAGTGATGTCTCTGAGACCATGATAGACTTCCCATCGATCCTGACCAAAATGAGAATCATTGGACAAAGGGTGAAGAAATTCTTATGACTTCGCTTCAGATTATATCCCTTTAGTGTGAAATAATTTTACTTAATAGAATTGCGAACCATGAACTGATTTCTCTGAGACCATGATAGATTTCCCATCGATCCTGACCAAAATGAGAATCATTGGACAAAGGGTGAAGAAATTCTTATGACTTCGCTTCAGATTATATCTCTTTAGTGTGAAATAATTTTACTTAACAGAACAGCGAGCCATGAAGTGATGTCTCTGAGACCATGATAGACTTCCCATCGATCCTGACCAAAATGAGAATCATTGGACAAAGGGTGAAGAAATTCTTATGACTTCGCTACAGATTATGTCTCTTTAGTGTGAAATAATTTTACTTAACAGAACTGCGAACCATGAAGTGATTTCTCTGAGACGATGATAGATTTCCCATCGATCCTGACCAAAATGAGAATCATTGGACAAAGGGTGAAGAAATTCTTATGACATCGCTTCAGATTAGGTGTCTGTAGTGTGAAATAGTTTTTGCTTTATTGAATAGATTTTAGTTTGGGGTAGTCTTTCAATATTCTAACAGAACTACGGACTATGAGGTATGATTTCTCTGAAACCATGATAGATTTCCCATCTATCCTGACCAAAACGAGAATCATTTTACAAAGGGTGAAGAAATTCTTATGACTTCGCTTCAGATTATATTCCTTCAGTGCGAAATAATTTTACTTAACAGATCTGCGAACCATTAAGTGATTTCTCTGAGACCATGATAGATTTCCCATCGATCCTGACCAAAATGAGAATCATTGGACAAAGGGTGAAGAAATTCTTATGACTTCGCTTCAGATTATATCTCTTTAGTGTGAAATAATTTTACTTAACAGAACTGCGAGCCATGAAGTGATTTCTCTGAGACCCTGATAGATTTCCCATAGATCCTGACCAAAATGAGAATCATTGGACAAAGGGAGAAGAAATTCTTATGACATCGCGTCAGATTATGTCTTTTTAGTGTGAAATAATTTTACTTAATAGAATTGCGAACCATGAACTGATTTCTCTGAGACCATGATAGATTTCCCATCGATCCTGACCAAAATGAGAATCATTGGACAAAGGGTGAAGAAATTCTTATGACTTCGCTTCAGATTATATCTCTTTAGTGTGAAATAATTTTACTTAACAGAACTGCGAGCCATGAAGTGATGTCTCTGAGACCATGATAGACTTCCCATCGATCCTGACCAAAATGAGAATCATTGGACAAAGGGTGAAGAAATTCTTATGACTTCGCTTCAGATTATATCTCTTTAGTGTGAAATAATTTTACTTAACAGAACTGCGAGCCATGAAGTGATGTCTCTGAGACCATGATAGACTTCCCATCGATCCTGACCAAAATGAGAATCATTGGACAAAGGGTGAAGAAATTCTTATGACTTCGCTTCAGATTATATCCCTTTAGTGTGAAATAATTTTACTTAATAGAATTGCGAACCATGAACTGATTTCTCTGAGACCATGATAGATTTCCCATCGATCCTGACCAAAATGAGAATCATTGGACAAAGGGTGAAGAAATTCTTATGACTTCGCTTCAGATTATATCTCTTTAGTGTGAAATAATTTTACTTAACAGAACAGCGAGCCATGAAGTGATGTCTCTGAGACCATGATAGACTTCCCATCGATCCTGACCAAAATGAGAATCATTGGACAAAGGGTGAAGAAATTCTTATGACTTCGCTACAGATTATGTCTCTTTAGTGTGAAATAATTTTACTTAACAGAACTGCGAACCATGAAGTGATTTCTCTGAGACGATGATAGATTTCCCATCGATCCTGACCAAAATGAGAATCATTGGACAAAGGGTGAAGACATTCTTATGACTTCGCTTCAGGTTATATCTCTTTAGTGTGAAATAATTTTACTTAACAGAACTGCGAACCATGAAGTACGATTTCTCTGAAACCATGATAGATTTCCCATAGATCCTGACTAAAATGAGAATCATTGGACAAAGGGTGAAGAAATTCTTAAGACATCGTTTCAGATTATGTGTCTGTAGTGTGAAATAATTTTTGCTTTGGTGAATAGATTTCAGTTTGGGGTAGTTTTTCAACATTCTAACAGAGCTACGGCCTATGAGGTATGATTTCTCTGAAACCATGATAGATTTCCCATCTATCTTGACCACAACGAGAATCATTGGACAAAGGGTGAAGAAATTCTTATGACTTCGCTTCAGATTATGTCTCTTTAGTGTGAAATAATTTTATTTAACAGAACTGCGAACCATGAAGTGATTTCTCTGAGACCATGATTGATTTCCCATAGATCCTGACTAAAATGAGAATCATTGGACAAAGGGTGAAGAAATTCTTAAGACATCGTTTCAGATTATGTGTCTGTAGTGTGAAATAATTTTTGCTTTGGTGAATAGATTTCAGTTTGGGGTAGTTTTTCAACATTCTAACAGAGCTACGGCCTATTAGGTATGATTTCTCTGAAACCATGATAGATTTCCCATCTATCTTGACCACAACGAGAATCATTGGACAAAGGGTGAAGAAATTCTTATGACATCGCTTCAGGTTATATCTCTTTAGTGTGAAATAATTTTACTTAACAGAACTGCGAACCATGAAGTACGATTTCTCTGAAACCATGATAGATTTCCCATAGATCCTGACTAAAATGAGAATCATTGGACAAAGGGTGAAGAAATTCTTAAGACATCGTTTCAGATTATGTGTCTGTAGTGTGAAATAATTTTTGCTTTGGTGAATAGATTTCAGTTTGGGGTAGTTTTTCAACATTCTAACAGAGCTACGGCCTATTAGGTATGATTTCTCTGAAACCATGATAGATTTCCCATCTATCTTGACCACAACGAGAATCATTGGACAAAGGGTGAAGAAATTCTTATGACATCGCTTCAGATTATGTCTCTTTAGTGTGAAATAATTTTATTTAACAGAACTGCGAACCATGAAGTGATTTCTCTGAGACAATGATAGATTTCCCATCGATCCTGACCAAAACGAGAATCATTGGACAAAGGGTGAAGAAATTCTTATGACATCGCTTCAGATTATGTCTCTTTAGTGTGAAATAATTTTATTTAACAGAACTGCGAATCATGAAGTGATTTCTCTGAGACCATGATAGATTTCCCATCGATTCTGACCAAAATGAGAATCATTGGACAAAGGGTGAAGAAATTCTTATGACTTCGCTTCAGATTATGTCTCTTTAGTGTGAAATAATTTTACTTAACAGAACTGCGAACGATGAAGTGATTTCTCTGAGACTATGATAGATTTCCCATCGATCTTGACCAAAATGAGAATCATTGGACAAAGGGTGAAGACATTCTTATGACTTCGCTTCAGGTTATATCTCTTTATTGTGAAATAATTTTACTTAACAGAACTGCGAACCATGAAGTGATTTCTCTGAGACCATGATTGATTTCCCATAGATCCTGACTAAAATGAGAATCATTGGACAAAGGGTGAAGAAATTCTTATGACATCGTTTCAGATTATGTGTCTGTAGTGTGAAATAATTTTTGCTTTGGTGAATAGATTTCAGTTTGGGGTAGTTTTTCAACATTCTAACAGAGCTACGGCCTATGAGGTATGATTTCTCTGAAACCATGATAGATTTCCCATCTATCTTGACCACAACGAGAATCATTGGACAAAGGGTGAAGAAATTCTTATGACATCGCTTCAGATTATGTCTCTTTAGTGTGAAATAATTTTATTTAACAGAACTGCGAATCATGAAGTGATTTCTCTGAGACCATGATAGATTTCCCATCGATTTTGACCAAAATGAAAATCCTTAGACAAAGGGTGAAGAAATTCTTACGACATCGCGTTAGATTATGTGTCTGTAGTGTGAAATAATTTTTGCTTTGGTGAATAGATTTCAGTTTGGGGTAGTCTTTCAACATTCTAACAGAGCTACGGCCTATGAGGTATGATTTCTCTGAAACCATGATAGATTTCCCATCTATATTGACCACAACGAGAATCATTGGACAAAGGGTGAAGAAATTCTTATGACTTCGCTTCAGATTATGTCTCTTTAGTGTGAAATAATTTTATTTAACAGAACTGCGAACCATGAAGTGATTTCTCTGAGACCATGATTGATTTCCCATAGATCCTGACTAAAATGAGAATCATTGGACAAAGGGTGAAGAAATTCTTATGACATCGTTTCAGATTATGTGTCTGTAGTGTGAAATAATTTTTGCTTTGGTGAATAGATTTCAGTTTGGGGTAGTTTTTCAACATTCTAACAGAGCTACGGCCTATGAGGTATGATTTCTCTGAAACCATGATAGATTTCCCATCTATCTTGACCACAACGAGAATCATTGGACAAAGGGTGAAGAAATTCTTATGACATCGCTTCAGATTATGTCTCTTTAGTGTGAAATAATTTTATTTAACAGAACTGCGAATCATGAAGTGATTTCTCTGAGACCATGATAGATTTCCCATCGATCCTGACCAAAATGAGAATCATTGGACAAAGGGTGAAGAAATTCTTATGACTTCACTTCAGATTATGTCTCTTTAGTGTGAACTAATTTTACTTAACAGAACTGCGAACGATGAAGTGATTTCTCTGAGACCATGATAGATTTCCCATCGATCCTGACCAAAATGAGAATCATTGGACAAAGGGTGAAGAAATTCTTATGACTTCGTTTCAGATTATACCTCTTTAGTGTGAAATAATTTTACTTAACAGAACTGCGAACCATGAAGTGATTTCTCTGAGACCCTGATAGATTTCCCATAGATCCTGACCAAAATGAGAATCATTGGACAAGGGAGAAGAAATTCTTATGACTTCGCTTCAGATTATGTCTCTTTAGTGTGAAATAATTTTACTTAACAGAACTGCGAACGATGAAGTGATTTCTCTGAGACTATGATAGATTTCCCATCGATCCTGCCCAAAATGAGAATCATTGGACAAAGAGTGAAATCATTCTTATGACTTCACTTCAGGTTATATCTCTTTAGTGTGAAATAATTTTACTTAACAGAACTGCGAACCATGAAGTGATTTCTCTGAGACCCTGATAGATTTCCCATAGATCCTGACTAAAATGAGAATCATTAGACAAAGGGTGAAGAAATTCTTATGACATCGTTTCAGATTTTGTGTCTGTAGTGTGAAATAATTTTTGCTTTGGTGAATAGATTTCAGTTTGGGGTAGTTTTTCAACATTCTAACAGAGCTACGGACTATAAGGTATGATTTCTCTGAAACCATGATAGATTTCCCATCGATCCTGACCAAAACGAGAATCATTGGACAAAGGGTGAAGAAATTCTTATGACATCGCTTCAAATTATGTCTCTTTAGTGTGAAATAATTTTATTTAACAGAACTGCGAACCATGAAGTGATTTTTCTGAGACCATGATTGATTTCCCATAGATCCTGACTAAAATGAGAATCATTGGACAAAGGGTGAAGAAATTCTTATGACTTCGTTTCAGATTATACCTCTTTAGTGTGAAATAATTTTACTTAACAGAACTGCGAACCATGAAGTGATTTCTCTGAGACCCTGATAGATTTCCCACAGATCCTGACCAAAATGAGAATCATTGGACAAGGGAGAAGAAATTCTTATGACTTCGCTTCAGGTTATATCTCTTTATTGTGAAATAATTTTACTTAACAGAACTGCGAACCATGAAGTGATTTCTCTGAGACCATGATTGATTTCCCATAGATCCTGACTAAAATGAGAAAGGGTGAAGAAATTCTTATGACATCGTTTCAGATTATGTGTCTGTAGTGTGAAATAATTTTTGCTTTGGTGAATAGATTTCAGTTTGGGGTAGTTTTTCAACATTCTAACAGAGCTACGGCCTATGAGGTATGATTTCTCTGAAACCATGATAGATTTCCCATCTATCTTGACCACAACGAGAATCATTGGACAAAGGGTGAAGAAATTCTTATGACATCGCTTCAGATTATGTCTCTTTAGTGTGAAATAATTTTATTTAACACAACTGCGAATCATAAAGTGATTTCTCTGAGACCATGATAGATTTCCCATCGATCCTGACCAAAATGAAAATCCTTAGACAAAGGGTGAAGAAATTCTTACGACATCGCGTTAGATTATGTGTCTGTAGTGTGAAATAATTTTTGCTTTGGTGAATAGATTTCAGTTTGGGGTAGTCTTTCAACATTCTAACAGAGCTACGGCCTATGAGGTATGATTTCTCTGAAACCATGATAGATTTCCCATCTATATTGACCACAACGAGAATCATTGGACAAAGGGTGAAGAAATTCTTATGACATCG
This sequence comes from Xylota sylvarum, assembly GCA_905220385.1. NCBI lineage: Eukaryota > Metazoa > Arthropoda > Insecta > Diptera > Syrphidae > Xylota > Xylota sylvarum. Next base: position 1,609,440 of record CAJMZQ010000061.1, read on the forward strand.
CTTCAGATTATGTCTCTTTAGTGTGAAATAATTTTATTTAACAGAACTGCGAACCATGAAGTGATTTCTCTGAGACCATGATTGATTTCCCATAGATCCTGACTAAAATGAGAATCATTGGACAAAGGGTGAAGAAATTCTTATGACATCGTTTCAGATTATGTGTCTGTAGTGTGAAATAATTTTTGCTTTGGTGAATAGATTTCAGTTTGGGGTAGTTTTTCAACATTCTAACAGAGGTACGGCCTATGAGGTATGATTTCTCTGAAACCATGATAGATTTCCCATCTATCTTGACCACAACGAGAATCATTGGACAAAGGGTGAAGAAATTCTTATGACATCGCTTCAGATTATGTCTCTTTAGTGTGAAATAATTTTATTTAACAGAACTGCGAATCATGAAGTGATTTCTCTGAGACCATGATAGATTTCCCATCGATCCTGACCAAAATGAGAATCATTGGACAAAGGGTGAAGAAATTCTTATGACTTCACTTCAGATTATGTCTCTTTAGTGTGAAATAATTTTACTTAACAGAACTGCGAACGATGAAGTGATTTCTCTGAGACCATGATAGATTTCCCATCGATCCTGACCAAAATGAGAATCATTGGACAAAGGGTGAAGAAATTCTTATGACTTCGTTTCAGATTATACCTCTTTAGTGTGAAATAATTTTACTTAACAGAACTGCGAACCATGAAGTGATTTCTCTGAGACCCTGATAGATTTCCCATAGATCCTGACCAAAATGAGAATCATTGGACAAGGGAGAAGAAATTCTTATGACTTCGCTTCAGATTATGTCTCTTTAGTGTGAAATAATTTTACTTAACAGAACTGCGAACGATGAAGTGATTTCTCTGAGACTATGATAGATTTCCCATCGATCCTGACCAAAATGAGAATCATTGGACAAAGAGTGAAAACATTCTTATGACTTCACTTCAGGTTATATCTCTTTAGTGTGAAATAATTTTACTTAACAGAACTGCGAATCATGAAGTGATTTCTCTTTGACCATGATTGATTTCCCATAGATCCTGACTAAAATGAGAATCATTGGACAAAGGGTGAAGAAATTCTTATGACATCGTTTCAGATTATGTGTCTGTAGTGTGAAATAATTTTTGCTTTGGTGAATAGATTTCAGTTTGGGGTAGTTTTTCAACATTCTAACAGAGCTACGGCCTATGAGGTATGATTTCTCTGAAACCATGATAGATTTCCCATCTATCTTGACCACAACGAGAATCATTGGACAAAGGGTGAAGAAATTCTTATGACATCGCTTCAGATTATGTCTCTTTAGTGTGAAATAATTTTATTTAACAGAACTGCGAATCATGAAGTGATTTCTCTGAGACCATGATAGATTTCCCATCGATCCTGACCAAAATGAGAATCATTGGACAAAGGGTGAAGAAATTCTTATGACATCGTTTCAGATTATGTGTCTGTAGTGTGAAATAATTTTTGCTTTGGTGAATAGATTTCAGTTTGGGGTAGTCTTTCAACATTCTAACAGAGCTACGGCCTATGAGGTATGATTTCTCTGAAACCATGATAGATTTCCCTCTATATTGACCACAACGAGAATCATTGGACAAAGGGTGAAGAAATTCTTATGACATCGCTTCAGATTATGTCTCTTTAGTGTGAAATAATTTTATTTAACAGAACTGCGAACCATGAAGTGATTTCTCTGAGACCATGATTGATTTCCCATAGATCCTGACTAAAATGAGAATCATTGGCCAAAGGGTGAAGAAATTCTTATGACATCGTTTCAGATTATGTGTCTGTAGTGTGAAATAATTTTTGCTTTGGTGAATAGATTTCAGTTTGGGGTAGTTTTTCAACATTCTAACAGAGCTACGGCCTATGAGGTATGATTTCTCTGAAACCATGATAGATTTCCCATCTATCTTGACCACAACGAGAATCATTGGACAAAGGGTGAAGAAATTCTTATGACATCGCTTCAGATTATGTCTCTTTAGTGTGAAATAATTTTATTTAACACAACTGCGAATCATAAAGTGATTTCTCTGAGACCATGATAGATTTCCCATCGATCCTGACCAAAATGAGAATCATTGGACAAAGGGTGAAGAAATTCTTATGACTTCGCTTCAGATTATGTCTCTTTAGTGTGAAATAATTTTACTTAACAGAACTGCGAACGATGAAGTGATTTCTCTGAGACCATGATAGATTTCCCATCGATCCTGACCAAAATGAGAATCATTGGACAAAGGGTGAAGAAATTCTTATGACTTTGTTTCAGATTATACCTCTTTAGTGTGAAATAATTTTACTTAACAGAACTGCGAACCATGAAGTGATTTCTCTGAGACCCTGATAGATTTCCCATAGATCCTGACCAAAATGAGAATCATTGGACAAGGGAGAAGAAATTCTTATGACTTCGCTTCAGATTATGTCTCTTTAGTGTGAAATAATTTTACTTAACAGAACTGCGAACGATGAAGTGATTTCTCTGAGACTATGATAGATTTCCCATCGATCCTGACCAAAATGAGAATCATTGGACAAAGAGTGAAAACATTCTTATGACTTCACTTCAGGTTATATCTCTTTAGTGTGAAATAATTTTACTTAACAGAACTGCGAAGCATGAAGTGATTTCTCTGAGACCATGATTGATTTCCCATAGATCCTGACTAAAATGAGAATCATTGGACAAAGGGTGAAGAAATTCTTATGACATCGTTTCAGATTATGTGTCTGTAGTGTGAAATAATTTTTGCTTTGGTGAATAGATTTCAGTTTGGGGTAGTTTTTCAACATCCTAACAGAGCTACGGACTATAAGGTATGATTTCTCTGAAACCATGATAGATTTCCCATCGATCCTGACCAAAACGAGAATCATTGGACAAAGGGTGAAGAAATTCTTATGACGTCGCTTCAAATTATGTCTCTTTAGTCTGAAATAATTTTATTTAACAGAACTGCGAACCATGAAGTGATTTCTCTGAGACCATGATTGATTTCCCATAGATCCTGACTAAAATGAGAATCATTGGACAAAGGGTGAAGAAATTCTTATGACATCGTTTCAGATTATGTGTCTGTAGTGTGAAATAATTTTTGCTTTGGTGAATAGATTTCAGTTTGGGGTAGTCTTTCAACATTCTAACAGAGCTACGGACTATGAAGTATGATTTCTCTGAAACCATGATAGATTTCCCATCTATCCTGACCAAAATGAGAATCATTGGACTAAGGGTGAAGAAATTCTTATGACTTCGCTTCAGATTATAACTCTTTAGTGTGAAATAATTTTACTTAACAGAACTGCGAACCATGAATTGATTTCTCTGAGACCCTGATAGATTTCCCATAGATCCTGACCAAAATGAGAATCATTGGACAAAGGGAGAAGAAATTCTTATGACTTCGCTTCAGATTATGTCTCTTTAGTGTGAAATAATTTTACTTAACAGAACTGCGAAGTGATGTCTCTGAGACCATGATAGATTTCCCATCGATCCTGACCAAAATGAGAATCATTGGACAAAGGGTGAAGAAATTCTTATGACTTCGCTTCAGATTATGTCTCTTTAGTGTGAAATAATTTTACTTAACAGAACTGCGAACCATGAAGTGATTTCTCTGAGACCATGATAGATTTCCCATCGATCCTGACCAAAATGAGAATCATTGGACAAAGGGTGAAGAAATTCTTATGACTTCGTTTCAGATTATACCTCTTTAGTGTGAAATAATTTTACTTAACAGAACTGCGAACCATGAAGTGATTTCTCTGAGACCCTGATAGATTTCCCATAGATCCTGACCAAAATGAGAATCATTGGACAAGGGAGAAGAAATTCTTATGACTTCGCTTCAGATTATGTCTCTTTAGTGTGAAATAATTTTACTTAACAGAACTGTGAACGATGAAGTGATTTCTCTGAGACCCTGATAGATTTCCCATCGATCCTGACCAAAATGAGAATCATTGGACAAAGAGTGAAAACATTCTTATGACTTCACTTCAGGTTATATCTCTTTAGTGTGAAATAATTTTACTTAACAGAACTGCGAAGCATGAAGTGATTTCTCTGAGACCATGATTGATTTCCCATAGATCCTGACTAAAATGAGAATCATTGGACAAAGGGTGAAGAAATTCTTATGACATCGTTTCAGATTATGTGTCTGTAGTGTGAAATAATTTTTGCTTTGGTGAATAGATTTCAGTTTGGGGTAGTTTTTCAACATTCTAACAGAGCTACGGACTATAAGGTATGATTTCTCTGAAACCATGATAGATTTCCCATCGATCCTGACCAAAACGAGAATCATTGGACAAAGGGTGAAGAAATTCTTATGACATCGCTTCAAATTATGTCTCTTTAGTGTGAAATAATTTTATTTAACAGAACTGCGAACCATGAAGTGATTTCTCTGAGACCATGATTGATTTCCCATAGATCCTGACTAAAATGAGAATCATTGGACAAAGGGTGAAGAAATTCTTATGACATCGTTTCAGATTATGTGTCTGTAGTGTGAAATAATTTTTGCTTTGGTGAATAGATTTCAGTTTGGGGTAGTCTTTCAACATTCTAACAGAGCTACGGACTATGAAGTATGATTTCTGTGAAACCATGATAGATTTCCCATCTATCCTGACCAAAATGAGAATCATTGGACTAAGGGTGAAGAAATTCTTATGACTTCGCTTCAGATTATAACTCTTTAGTGTGAAATAATTTTACTTAACAGAACTGCGAACCATGAAGTGATTTCTCTGAGACCCTGATAGATTTCCCATAGATCCTGACCAAAATGAGAATCATTGGACAAAGGGTGAAGAAATTCTTATGACATCGCTTCAGATTATGTCTCTTTAGTGTGAAATAATTTTACTTAACAGAACTGCGAAGTGATGTCTCTGAGACCATGATAGATTTTCCATCGATCCTGACCAAAATGAGAATCATTGGACAAAGGGTGAAGAAATTCTTATGACTTCGCTTCAGATTATGTCTCTTTAGTGTGAAATAATTTTACTTGACAGAACTGCCAACCGTGAAGTGATTTCTCTGAGACCATGATAGATTTCCCATCGATCCTGACCAAAATGAGAATCATTGGACAAAGGGTGAAGAAATTCTTATGACTTCGCTTCAGATTATGTCTCTTTAGTGTGAAATAATTTTACTTAACAGAACTGCGAACGATGAAGTGATTTCTCTGAGACCCTGATAGATTTCCCATAGATCCTGACCAAAATGAGAATCATTGGACAAAGGGATAAGAAATTCTTATGACTTCGCTTCAGATTATGTCTCTTTAGTGTGAAATAATTTTCCTTAACAGAACTGTGAACGATGAAGTGATTTCTCTGAGACCCTGATAGATTTCCCATCGATCCTGACCAAAATGAGAATCATTGGACAAAGGGTGAAGAAATTCTTATGACATCGCTTCAAATTATGTCTCTTTAGTGTGAAATAATTTTATTTAACAGAACTGCGAACCATGAAGTGATTTCTCTGAGACCATGATTGATTTCCCATAGATCCTGACTAAAATGAGAATCATTGGACAAAGGGTGAAGAAATTCTTATGACATCGTTTCAGATTATGTGTCTGTAGTGTGAAATAATTTTTGCTTTGGTGAATAGATTTCAGTTTGGGGTAGTTTTTCAACATTCTAACAGAGCTACGGACTATAAGGTATGATTTCTCTGAAACCATGATAGATTTCCCATCGATCCTGACCAAAACGAGAATCATTGGACAAAGGGAGAAGAAATTCTAATGACTTCGCTTCAGATTATGTCTCTTTAGTGTGAAATAATTTTACTTAACAGAACTGCGAAGTGATGTCTCTGAGACCATGATAGATTTTCCATCGATCCTGACCAAAATGAGAATCATTGGACAAAGGGTGAAGAAATTCTTATGACTTCGCTTCAGATTATGTCTCTTTAGTGTGAAATAATTTTACTTGACAGAACTGCGAACCATGAAGTGATTTCTCTGAGACCATGATAGATTTCCCATCGATCCTGACCAAAATGAGAATCATTGGACAAAGGGTGAAGAAATTCTTATGACTTCGCTTCAGATTATGTCTCTTTAGTGTGAAATAATTTTACTTAACAGAACTGCGAACGATGAAGTGATTTCTCTGAGACCCTGATAGATTTCCCATAGATCCTGACCAAAATGAGAATCATTGGACAAAGGGATAAGAAATTGTTATGACTTCGCTTCAGATTATGTCTCTTTAGTGTGAAATAATTTTACTTAACAGAACTGCGAACGATGAAGTGATTTCTCTGAGACCATGATAGATTTCCCATCGATCCTGACCAAAATGAGAATCATTGGACAAAGGGTGAAGAAATTCTTATGACTTCGTTTCAGATTATACCTCTTTAGTGTGAAATAATTTTACTTAACAGAACTGCGAACCATGAAGTGATTTCTCTGAGACCCTGATAGATTTCCCATAGATCCTGACCAAAATGAGAATCATTGGACAAGGGAGAAGAAATTCTTATGACTTCGCTTCAGATTATGTCTCTTTAGTGTGAAATAATTTTACTTAACAGAACTGCGAACGATGAAGTGATTTCTCTGAGACTATGATAGATTTCCCATCGATCCTGACCAAAATGAGAATCATTGGACAAAGAGTGAAAACATTCTTATGACTTCACTTCAGGTTATATCTCTTTAGTGTGAAATAATTTTACTTAACAGAACTGCGAAGCATGAAGTGATTTCTCTGAGACCATGATTGATTTCCCATAGATCCTGACTAAAATGAGAATCATTGGACAAAGGGTGAAGAAATTCTTATGACATCGTTTCAGATTATGTGTCTGTAGTGTGAAATAATTTTTGCTTTGGTGAATAGATTTCAGTTTGGGGTAGTTTTTCAACATCCTAACAGAGCTACGGACTATAAGGTATGATTTCTCTGAAACCATGATAGATTTCCCATCGATCCTGACCACAACGAGAATCATTGGACAAAGGGTGAAGAAATTCTTATGACGTCGCTTCAAATTATGTCTCTTTAGTCTGAAATAATTTTATTTAACAGAACTGCGAACCATGAAGTGATTTCTCTGAGACCATGATTGATTTCCCATAGATCCTGACTAAAATGAGAATCATTGGACAAAGGGTGAAGAAATTCTTATGACATCGTTTCAGATTATGTGTCTGTAGTGTGAAATAATTTTTGCTTTGGTGAATAGATTTCAGTTTGGGGTAGTCTTTCAACATTCTAACAGAGCTACGGACTATGAAGTATGATTTCTCTGAAACCATGATAGATTTCCCATCTATCCTGACCAAAATGAGAATCATTGGACTAAGGGTGAAGAAATTCTTATGACTTCGCTTCAGATTATAACTCTTTAGTGTGAAATAATTTTACTTAACAGAACTGCGAACCATGAAGTGATTTCTCTGAGACCCTGATAGATTTCCCATAGATCCTGACCAAAATGAGAATCATTGGACAAAGGGAGAAGAAATTCTTATGACTTCGCTTCAGATTATGTCTCTTTAGTGTGAAATAATTTTACTTAACAGAACTGCGAAGTGATGTCTCTGAGACCATGATAGATTTCCCATCGATCCTGACCAAAATGAGAATCATTGGACAAAGGGTGAAGAAATTCTTATGACTTCGCTTCAGATTATGTCTCTTTAGTGTGAAATAATTTTACTTAACAGAACTGCGAACGATGAAGTGATTTCTCTGAGACCATGATAGATTTCCCATCGATCCTGACCAAAATGAGAATCATTGGACAAAGGGTGAAGAAATTCTTATGACTTCGTTTCAGATTATACCTCTTTAGTGTGAAATAATTTTACTTAACAGAACTGCGAACCATGAAGTGATTTCTCTGAGACCCTGATAGATTTCCCATAGATCCTGACCAAAATGAGAATCATTGGACAAGGGAGAAGAAATTCTTATGACTTCGCTTCAGATTATGTCTCTTTAGTGTGAAATAATTTTACTTAACAGAACTGTGAACGATGAAGTGATTTCTCTGAGACCCTGATAGATTTCCCATCGATCCTGACCAAAATGAGAATCATTGGACAAAGAGTGAAAACATTCTTATGACTTCACTTCAGGTTATATCTCTTTAGTGTGAAATAATTTTACTTAACAGAACTGCGAAGCATGAAGTGATTTCTCTGAGACCATGATTGATTTCCCATAGATCCTGACTAAAATGAGAATCATTGGACAAAGGGTGAAGAAATTCTTATGACATCGTTTCAGATTATGTGTCTGTAGTGTGAAATAATTTTTGCTTTGGTGAATAGATTTCAGTTTGGGGTAGTTTTTCAACATTCTAACAGAGCTACGGACTATAAGGTATGATTTCTCTGAAACCATGATAGATTTCCCATCGATCCTGACCAAAACGAGAATCATTGGAAAAGGGTGAAGAAATTCTTATGACATCGCTTCAAATTATGTCTCTTTAGTGTGAAATAATTTTATTTAACAGAACTGCGAACCATGAAGTGATTTCTCTGAGACCATGATTGATTTCCCATAGATCCTGACTAAAATGAGAATCATTGGACAAAGGGTGAAGAAATTCTTATGACATCGTTTCAGATTATGTGTCTGTAGTGTGAAATAATTTTTGCTTTGGTGAATAGATTTCAGTTTGGGGTAGTCTTTCAACATTCTAACAGAGCTACGGACTATGAAGTATGATTTCTGTGAAACCATGATAGATTTCCCATCTATCCTGACCAAAATGAGAATCATTGGACTAAGGGTGAAGAAATTCTTATGACTTCGCTTCAGATTATAACTCTTTAGTGTGAAATAATTTTACTTAACAGAACTGCGAACCATGAAGTGATTTCTCTGAGACCCTGATAGATTTCCCATAGATCCTGACCAAAATGAGAATCATTGGACAAAGGGAGAAGAAATTCTAATGACTTCGCTTCAGATTATGTCTCTTTAGTGTGAAATAATTTTACTTAACAGAACTGCGAAGTGATGTCTCTGAGACCATGATAGATTTTCCATCGATCCTGACCAAAATGAGAATCATTGGACAAAGGGTGAAGAAATTCTTATGACTTCGCTTCAGATTATGTCTCTTTAGTGTGAAATAATTTTACTTGACAGAACTGCGAACCATGAAGTGATTTCTCTGAGACCATGATAGATTTCCCATCGATCCTGACCAAAATGAGAATCATTGGACAAAGGGTGAAGAAATTCTTATGACTTCGCTTCAGATTATGTCTCTTTAGTGTGAAATAATTTTACTTAACAGAACTGCGAACGATGAAGTGATTTCTCTGAGACCCTGATAGATTTCCCATAGATCCTGACCAAAATGAGAATCATTGGGCAAAGGGATAAGAAATTCTTATGACTTCGCTTCAGATTATGTCTCTTTAGTGTGAAATAATTTTCCTTAACAGAACTGTGAACGATGAAGTGATTTCTCTGAGACCCTGATAGATTTCCCATCGATCCTGACCAAAATGAGAATCATTGGACAAAGAGTGAAAACATTCTTATGACTTCACTTCAGGTTATATCTCTTTAGTGTGAAATAATTTTACTTAACAGAACTGCGAAGCATGAAGTGATTTCTCTGAGACCATGATAGATTTCCCATCGATCCTGACCAAAATGAGAATCATTGGACAAAGGGTGAAGAAATTCTTATGACTTCGCTTCAGATTATGTCTCTTTAGTGTGAAATAATTTTACTTAACAGAACTGCGAACGATGAAGTGATTTCTCTGAGACCCTGATAGATTTCCCATAGATCCTGACCAAAACGAGAATCATTGGACAAAGGGTGAAGAAATTCTTATGACTTCGTTTCAGATTATACCTCTTTAGTGTGAAATAATTTTACTTAACAGAACTGCGAACCATGAAGTGATTTCTCTGAGACCCTGATAGATTTCCCATAGATCCTGACCAAAATGAGAATCATTGGACAAGGGAGAAGAAATTCTTATGACTTCGCTTCAGATTATGTCTCTTTAGTGTGAAATAATTTTACTTAACAGAACTGTGAACGATGAAGTGATTTCTCTGAGACCCTGATAGATTTCCCATCGATCCTGACCAAAATGAGAATCATTGGACAAAGAGTGAAAACATTCTTATGACTTCACTTCAGGTTATATCTCTTTAGTGTGAAATAATTTTACTTAACAGAACTGCGAAGCATGAAGTGATTTCTCTGAGACCATGATTGATTTCCCATAGATCCTGACTAAAATGAGAATCATTGGACAAAGGGTGAAGAAATTCTTATGACATCGTTTCAGATTATGTGTCTGTAGTGTGAAATAATTTTTGCTTTGGTGAATAGATTTCAGTTTGGGGTAGTTTTTCAACATTCTAACAGAGCTACGGACTATAAGGTATGATTTCTCTGAAACCATGATAGATTTCCCATCGATCCTGACCAAAACGAGAATCATTGGACAAAGGGTGAAGAAATTCTTATGACATCGCTTCAAATTATGTCTCTTTAGTGTGAAATAATTTTATTTCACAGAACTGCGAACCATGAAGTGATTTCTCTGAGACCATGATTGATTTCCCATAGATCCTGACTAAAATGAGAATCATTGGACAAAGGGTGAAGAAATTCTTATGACATCGTTTCAGATTATGTGTCTATAGTGTGAAATAATTTTTGCTTTGGTGAATAGATTTCAGTTTGGGGTAGTCTTTCAACATTCTAACAGAGCTACGGACTATGAAGTATGATTTCTGTGAAACCATGATAGATTTCCCATCTATCCTGACCAAAATGAGAATCATTGGACTAAGGGTGAAGAAATTCTTATGACTTCGCTTCAGATTATAACTCTTTAGTGTGAAATAATTTTACTTAACAGAACTGCGAACCATGAAGTGATTTCTCTGAGACCCTGATAGATTTCCCATAGATCCTGACCAAAATGAGAATCATTGGACAAAGGGAGAAGAAATTCTAATGACTTCGCTTCAGATTATGTCTCTTTAGTGTGAAATAATTTTACTTAACAGAACTGCGAAGTGATGTCTCTGAGACCATGATAGATTTTCCATCGATCCTGACCAAAATGAGAATCATTGGACAAAGGGTGAAGAAATTCTTATGACTTCGCTTCAGATTATGTCTCTTTAGTGTGAAATAATTTTACTTGACAGAACTGCGAACCATGAAGTGATTTCTCTGAGACCATGATAGATTTCCCATCGATCCTGACCAAAATGAGAATCATTGGACAAAGGGTGAAGAAATTCTTATGACTTCGCTTCAGATTATGTCTCTTTAGTGTGAAATAATTTTACTTAACAGAACTGCGAACGATGAAGTGATTTCTCTGAGACCCTGATAGATTTCCCATAGATCCTGACCAAAATGAGAATCATTGGACAAAGGGATAAGAAATTCTTATGACTTCGCTTCAGATTATGTCTCTTTAGTGTGAAATAATTTTCCTTAACAGAACTGTGAACGATGAAGTGATTTCTCTGAGACCCTGATAGATTTCCCATCGATCCTGACCAAAATGAGAATCATTGGACAAAGAGTGAAAACATTCTTATGACTTCACTTCAGGTTATATCTCTTTAGTGTGAAATAATTTTACTTAACAGAACTGCGAAGCATGAAGTGATTTCTCTGAGACCATGATTGATTTCCCATAGATCCTGACTAAAATGAGAATCATTGGACAAAGGGTGAAGAAATTCTTATGACATCGTTTCAGATTATGTGTCTGTAGTGTGAAATAATTTTTGCTTTGGTGAATAGATTTCAGTTTGGGGTAGTTTTTCAAAATTCTAACAGAGCTACGGACTATAAGGTACGATTTCTCAGATTATGTCTCTTTAGTGTGAAATAATTTTACTTGACAGAACTGCGAACCATGAAGTGATTTCTCTGAGACCATGATAGATTTCCCATCGATCCTGACCAAAATGAGAATCATTGGACAAAGGGTGAAGAAATTCTTATGACTTCGCTTCAGATTATGTCTCTTTAGTGTGAAATAATTTTACTTAACAGAACTGCGAACGATGAAGTGATTTCTCTGAGACCCTGATAGATTTTCCATCGATCCTGACCAAAATGAGAATCATTGGACAAAGGGATAAGAAATTCTTATGACTTCGCTTCAGATTATGTCTCTTTGGTGTGAAATAATTTTCCTTAACAGAACTGTGAACGATGAAGTGATTTCTCTGAGACCCTGATAGATTTCCCATCGATTCTGACCAAAATGAGAATCATTGGACAAAGGGTGAAGAAATTCTTATGACTTCGCTTCAGATTATGTCTCTTTAGTGTGAAATAATTTTACTTAACAGAACTGCGAACCATGAAGTGATTTCTCTGAGACCATGATAGATTTCCCATCGATCCTGACCAAAACGAGAATCATTGGACAAAGGGTGAAGAAATTCTTATGACTTCGCTTCAGATTATGTCTCTTTAGTGTGAAATAATTTTACTTAACAGAACTGCGAACCATGAAGTGATTTCTCTGAGACCATGATAGATTTCCCATCTATCCTGACCGAAACGAGAATCATTGGACAAAGGGTGAAGAAATTCTTATGACATCGCTTCAGATTATGTCTCTTTAGTGTGAAATAATTTTACTTAACAGAACTGCGTACGATGAAGTGATTTCTCTGAGACCATGATAGATTTCCCATCGATCCTGACCAAAATGAAAATCATTAGACAAAGGGTGAAGAAATTCTTATGACTTCGCTTCAGATTATATCCCTTTAGTGCGAAATAATTTTACTTAACAGAACTGCGAACCATGAAGTGATTTCTCTGAGACCATGATAGATTTCCCATCGATCCTGACCAAAATGAGAATCATTGGACAAAGGGTGAAGACATTCTTATGACTTCGCTTCAGATTATATCTCTTTAGTGTGAAATAATTTTACTTAACAGAGCTATGGACTATGAAGTATGATTTCTCTGAGACCACGATAGATTTCCCATAGATCCTGACCAAAACGAGAATCATTGGACAAAGGGTGAAGAAATTCTTATGACATCGCTTCAGATTATGTCTCTTTAGTGTGAAATAATTTTACTTAACAGAACTGCGAACGATGAAGTGATTTCTCTGAGACCATGATAGATTTCCCATCGATCCTGACCAAAATAAAAATCATTAGACAAAGGGTGAAGAAATTCTTATGACATCGCGTCAGATTATGTGTCTGTAGTGTGAAATAATTTTTGCTTTGGTGAATAGATTTCAGTTTGGGGTAGTCTTTCAACATTCTTACAGAGCTACGGAATATGAAGTACGAGAAATTCTTATGAATTCGCTTCAGATTATATCCCTTTAGTGTGAAATAATTTTATTTAACAAAACTGCGAACCATGAAGTGATTTCTCTGAGACCATGATAGATTTCCCATCGATCCTGACCAAAATGAGAATCATTGGACAAAGGGTGAAGAAATTCTTATGACATCGTTTCAGATTATGTCTCTTAAGTGTGAAATAATTTTACTTAACAGAACTGCGAACGATGAAGTGATTTCTCTGAGACCATGATAGATTTCCCATCGATCCTGACCAAAATGAAAATCATTAGACACATAAACTCTTACGACATCGCTTCAGATTATGTGTCTGTAGTGCGAAATAATTTTTGCTTTGATGAGTAGATTTCAGTTTGGGGTAGTCTTTCAACATTCTAACAGGGCTACGGACTATGAGGAATGATTTCTCTGAAACCATGATAGCTTTTCCATCTATCCTGACCAAAACGAGAATCATTGGACAAAGGGTGAAGAAATTCTTATGAATTCGCTTCAGATTATATCCCTTTAGTGTGAAATAATTTTATTTAACAAAACTGCGAACCATGAGGTGATTTCTCTGAGACCATGATAGATTTCCCATCGATCCTGACCAAAATGAGAATCATTGGACAAAGGGTGAAGAAATTCTTATGACTTCGCTTCAGATTATGTCTCTTTAGTGTGAAATAATTTTACTTAACAGAACTGCGAACGATGAAGTGATTTCTCTGAGACCATGATAGATTTCCCATAGATCCTGACTAAAATGAGAATCATTGGACAAAGGGTGGAGAAAGTCTTATGACATCGTTTCAGATTATGTGCCTGTAGTGTGAAATAATTTTTGCTTTGGTGAATAGATTTCAGTTTGGGGTAGTCTTTCAACATTCTAACAGAGCTACGGAATATGAAGTACGATTTCACTGAAACCATGATAGATTTCCCATCGATCCTGACCAAAATGAAAATCATTAGACAAAGGGTGAAGAAATTCTTATGACTTCGCGTCAGATTATATCCCTTTAGTGCGAAATAATTTTACTTAACAGAACTGCGAACCATGAAGTGATTTCTCTGAGACCATGATAGATTTCCCATCGATCCTGACCAAAATGAGAATCATTGGACAAAGGGTGAAGAAATTCTTATGACTTCGCTTCAGATTATATCTCTTTAGTGTGAAATAATTTTACTTAACAAAACTGGGAACCATGAAGTGATTTCTCTGAGACCATGATAGATTTCCCATAGATCCTGACTAAAATGAGAATCATTGGACAAATGGTGAAGAAAGTCTTATGACATCGTTTTAGATTATGTGTCTGTAGTGTGAAATAATTTTTGCTGGTTGGATAGATTTTAGTTTGGGGTAGTCTTTCAACATTCTAACAGAGCTACGGAATATGAAGTACGATTTCTCTGAAACCATGATAGATTTCCCATCGATCCTGACCAAAATGAGAATCATTGGACAAAGGGTGAAGAAATTCTTATGACTTCGCTTCAGATTATGTCTCTTTAGTGTGAAATAATTTTACTTAACAGAACTGCGAACTATGAAGTGATTTCTCTGAGACCATGATAGATTTCCCATCGATCCTGACCAAAATGAGAATCATTGGACAAAGGGTGAAGAAATTCTTATGACTTCGTTTCAGATTATACCTCTTTAGTGTGAAATAATTTTACTTAACAGAACTGCGAAGCATGAAGTGATTTCTCTGAGACCATGATTGATTTCCCATAGATCCTGACTAAAATGAGAATCATTGGACAAAGGGTGAAGAAATTCTTATGACATCGTTTCAGATTATGTGTCTGTAGTGTGAAATAATTTTTGCTTTGGTGAATAGATTTCAGTTTGTAGTAGTTTTTCAACATTCTAACAGAGCTACGGACTATAAGGTATGATTTCTCTGAAACCATGATAGATTTCCCATCGATCCTGACCAAAACGAGAATCATTGGACAAAGGGTGAAGAAATTCTTATGACATCGCTTCAAATTATGTCTCTTTAGTGTGAAATAATTTTATTTAACAGAACTGCGAACCATGAAGTGATTTCTCTGAGACCATGATTGATTTCCCATAGATCCTGACTAAAATGAGAATCATTGGACAAAGGGTGAAGAAATTCTTATGACATCGTTTCAGATTATGTGTCTGTAGTGTGAAATAATTTTTGCTTTGGTGAATAGATTTCAGTTTGGGGTAGTCTTTCAACATTCTAACAGAGCTACGGAATATGAAGTATGATTTCTCTGAAACCATGATTAATTTCCCATCTATCCTGACCAAAATGAGAATCATTGGACTAAGGGTGAAGAAATTCTTATGACTTCGCTTCAGATTATAACTCTTTAGTGTGAAATAATTTTACTTAACAGAACTGCGAACCATGAAGTGATTTCTCTGAGACCCTGATAGATTTCCCATAGATCCTGACCAAAATGAGAATCATTGGACAAAGGGAGAAGAAATTCTTATGACTTCGCTTCAGATTATGTCTCTTTAGTGTGAAATAATTTTACTTAACAGAACTGCGAAGTGATGTCTCTGAGACCATGATAGATTTCCCATCGATCCTGACCAAAATGAGAATCATTGGACAAAGGGTGAAGAAATTCTTATGACTTCGCTTCAGATTATGTCTCTTTAGTGTGAAATAATTTTACTTGACAGAACTGCGAACCATGAAGTGATTTCTCTGAGACCATGATAGATTTCCCATCGATCCTGACCAAAATGAGAATCATTGGACAAAGGGTGAAGAAATTCTTATGACTTCGCTTCAGATTATGTCTCTTTAGTGTGAAATAATTTTACTTAACAGAACTCCGAACGATGAAGTGATTTCTCTGAGACCCTGATAGATTTCCCATAGATCCTGACCAAAATGAGAATCATTGGACAAAGGGATAAGAAATTCTTATGACTTCGCTTCAGATTATGTCTCTTTAGTGTGAAATAATTTTCCTTAACAGAACTGCGAACGATGAAGTGATTTCTCTGAGACCATGATAGATTTCCCATCGATCCTGACCAAAATGAGAATCATTGGACAAAGGGTGAAGAAATTCTTATGACTTCGCTTCAGATTATGTCTCTTTAGTGTGAAATAATTTTACTTAACAGAACTGCGAACCATGAAGTGATTTCTCTGAGACCATGATAGATTTCCCATCGATCCTGACCAAAACGAGAATCATTGGACAAAGGGTGAAGACATTCTTATGACTTCGCTTCAGATTATGTCTCTTTAGTGCGAAATAATTTTACTTAACAGAACTGCGAACCATGAAGTGATTTCTCTGAGACCATGATAGATTTCCCATCGATCCTGACCAAAACGAGAATCATTGGACAAAGGGTGAAGAAATTCTTATGACATCGCTTCAGATTATGTCTCTTTAGTGTGAAATAATTTTACTTAACAGAACTGCGTACGATGAAGTGATTTCTCTGAGACCATGATAGATTTCCCATCGATCCTGACCAAAATGAGAATCATTGGACAGAGGGTGAAGAAATTCTTATGACTTCGCTTCAGATTATACCTCTTTAGTGTGAAATAATTTTACTTAACAGAACTGCGAACCATGAAGTGATTTCTCTGAGACCCTGATAGATTTCCCATCGATCCTGACCAAAATGAGAATCATTGGACAAAGGGAGAAGAATTTTTATGACTTCGCTTCAGATTATGTCTCTTTAGTGTGAAATAATTTTACTTAACAGAACTGCGAAGTGATGTCTCTGAGACCATGATAGATTTCCCATCGATCCTGACCAAAATGAAAATTATTAGACAAAGGGTGAAGAAACTCTTATGACATCACTTCAGATTAGGTGTCTGTAGTGTGAAATAGTTTTTGCTTTGGTGAACAGATTTTAGTTTGGGGTAGTCTTTCAATATTCTAACAGAGCTACGGACTATTAGGTATGATTTCTCTGAAACCATGATAGATTTCCCATCGATCCTGACCAAAATGAAAATCATTAGACAAAGGGTGAAGAAATTCTTATGACTTCGCGTCAGATTATATCCCTTTAGTGCGAAATAATTTTACTTAACAGAACTGCGAACCATGAAGTGATTTCTCTGAGACCATGATAGATTTCCCATCGATCCTGACCAAAATGAGAATCATTGGACAAAGGGTGAAGACATTCTTATGACTTCGCTTCAGATTATATCTCTTTAGTGTGAAATAATTTTACTTAACAGAGCTATGGACTATGAAGTATGATTTCTCTGAGACCACGATAGATTTCCCATAGATCCTGACCAAAACGAGAATCATTGGACAAAGGGTGAAGAAATTCTTATGACATCGCTTCAGATTATGTCTCTTTAGTGTGAAATAATTTTACTTAACAGAACTGCGAACGATGAAGTGATTTCTCTGAGACCATGATAGATTTCCCATCGATCCTGACCAAAATGAAAATCATTAGACAAAGGGTGAAGAAATTCTTATGACATCGCGTCAGATTATGTGTCTGTAGTGTGAAATAATTTTTGCTTTGGTGAATAGATTTCAGTTTGGGGTAGTCTTTCAACATTCTTACAGAGCTACGGAATATGAAGTACGAGAAATTCTTATGAATTCGCTTCAGATTATATCCCTTTAGTGTGAAATAATTTTATTTAACAAAACTGCGAACCATGAAGTGATTTCTCTGAGACCATGATAGATTTCCCATCGATCCTGACCAAAATGAGAATCATTGGACA
The DNA here is from genome assembly GCA_905220385.1 of Xylota sylvarum. Lineage (NCBI taxonomy): Eukaryota > Metazoa > Arthropoda > Insecta > Diptera > Syrphidae > Xylota > Xylota sylvarum. Next base: position 1,627,542 of record CAJMZQ010000061.1, read on the forward strand.
AAGGGTGAAGAAATTCTTATGACTTCGCTTCAGATTATGTCTCTTTAGAGTGAAATAATTTTACTTAACAGAACTGCGAACGATGAAGTGATTTCTCTGAGACCATGATAGATTTCCCATAGATCCTGACTAAAATGAGAATCATTGGACAAAGGGTGGAGAAAGTCTTATGACATCGCTTCAGATTATGTGTCTGTAGTGCGAAATAATTTTTGCTTTGGTGAATAGATTTCAGTTTGGGGTAGTCTTTCAACATTCTTACAGAGCTACGGAATATGAAGTACGAGAAATTCTTATGAATTCGCTTCAGATTATATCCCATTAGTGTGAAATAATTTTATTTAACAAAACTGCGAACCATGAAGTGATTTCTCTGAGACCATGATAGATTTCCCATCGATCCTGACCAAAATGAGAATCATTGGACAAAGGGTGAAGAAATTCTTATGACATCGTTTCAGATTATGTCTCTTAAGTGTGAAATAATTTTACTTAACAGAACTGCGAACGATGAAGTGATTTCTCTGAGACCATGATAGATTTCCCATCGATCCTGACCAAATTGAAAATCATTAGACAAAGGGTGAAGAAATTCTTATGACATCGCGTCAGATTATGTGTCTGTAGTGTGAAATAATTTTTGCTTTGGTGAATAGATTTCAGTTTGGGGTAGTCTTTCAACATTCTTACAGAGCTACGGAATATGAAGTACGAGAAATTCTTATGAATTCGCTTCAGATTATATCCCTTTAGTGTGAAATAATTTTATTTAACAAAACTGCGAACCATGAAGTGATTTCTCTGAGACCATGATAGATTTCCCATCGATCCTGACCAAAATGAGAATCATTGGGCAAAGGGTGAAGAAATTCTTATGACTTCGCTTCAGATTATGTCTCTTTAGTGTGAAATAATTTTACTTAACAGAACTGCGAACGATGAAGTGATTTCTCTGAGACCCTGATAGATTTCCCATCGATCCTGACCAAAATGAGAATCATTGGACAAAGGGTGAATAAACTCTTACGACATCGCTTCAGATTATGTGTCTGTAGTGCGAAATAATTTTTGCTTTGGTGAATAGATTTCAGTTTGGGGTAGTCTTTCAACATTCTTACAGAGCTACGGAATATGAAGTACGAGAAATTCTTATGAATTCGCTTCAGATTATATCCCTTTAGTGTGAAATAATTTTATTTAACAAAACTGCGAACCATGAAGTGATTTCTCTGAGACCCTGATAGATTTCCCATAGATCCTGACCAAAATGAGAATCATTGGACAAAGGGATAAGAAATTCTTATGACTTCGCTTCAGATTATGTCTCTTTAGTGTGAAATAATTTTCCTTAACAGAACTGCGAACGATGAAGTGATTTCTCTGAGACCATGATAGATTTCCCATCGATCCTGACCAAAATGAGAATCATTGGACAAAGGGTGAAGAAATTCTTATGACTTCGCTTCAGATTATGTCTCTTTAGTGTGAAATAATTTTACTTAACAGAACTGCGAACCATGAAGTGATTTCTCTGAGACCATGATAGATTTCCCATCGATCCTGACCAAAACGAGAATCATTGGACAAAGGGTGAAGACATTCTTATGACATCGCTTCAGATTATGTCTCTTTAGTGTGAAATAATTTTACTTAACAGAACTGCGAACCATGAAGTGATTTCTCTGAGACCATGATAGATTTCCCATCGATCCTGACCAAAATGAGAATCATTGGACAAAGGGTGAAGAAATTCTTATGACATCGCTTCAGATTATGTCTCTTTAGTGTGAAATAATTTTACTTAACAGAACTGCGTACGATGAAGTGATTTCTCTGAGACCATGATAGATTTCCCATCGATCCTGACCAAAATGAGAATCATTGGACAGAGGGTGAAGAAATTCTTATGACTTCGCTTCAGATTATACCTCTTTAGTGTGAAATAATTTTACTTAACAGAACTGCGAACCATGAAGTGATTTCTCTGAGACCCTGATAGATTTCCCATAGATCCTGACCAAAATGAGAATCATTGGACAAAGGGAGAAGAATTTTTATGACTTCGCTTCAGATTATGTCTCTTTAGTGTGAAATAATTTTACTTAACAGAACTGCGAAGTGATGTCTCTGAGACCATGATAGATTTCCCATCGATCCTGACCAAAATGAAAATTATTAGACAAAGGGTGAAGAAACTCTTATGACATCGCTTCAGATTAGGTGTCTGTAGTGTAAAATAGTTTTTGCTTTGGTGAACAGATTTTAGTTTGGGGTAGTCTTTCAATATTCTAACAGAGCTACGGACTATTAGGTATGATTTCTCTGAAACCATGATAGATTTCCCATCGATCCTGACCAAAATGAAAATCATTAGACAAAGGGTGAAGAAATTCTTATGACTTCGCGTCAGATTATATCCCTTTAGTGCGAAATAATTTTACTTAACAGAACTGCGAACCATGAAGTGATTTCTCTGAGACCATGATAGATTTCCCATCGATCCTGACCAAAATGAGAATCATTGGACAAAGGGTGAAGACATTCTTATGACTTCGCTTCAGATTATGTCTCTTTCGTGTGAAATAACTTTACTTAACAGAACTGCGAACGATGAAGTGATTTCTCTGAGACCATGATAGATTTCCCATAGATCCTGACCAAAATGAGAATCATTGGACAAAGGGTGAAGAAATTCTTATGACTTCGCTTCAAATTATGTCTCTTTAGTGTGAAATAATTTTACTTAACAGAACTGCGAACGATGAAGTGATTTCTCTGAGACCCTGATAGATTTCCCATAGATCCTGACCAAAATGAGAATCATTGGACAAAGGGATAAGAAATTCTTATGACTTCGCTTCAGATTATGTCTCTTTAGTGTGAAATAATTTTCCTTAACAGAACTGCGAACGATGAAGTGATTTCTCTGAGACCATGATAGATTTCCCATCGATCCTGACCAAAATGAGAATCATTGGACAAAGGGTGCAGAAATTCTTATGACTTCGCTTCAGATTATGTCTCTTTAGTGTGAAATAATTTTACTTAACAGAACTGCGAACCATGAAGTGATTTCTCTGAGACCATGATAGATTTCCCATCGATCCTGACCAAAACGAGAATCATTGGACAAAGGGTGAAGACATTCTTATGACTTCGCTTCAGATTATGTCTCTTTAGTGTGAAATAATTTTACTTAACAGAACTGCGAACCATGAAGTGATTTCTCTGAGACCATGATAGATTTCCCATCGATCCTGACCAAAACGAGAATCATTGGACAAAGGGTGAAGAAATTCTTATGACATCGCTTCAGATTATGTCTCTTTAGTGTGAAATAATTTTACTTAACAGAACTGCGTACGATGAAGTGATTTCTCTGAGACCATGATAGATTTCCCATCGATCCTGACCAAAATGAGAATCATTGGACAGAGGGTGAAGAAATTCTTATGACTTCGCTTCAGATTATACCTCTTTAGTGTGAAATAATTTTACTTAACAGAACTGCGAACCATGAAGTGATTTCTCTGAGACCCTGATAGATTTCCCATAGATCCTGACCAAAATGAGAATCATTGGACAAAGGGAGAAGAATTTTTATGACTTCGCTTCAGATTATGTCTCTTTAGTGTGAAATAATTTTACTTAACAGAACTGCGAAGTGATGTCTCTGAGACCATGATAGATTTCCCATCGATCCTGACCAAAATGAAAATTATTAGACAAAGGGTGAAGAAACTCTTATGACATCGCTTCAGATTAGGTGTCTGTAGTGTAAAATAGTTTTTGCTTTGGTGAACAGATTTTAGTTTGGGGTAGTCTTTCAATATTCTAACAGAGCTACGGACTATTAGGTATGATTTCTCTGAAACCATGATAGATTTCCCATCGATCCTGACCAAAATGAAAATCATTAGACAAAGGGTGAAGAAATTCTTATGACTTCGCGTCAGATTATATCCCTTTAGTGCGAAATAATTTTACTTAACAGAACTGCGAACCATGAAGTGATTTCTCTGAGACCATGATAGATTTCCCATCGATCCTGACCAAAATGAGAATCATTGGACAAAGGGTGAAGACATTCTTATGACTTCGCTTCAGATTATATCTCTTTAGTGTGAAATAATTTTACTTAACAGAGCTATGGACTATGAAGTATGATTTCTCTGAGACCACGATAGATTTCCCATAGATCCTGACCAAAACGAGAATCATTGGACAAAGGGATAAGAAATTCTTATGACATCGCTTCAGATTATGTCTCTTTAGTGTGAAATAATTTTACTTAACAGAACTGCGAACGATGAAGTGATTTCTCTGAGACCATGATAGATTTCCCATCGATCCTGACCAAAATGAAAATCATTAGACAAAGGGTGAAGAAATTCTTATGACATCGCGTCAGATTATGTGTCTGTAGTGTGAAATAATTTTTGCTTTGGTGAATAGATTTCAGTTTGGGGTAGTCTTTCAACATTCTTACAGAGCTACGGAATATGAAGTACGAGAAATTCTTATGAATTCGCTTCAGATTATACCTCTTTAGTGTGAAATAATTTTATTTAACAAAACTGCGAACCATGAAGTGATTTCTCTGAGACCATGATAGATTTCCCATCGATCCTGACCAAAATGAGAATCATTGGACAAAGGGTGAAGAAATTTTTATGACATCGTTTCAGATTATGTCTCTTAAGTGTGAAATAATTTTACTTAACAGAACTGCGAACGATGAACTGATTTCTCTGAGACCATGATAGATTTCCCATCGATCCTGGGCAAAATGAAAATCATTAGACAAAGGGTGAATAAACTCTTACGACATCGCTTCAGATTATGTGTCTGTAGTGCGAAATAATTTTTGCTTTGGTGAATAGATTTCAGTTTGGGGTAGTCTTTCAACATTCTAACAGGGCTACGGACTATGAGGAATGATTTCTCTGAAACCATGATAGATTTTCCATCTAACCTGACCAAAACGAGAATCATTGGACAAAGGGTGAAGAAATTCTTATGAATTCGCTTCAGATTATATCCCTTTAGTGTGAAATAATTTTATTTAACAAAACTGCGAACCATGAAGTGATTTCTCTGAGACCATGATAGATTTCCCATCGATCCTGACCAAAATGAGAATCATTGGACAAAGGGTGAAGAAATTCTTATGACTTCGCTTCAGATTATGTCTCTTTAGAGTGAAATAATTTTACTTAACAGAACTGCGAACGATGAAGTGATTTCTCTGAGACCATGATAGATTTCCCATAGATCCTGACTAAAATGAGAATCATTGGACAAAGGGTGGAGAAAGTCTTATGACATCGTTTCAGATTATGTGAATGTAGTGTGAAATAATTTTTGCTTTGGTGAATAGATTTCAGTTTGGGGTAGTCTTTCAACATTCTAACAGAGCTACGGAATATGAAGTACGATTTCACTGAAACCATGATAGATTTCCCATCGATCCTGACCAAAATGAAAATCATTAGACAAAGGGTGAAGAAATTCTTATGACTTCGCGTCAGATTATATCCCTTTAGTGCGAAATAATTTTACTTAACAGAACTGCGAACCATGAAGTGATTTCTCTGAGACCATGATTGATTTCCCATAGATCCTGACTAAAATGAGAATCATTGGACAAAGGGTGAAGAAATTCTTATGACATCGTTTCAGATTATGTGTCTGTAGTGTGAAATAATTTTTGCTTTGGTGAATAGATTTCAGTTTGGGGTAGTCTTTCAACATTCTAACAGAGCTACGGAATATGAAGTATGATTTCTCTGAAACCATGATAGATTTCCCATCTATCCTGACCAAAATGAGAATCATTGGACTAAGGGTGAAGAAATTCTTATGACTTCGCTTCAGATTATAACTCTTCAGTGTGAAATAATTTTACTTAACAGAACTGCGAACCATGAAGTGATTTCTCTGAGACCCTGATAGATTTCCCATAGATCCTGACCAAAATGAGAATCATTGGACAAAGGGAGAAGAAATTCTTATGACTTCGCTTCAGATTATGTCTCTTTAGTGTGAAATAATTTTACTTAACAGAACTGCGAAGTGATGTCTCTGAGACCATGATAGATTTCCCATCGATCCTGACCAAAATGAGAATCATTGGACAAAGGGTGAAGAAATTCTTATGACTTCGCTTCAGATTATGTCTCTTTAGTGTGAAATAATTTTACTTGACAGAACTGCGAACCATGAAGTGCTTTCTCTGAGACCATGATAGATTTCCCATCGATCCTGACCAAAATGAGAATCATTGGACAAAGGGTGAAGAAATTCTTATGACTTCGCTTCAGATTATGTCTCTTTAGTGTGAAATAATTTTACTTAACAGAACTGCGAACGATGAAGTGATTTCTCTGAGACCCTGATAGATTTCCCATAGATCCTGACCAAAATGTGAATCATTGGACAAAGGGATAAGAAATTCTTATGACTTCGCTTCAGATTATGTCTCTTTAGTGTGAAATAATTTTCCTTAACAGAACTGCGAACGATGAAGTGATTTCTCTGAGACCATGATAGATTTCCCATCGATCCTGACCAAAATGAGAATCATTGGACAAAGGGTGAAGAAATTCTTATGACTTCGCTTCAGATTATGTCTCTTTAGTGTGAAATAATTTTACTTAACAGAACTGCGAACCATGAAGTGATTTCTCTGAGACCATGATAGATTTCCCATCGATCCTGACCAAAACGAGAATCATTGGACAAAGGGTGAAGACATTCTTATGACTTCGCTTCAGATTATGTCTCTTTAGTGTGAAATAATTTTACTTAACAGAACTGCGAACCATGAAGTGATTTCTCTGAGACCATGATAGATTTCCCATCGATCCTGACCAAAACGAGAATCATTGGACAAAGGGTGAAGAAATTCTTATGACATCGCTTCAGATTATGTCTCTTTAGTGTGAAATAATTTTACTTAACAGAACTGCGTACGATGAAGTGATTTCTCTGAGACCATGATAGATTTCCCATCGATCCTGACCAAAATGAGAATCATTGGACAGAGGGTGAAGAAATTCTTATGACTTCGCTTCAGATTATACCTCTTTAGTGTGAAATAATTTTACTTAACAGTACTGCGAACCATGAAGTGATTTCTCTGAGACCCTGATAGATTTCCCATAGATCCTGACCAAAATGAGAATCATTGGACAAAGGGAGAAGAATTTTTATGACTTCGCTTCAGATTATGTCTCTTTAGTGTGAAATAATTTTACTTAACAGAACTGCGAAGTGATGTCTCTGAGACCATGATAGATTTCCCATCGATCCTGACCAAAATGAAAATTATTAGACAAAGGGTGAAGAAACTCTTATGACATCGCTTCAGATTAGGTGTCTGTAGTGTGAAATAGTTTTTGCTTTGGTGAACAGATTTTAGTTTGGGGTAGTCTTTCAATATTCTAACAGAGCTACGGACTATTAGGTATGATTTCTCTGAAACCATGATAGATTTCCCATCGATCCTGACCAAAATGAAAATCATTAGACAAAGGGTGAAGAAATTCTTATGACTTCGCGTCAGATTATATCCCTTTAGTGCGAAATAATTTTACTTAACAGAACTGCGAACCATGAAGTGATTTCTCTGAGACCATGATAGATTTCCCATCGATCCTGACCAAAATGAGAATCATTGGACAAAGGGTGAAGACATTCTTATGACTTCGCTTCAGATTATATCTCTTTAGTGTGAAATAATTTTACTTAACAGAGCTATGGACTATGAAGTATGATTTCTCTGAGACCACGATAGATTTCCCATAGATCCTGACCAAAACGAGAATCATTGGACAAAGGGTGAAGAAATTCTTATGACATCGCTTCAGATTATGTCTCTTTAGTGTGAAATAATTTTACTTAACAGAACTGCGAACGATGAAGTGATTTCTCTGAGACCATGATAGATTTCCCATTAATCCTGACCAAAATGAAAATCATTAGACAAAGGGTGAAGAAATTCTTATGACATCGCGTCAGATTATGTGTCTGTAGTGTGAAATAATTTTTGCTTTGGTGAATAGATTTCAGTTTGGGGTAGTCTTTCAACATTCTTACAGAGCTACGGAATATGAAGTACGAGAAATTCTTATGAATTCGCTTCAGATTATATCCCTTTAGTGTGAAATAATTTTATTTAACAAAACTGCGAACCATGATGTGATTTCTCTGAGACCATGATAGATTTCCCATCGATCCTGACCAAAATGAGAATCATTGGACAAAGGGTGAAGAAATTCTTATGACATCGTTTCAGATTATGTCTCTTAAGTGTGAAATAATTTTACTTAACAGAACTGCGAACGATGAAGTGATTTCTCTGAGACCATGATAAATTTCCCATCGATCCTGGCCAAAATGAAAATCATTAGACAAAGGGTGAATAAACTCTTACGACATCGCTTCAGATTATGTGTCTGTAGTGCGAAATAATTTTTGCTTTGGTGAATAGATTTCAGTTTGGGGTAGTCTTTCAACATTCTAACAGGGCTACGGACTATGAGGAATGATTTCTCTGAAACCATGATAGATTTTCCATCTAACCTGACCAAAACGAGAATCATTGGACAAAGGGTGAAGAAATTCTTATGAATTCGCTTCAGATTATATCCCTTTAGTGTGAAATAATTTTATTTAACAAAACTGCGAACCATGAAGTGATTTCTCTGAGACCATGATAGATTTCCCATCGATCCTGACCAAAATGAGAATCATTGGACAAAGGGTGAAGAAATTCTTATGACTTCGCTTCAGATTATGTCTCTTTAGTGTGAAATAATTTTACTTAACAGAACTGCGAACGATGAAGTGATTTCTCTGAGACCATGATAGATTTCCCATAGATCCTGACTAAAATGAGAATCATTGGACAAAGGGTGGAGAAAGTCTTATGACATCGTTTCAGATTATGTGCCTGTACTGTGAAATAATTTTTGCTTTGGTGAATAGATTTCAGTTTGGGGTAGTCTTTCAACATTCTAACAGAGCTACGGAATATGAAGTACGATTTCACTGAAACCATGATAGATTTCCCATCGATCCTGACCAAAATGAAAATCATTAGACAAAGGGTGAAGAAATTCTTATGACTTCGCGTCAGATTATATCCCTTTAGTGCGAAATAATTTTACTTAACAGAACTGCGAACCATGAAGTGATTTCTCTGAGACCATGATAGATTTCCCATCGATCCTGACCAAAATGAGAATCATTGGACAAAGGGTGAAGAAATTCTTATGACTTCGCTTCAGATTATATCTCTTTAGTGTGAAATAATTTTACTTAACAAAACTGCGAACCATGAAGTGATTTCTCTGAGACCATGATAGATTTCCCATAGATCCTGACTAAAATGAGAATCATTGGACAAATGGTGAAGAAAGTCTTATGACATCGTTTCAGATTATGTGTCTGTAGTGTGAAATAATTTTTGCTTGTTGGATAGATTTTAGTTTGGGGTAGTCTTTCAAAATTCTAACAGAGCTACGGAATATGAAGTACGATTTCTCTGAAACCATGATAGATTTCCCATCGATCCTGACCAAAATGAAAATCATTAGACAAAGGGTGAAGAAACTCTTACGACATCGCTTCAGATTATGTGTCTGTAGTGCGAAATAATTTATGCTTTGGTGAATAGATTTCAGTTTGGGGTAGTCTTTCAACATTCTAACAGAGCTACGGATTATGAGGATTGATTTCTCTGAAACCATGATAGATTTTTTATCTATCCTGACCAAAACGAGAATCATTGGACAAAGGGTGAAGAAATTCTTATGAATTCGCTTCAGATTATATCCCTTTAGTGTGAAATAATTTTATTTAACAAAACTGCGAACCATGAAGTGATTTCTCTGAAACCATGATAGATTTCCCATCGATCCTGACCAAAACGAGAATCATTATACAAAGGGTGAAGAAATTCTTATGACATCGCTTCAGATTATGTGTCTGTAGTGTGAGCTAATTTTACTTAACAGAACTGCGAACCATGAAGTGATTTCTCTGTGACCATGACAGATTTCTCATCGATCCTGACCAAAATGAGTATCATTAGACAAAGGGTGAAGAAATTCTTACGACATCGCTTCAGATTATGTGTCTGTAGTGTGAAATAATTTTTGCTTTGGTGAATAGATTTCAGTTTGGGGTAGTCTTTCAACATTCTAACAAAGCTACGGACTATGAGGAATGATTTCTCTGAAACCATGATAGATTTCCCATCTATCTTGACCACAACGAGAATCATTGGACAAATGGTGAAGAAATTCTTATGACATCGCTTCGGATTATGTCTCTTTAGTAAGAAATAATTTTATTTAACAGAACTGCGAATCATGAAGTGATTTCTCTGAGACCATGATAGATTTCCCATCGATCCTGAATAAAATGAAAATCATTAGATAAAGGGTGAAGAAATTCTTACGACATCGCGTCAGATTATGTGTCTGTAGTGTGAAAAAATTTTTGCTTTGGTGAATAGATTTTAGTTTGGGGTATTCTTTCAACATTTTAACAGAGCTACGGAATATGAAGTACGATTTCTCTGAAACCATGATAGATTTCCCATCGATCCTGACCAAAATGAAAATCATTAGACAAAGGGTGAAGAAATTCTTATGACTTCGCTTCAGATTATGTCTCTTTAGTGTGAAATCATTTTACTTAACAGAACTGCGAACCATGAAGTGATTTCTCTGAGACCATGATAGATTTCCCATCGATCCTGACCAAAATGAGAATCATTAGACAAAGGGTGAAGACATTATTACGACATCGCGTCAGATTTTGTGTCTGTAGTGTGAAATAATTTTTGCTTCGGTGAATAGATTTCAGTTTGGGGTATTCTTTCAACATTCCAACAGAGCTACGGAATATGAGGTACGATATCTCTGAAACCATGATAGATTTCCCATCGATCCTGACCAAAATGAAAATCATTGGACAAAGCTTGAAGAAATTCTTATGACTTCGCTTCAGATTATGTCTCTTTAGTGTTAAATAATTTTACTTAACAGAACTGCGAACCATGAAGTGATTTCTCTGTGACCATGAAAGATTTCCCATCTATCCTGACCAAAACGAGAATCATTGGAGAAAGGGTGAAGAAATTCTTATGACTTCGCTTCAGACTACATCCCTTTAGTGCGAAATAATTTTACTTAACAGAACTGCGAACCATGAAGTGATTTCTCTGAGACCATGATAGATTTCCCATCGATCCTGACCAAAATGAGAATCATTGGACAAAGGGTGAAGACATTCTTATGACTTCGCTTCAGATTATATCTCTTTAGTGCGAAATAATTTTACTTAACAGAACTGCGAAACATGAAGTGATTTCTCTGAGACCATGATAGATTTCCCATAGATCCTGACCAAAATGAGAATCGTTGGACAAAGGGTGAAGAAATTCTTATGACATCGTTTCAGATTATGTGTCTGTAGTGCGATATAATTTTTGCTTTTGTGGATAGATTTTAGTTTGGGGTAGTCTTTCAACATTCTAACAGAGCTACGGAATATGAAGTACGATTTCTCTGAAACCATGATAGATTTCCCATCGATCCTGACCAAAATGAAAATCATTAGACAAAGGGTGAAGAAACTCTTACGACATCGCTTCAGATTATGTGTCTGTAGTGCGAAATCATTTTTGCTTTGGTGAATAGTTTTCAGTTTGGGGTAGTCTTTCAACATTCTAACAGAGCTACGGACTATGAGGAATGATATCTCTGAAACCATGATAGATTTTCCATCTATCCTGACCAAAACGAGAATCATTGGACAAAGGGTGAAGAAATTCTTATGAATTCGCTTCAGATTATGTCTCTTTAGTGTGAAATAATTTTATTTAACAAAACTGCGAACCATGAAGTGATTTCTCTGAGACCATGATAGATTTCCCATCGATCCTGACCAAAATGAGAATCATTGGACAAAGGGTGAAGAAATTCTTATGACTTCGCTTCAGATTATGTCTCTTTAGTGTGGAATAATTTTACTTAACTAAACTGCGAACGATGAAGTGATTTCTCTGAGACCATGATAGATTTCCCATCGATCCTGACCAAAATGAAAATCATTAGACAAAGGGTGAAGAAATTCTTACGACATCGCGTCAGATTATGTGTCTGTAGTGAGAAATAATTTTTGCTTTGGTGAATAGATTTCAGTTTGGGGTAGTCTTTCAACATTCTAACAGAGTAACGGCCTATGAGGTACGATTTCTCTGAAACCATGATAGATTTCCCATCTATCTTGACCACAACGAGAATCATTGGACAAAGGGTGAAGAAATTCTTATGAATTCGCTACAGATTATGTCTCTTTAGTGTGAAATAATTTTATTTAACAAAACCATGAAGTGATTTCTCTGAGACCATGATTGATTTGCCATCGATCCTGACCAAAATGAAAATCATTAGACAAAGGGTGAAGAAACTCTTACGACATCGCTTCAGATTATGTGTCTGTAGTGCGAAATCATTTTTGCTTTGGTGAATAGTTTTCAGTTTGGGGTAGTCTTTCAACATTCTAACAGAGCTACGGACTATGAAGTATGATTTCTCTGAAACCATGATAGATTTCCCATAGAACCTGACCAAAATAAGAATCATTGGACAAAGCGTGAAGAAATTCGTATAACTTCGCTACAGATTATATCTCTTTAATGTGAAATAATTTTACTTAACAGAACTGCGAACCATGAAGTGATTTCCCTGAGACCATGATAGACTTCCCATCGATCCTGACCAAAATGAGAATCATTGGACAAAGGGTGAAGAAATTCTTATGACTTCGCTTCAGATTATGTCTCTTTAGTGTGGAATAATTTTACTTAACCGAACTGCGAACGATGAAGTGATTTCTCTGAGACCATGATAGATTTCCCATCGATCCTGACCAAACTGAAAATCATTAGAGAAAGGGTGAAGAAATTCTTACGACATCGCGTCAGATTATGTGTCTGTAGTGAGAAATAATTTTTGCTTTGGTGAATAGATTTCAGTTTGGGGTAGTCTTTCAACATTCTAACAGAGCCGCGGCCTATGAGGTACGATTTCTCTGAAACCATGATAGATTTTCCATCTATCCTGACCAAAACGAGAATCATTGGACAAAGGGTGAAGAAATTCTTATGAATTCGCTTCAGATTATATCTCTTTAGTGTGAAATAATTTTACTTAACAGAACTGCGAAACATGAAGTGATTTCTCTGAGACCATGATAGATTTCCCATAGATCCTGACTAAAATGAGAATCATTGGACAAAGGGTGAAGAAAGTCTTATGACATCGTTTCAGATTATGTGTCTGTAGTGCGAAATAATTTTTGCTTTGGTGGATAGATTTTAGTTTGGGGTAGTCTTTCAACATTCTAACAGAGCTACGGAATATGAAGTACGATTTCTCTGAAACCATGATAGATTTCCCATCGATCCTGACCAAAATGAAAATCATTAGACAAAGGGTGAAGAAACTCTTACGACATCGCTTCAGATTATGTGTCTGTAGTGAGAAATAATTTTTGCTTTAGTGAATAGATTTCAGTTTGGGGTATTCTTTCAACATTCTAACAGAGCTACGGAATATGACGTACGATTTCTCTGAAACCATGATAGATTTCCCATCGATCCTGACCAAAATGAAAATAATTGGACAAAGGGTGAAGAAATTCTTATGACATCGCTTCAGATTATGTGTCTGTAGTGTGAAATAATTTTACTTAACAGAACTGCGAACCATGAAGTGATTTCTCTGTGACCATGACAGATTTCTCATCGATCCTGACCAAAATGAGAATCATTGGACAAAGGGTGAAGAAATTCTTATGACTTCGCTTCAGATTATGTCTCTTTAGTGTTAAATAATTTTACTTAATAGAACTGCGAACCATGAAGTGATTTCTCTGAGACCATGATAGATTTCCCATCAATTATGACCAAAATGAAAATAATTAGACAAAGGGTGAAGAAATTCTTACGACATCGCGTCAGATTATGTGTCTGTAGTGAGAAATAATTTTTGCTTTGGTGAATAGATTTCAGTTTGGGGTATTCTTTCAACATTCTAACAGAGCTACGGCCTATGAGGTATGATTTCTCTGAAACCATGATAGATTTCCTATCTATCTTGACCACAACGAGAAACATTGGACAAAGGGTGAAGAAATTCTTATGACTTCGCTTCAGATTATGTCTCTTTAGTGTGAAATAATTTTATTTAACAGAACTGCGAAACATGAAGTGATTTCTCTGAGACCATGATAGATTTCCCATCGATCCTGACCAAAATGAAAATCATTAGATAAAGGGTGAAGAAATTCTTACGACATCGCTCCAGATTATGTGTCTGTAGTTTGAAATAATTTTTGCTTTGGTGAATAGATTTTAGTTTGGGGTATTCATTCAACATTCTAACAGAGCTACGGAATATGAAGTACGATTTCTCTGAAACCATGATAGATTTCCCATCGATCCTGACCAAAATGAAAATCATTAGACAAAGGGTGAAGAACTTCTTATGACTTCGCTTCAGATTATGTCTCTTTAGTGTGAAATAATTTTACTTAACAGAACTGCGAACCATGAAGTGATTTCTCGGAGACCATGATAGATTTCCCATCGATCCTGACCAAAATGAAAATCATTAGACAAAGCGTGAAGAAATTCTTACGACATCGCGTTAGATTATGTGTCTGTAGTGTGAAATAAGGTTTGCTTTGGTGAATAGATTTCAGTTTAGGGTAGTCTTTCAACATTCTAACAGAGCTACGGACTATGAGGTATGATTTCTCTGAAACCATAATAGATTTCCCATAGATCCTGACCAAAATGAGAATCGTTGGACAAAGGGTGAAGAAATTCTTATGACTTCGCTTCAGATTATGTGTCTGTAGGGTGAACTAATTTTACTTAACAGAACTGCGAACCATGAAGTGATTTCTCTGAGACCATGATAGATTTCCCATCGATCCTAACCAAAATGAGAATCACTGGACAAAGGGTGAAGAAATTCTTATGACATCGTTTCAGATTATGTGTCTGTAGTGTGAATTAATTTTTGCTTTGGTGGATAGATTTTAGTTTGGGGTAGCCTTTCAATATTCTAACAGAGCTACGGACTATGAAGTATGATTTCTCTGAAACCATGATAGATTTCAAATCTATCCTGACCAAAACGAGAATCATTGGACAAAGGGTGAAGAAATTCTTATGACTTCGCTTCAGATTATATCCCTTTAGTGCGAAATAATTTTACTTAACAGAACTGCGAACCCTGAAGTGATTTCTCTGAGACCATGATAGATTGCCCATCGATCCTGACCAAAATGAGAATCATTGGACAAAGGGTGAAGACATTCTTATGACTTCGCTTCAGATTATATCCCTTTAGTGCGAAATAATTTTACTTAACAGAACTGCGAACCATGAAGTTATTTCTCTGAGACCATGATAGATTTCCCATCGATCCTGACCAAAATGAGAATCATTGGACAAAGGGTGAAGAAATTGTTATGACTTCGCTTCAGATTATATATCTTTAGCGCGAAACAATTTTACTTAACAGAACTGCGAACCATGAAGTGATTTCTCTGAAACCATGATAGATTTCCCATCTATCCTGACCAAAACGAGAATCATTGGACAAAGGGTGAAGAAATTCTTATGACTTCGCTTCAGATTATATCCCTTTAGTGCGAAATAATTTTACTTAACAGAACTGCGAACCATGAAGTTATTTCTCTGAGACCATGATAGATTTCCCATAGATCCTGACCAAAATGAGAATCATTGGACAAAGGGTGAAGACATTCTTATGACTTCGCTTCAGATTATATCCCTTTAGTGCGAAATAATTTTACTTAACAGAACTGCGAACCATGAAGTTATTTCTCTGAGACCATGATAGATTTCCCATCGATCCTGACCAAAATGAGAATCATTGGACAAAGGGTGAAGAACTTCTTATGACTTCGCTTCAGATTATGTCTCTTTAGTGTGAAATAATTTTACTTAACAGAACTGCGAACCATGAAGTGATTTCTCTGAAACCATGATAGATTTATCATCTATTCTGACCAAAACGAGAATCATTGGACAAAGGGTGAAGAAATTCTTATGACTTCGCTTCAGATTATATATCTTTAGTGCGAAATAATTTTACTTAACAGAACTGCGAACCATGAAGTGATTTCTCTGAAACCATGATAGATTTATCATCTATTCTGACCAAAACGAGAATCATTGGACAAAGGGTGAAGAAATTCTTATGACTTCGCTTCAGATTATGTCTCTTTAGTGTGAAATAATTTTACTTAACAGAACTGCGAACCATGAAGTGATTTCTCTGAAACCATGATAGATTTATCATCTATTCTGACCAAAACGAGAATCATTGGACAAAGGGTGAAGAAATTCTTATGACTTCGCTTCAGATTATATATCTTTAGTGCGAAATAATTTTACTTAACAGAACTGCGAACCATGAAGTTATTTCTCTGAAACCATGATAGATTGCCCATCGATCCTGACCAAAATGAGAATCATTGGACAAAGGGTGAAGACATTCTTATGACTTCGCTTCAGATTATATCCCTTTAGTGCGAAATAATTTTACTTAACAGAACTGCGAACCATGAAGTTATTTCTCTGAGACCATGATAGATTTCCCATCGATCCTGACCAAAATGAGAATCATTGGACAAAGGGTGAAGAACTTCTTATGACTTCGCTTCAGATTATGTCTCTTTAGTGTGAAATAATTTTACTTAACAGAACTGCGAACCATGAAGTGATTTCTCTGAAACCATGATAGATTTATCATCTATTCTGACCAAAACGAGAATCATTGGACAAAGGGTGAAGAAATTCTTATGACTTCGCTTCAGATTATATATCTTTAGTGCGAAATAATTTTACTTAACAGAACTGCGAACCATGAAGTGATTTCTCTGAGACCATGATAGATTTCCCATCGATCCTGACCAAAATGAGAATCATTGGACAAAGGGTGAAGAAATTGTTATGACTTCGCTTCAGATTATATCCCTTTAGCGCGAAACAATTTTACTTAACAGAACTGCGAACCATGAAGTGATTTCTCTGAAACCATGATAGATTTCCCATCTATCCTGACCAAAACGAGAATCATTGGACAAAGGGTGAAGAAATTCTTATGACTTCGCTTCAGATTATATCCCTTTAGTGCGAAATAATTTTACTTAACAGAACTGCGAACCATGAAGTTATTTCTCTGAGACCATGATAGATTTCCCATAGATCCTGACTAAAATGAGAATCATTGGACAAAGGGTGAAGAAAGTCTTATGACATCGTTTCAGATTATGTGTCTGTAGTGTCAAATAATTTTTGCTTGTTGGATAGATTTTAATTTGGGGTAGTCTTTCAACATTCTAACAGAGCTACGGAATATGAAGTACGATTTCTCGGAAACCATGATAGATTTCCCATCTATCCTAACCAAAACGGGAATCATTGGACAAAGGGTGAAGAAATTCTTATGACCTTGCTTCAGATTATATCCCTTTACTGTGAAATAATTTTACTTAACAGAACTGCGAACCATGAAGTGATTTCTCTGAAACCATGATAGATTTCCCATCGATCCTGACCAAAATGAGAATCATTAAACAAAGGGTGAAGAAATTCTTATGACTTCGCTTCAGATTATATCCCTTTAGCGCGAAACAATTTTACTTAACAGAACTGTGAACCATGAAGTGATTTCTCTGAAACCATGATAGATTTCCCATCTATCCTGACCAAAACGAGAATCATTGGACAAAGGGTGAAGAAATTCTTATGACTTCGCTTCAGATTATATCCCTTTAGTGCGAAATAATTTTACTTAACAGAACTGCGAACCATGAAGTGATTTCTCTGAAACCATGATAGATTTCCCATTTATCCTGACCAAAACGAGAATCATTGGACAAAGGGTGAAGAAATTCTTATGACTTCGCTTCAGATTATATCCCTTTAGTGCGAAATAATTTTACTTAACAGAACTGCGAACCCTGAAGTGATTTCTCTGAAACCATGATAGATTTCCCATCTATCCTGACCAAAACGAGAATCATTGGACAAAGGGTGAAGAAATTCTTATGACTTCGCGTCAGATTATATCCCTTTAGTGCGAAATAATTTTACTTAACAGAACTGCGAACCATGAAGTGATTTCTCTGAAACCATGATAGATTTCCCATCTATCCTGACCAAAACGAGAATCATTGGACAAAGGGTGAAGAAATTCTTATGACTTCGCTTCAGATTATATCCCTTTAGTGCGAAATAATTTTACTTAACAGAACTGCGAACCATGAAGTGATTTCTCTGAAACCATGATAGATTTCCCATCTATCCTGACCAAAACGAGAATCATTGGACAAAGGGTGAAGAAATTCTTATGACTTCGCTTCAGATTATATCCCTTTAGTGCGAAATAATTTTACTTAACAGAACTGCGAACCATGAAGTGATTTCTCTGAGACCATGATAGATTTCCCATCGATCCTGACCAAAATGAGAATCATTGGACAAAGGGTGAAGAAATTCTTATGACTTCGCTTCAGATTATATCCCTTTAGCGCGAAACAATTTTACTTAACAGAACTGCGAACCAAGAAGTGATTTCTCTGAAACCATGATAGATTTCCCATCTATCCTGACCAAAACGAGAATCATTGGACAAAGGGTGAAGAAATTCTTATGACTTCGCTTCAGATTATATCCCTTTAGTGCGAAATAATTTTACTTAACAGAACTGCGAACCATGAAGTGATTTCTCTGAAACCATGATAGATTTCCCATCTATCCTGACCAAAACGAGAATCATTGGACAAAGGGTGAAGAAATTCTTATGACTTCGGTTCAGATTATATCCCTTTAGTGCGAAATAATTTTACTTAACAGAACTGCGAACCATGAAGTGATTTCTCTGAAACCATGATAGATTTCCCATCTATCCTGACCAAAACGAGAATCATTGGACAAAGGGTGAAGAAATTCTTATGACTTCGCTTCAGATTATATCCCTTTAGTGCGAAATAATTTTACTTAACAGAACTGCGAACCCTGAAGTGATTTCTCTGAGACCATGATAGATTTCCCATCGATCCTGACCAAAATGAGAATCATTGGACAAAGGGTGAAGACATTCTTATGACTTCGCTTCAGATTATATCCCTTTAGTGCGAAATAATTTTACTTAACAGAACTGCGAACCATGAAGTGATTTCTCTGAAACCATGCTAGATTTATCATCTCTTCTGACCAAAACGAGAATCATTGGACAAAGGGTGAAGAAATTCTTATGACTTCGCTTCAGATTATATCCCTTTAGTGCGAAATAATTTTACTTAACAGAACTGCGAACCATGAAGTGGCCAAATGAGAATCATTGGACAAAGGGTGAAGAAATTCTTATGACTTCGCTTCAGATTATGTCTCTTTAGTGTGAAATAATTTTACTTAACAGAACTGCGAACGATGAAGTGATTTCTCTGAGACCATGATAGATTTCCCATCGATCCTGGCCAAAATGAAAATCATTAGACAAAGGGTGAAGAAATTCTTACGACATCGCGTAAAATATGTGTTTGTAGTGTGAAATAATTTTTGCTTTGGTGAATAGATTTCAGTTTGGGGTAGTCTTTCAACATTCTTACAGAGCTACGGAATATGAAGTACGATTTCTCTGAAACCATGATAGATTTCCCAACGATCCTGACCAAAATGAGAATCATTGGACAAAGGGTGAAGAAATTCTTATGACTTCGCTTCAGATTATATCTCTTTAGTGTGAAATAATTTTACTTAACAGAACTGCGAACCATGAAGTGATTTCTCTGAGACCATGATAGATTTCCCATCGATCCTGACCAAAATGAGAATCATTGGACAAAGGGTGAAGACATTCTTATGACTTCGCTTCAGATTATATCCCTTTAGTGCGAAATAATTTTACTTAACAGAACTGCGAACCATGAAGTGGCCAAATGAGAATCATTGGACAAAGGGTGAAGAAATTCTTATGATTTCGCTTCAGATTATGTCTCTTTAGTGTGAAATAATTTAACTTAACAGAACTGCGAACCATGAAGTGATTTCTCTGAGACCATGATAGATTTCCCATCGATCCTGACCAAAATGAGAATCATTGGACAAAGTTTGAAGAAATTCTTATGACTTCGCTTCAGATTATATCCCTTTAGTGTGAAATAATTTTACTTAACAGAACTGCGAACCATGAAGTGGCCAAATGAGAATCATTGGACAAAGGGTGAAGAAATTCTTATGATTTCGCTTCAGATTATGTCTCTTTAGTGTGAAATAATTTAACTTAACAGAACTGCGAACCATGAAGTGATTTCTCTGAGACCATGATAGATTTCCCATCGATCCTGACCAAAATGAGAATCATTGGACAAAGGGTGAAGAAATTCTTATGACTTCGCTTCAGATTATATCCCTTTAGTGCGAAATAATTTTACTTAACAGAACTGCGAACCATGAAGTGGCCAAATGAGAATCATTGGACAAAGGGTGAAGAAATTCTTATGATTTCGCTTCAGATTATGTCTCTTTAGTGTGAAATAATATAACTTAACAGAACTGCGAACCATGAAGTGATTTCTCTGAGACCATGATAGATTTCCCATCGATCCTGACCAAAATGAGAATCATTGGACAAAGGGTGAAGAAATTCTTATGACTTCGCTTCAGATTATATCTCTTTAGTGTGAAATAATTTTACTTAACAGAACTGCGAACCATGAAGTGATTTCTCTGAGACCATGATAGATTTCCCATAGATCCTGACTAAAATGAGAATCATTGGACAAAGGGTGAAGAAAGTCTTATGACATCGTTTCAGATTATGTGTCTGTAGTGTGAAATAATTTTTGCTTGTTGGATAGATTTTAATTTGGGGTAGTCTTTCAACATTCTAACAGAGCTACGGAATATGAAGTACGATTTCTCGGAAACCATGATAGATTTCCCATCGATCCTGACCAAAATGAAAATCATTAGACAAAGGGTGAATAAACTCTTACGACATCGCTTCAGACTATGTGTCTGTAGTGCGAAATAATTTTTGCTTTGGTGAATAGATTTCAGTTTGGGGTAGTCTTTCAACATTCTAACAGAGCTACGGACTATGAGGAATGATTTCTCTGAAACCATGATAGATTTTCCATCTATCCTGACCAAAACGAGAATCATTGGACAAAGGGTGAAGAAATTCTTATGACTTCGCTTCAGATTATGTCTCTTTAGTGTGAAATAATTTTACTTAACAGAACTGCGAACGATGAACTGATTTCTCTGAGACCATGATAGATTTCCCATCGATCCTGACCAAAATGAGAATCATTGGACAAAGGGTGAAGAAATTCTTATGACTTCGCTTCAGATTATGTCTCTTTAGTGTGAAATAATTTTACTTAACAGAACTGCGAACGATGAAGTGATTTCTCTGAGACCATGATAGATTTAACATAGATCCTGACTAAAATGAGAATCATTGGACAAAGGGTGAAGAAATTCTTATGACTTCGCTTCAGATTATATCTCTTTAGTGTGAAATAATTTTACTTAACAGAACTGCGAACGATGAACTGATTTCTCTGAGACCATGATAGATTTCCCATCGATCCTGACCAAAATGAGAATCATTGGACAAAGGGTGAAGAAATTCTTATGACTTCGCTTCAGATTATGTCTCTTTAGTGTGAAATAATTTTACTTAACAGAACTGCGAACGATGAAGTGATTTCTCTGAGACCATGATAGATTTCCCATAGATCCTGACTAAAATGAGAATCATTGGACAAAGGGTGAAGAAAGTCTTACGACATCGTTTCAGATTATGTGTCTGTAGTTTGAAATCATTTTTGCTTATTGGATAGATTTTAGTTTGGGGTAGTCTTTCAACATTCTAACAGAGCTACGGAATATGAAGTACGATTTCTCTGAAACCATGATAGTTTTCCCATCGATCCTGACCAAAATGAAAATCATTAGACAAAGGGTGAAGAAACTCTTACGGCATCGCTTCAGATTATGTGTCTGTAGTGCGAAATAATTTTTGCTTTGGTGAATAGATTTCAGTTTGGGGTAGTCTTTCAACATTCTAACAGAGCTACGGACTATGAGGAATGATTTCTCTGAAACCATGATAGATTTTCCATCTATCCTGACCAAAACGAGAATCATTGGACAAAGGGTGAAGAAATTCTTATGAATTCGCTTCAGATTATATCCCTTTAGTGTGAAATAATTTTATTTAACAAAACTGCGAACCATGAAGTGATTTCTCTGAGACCATGATAGATTTCCCATCGATCCTGACCACAATGAGAATCATTGGACAAAGGGTGAAGAAATTCTTATGACTTCGCTTCAGATTATGTCTCTTTAGTGTGAAATAATTTTACTTAACAGAACTGCGAACCATGAAGTGATTTCTCTGAGACCATGATAGATTTCCCATCGATCCTGACCAAAATGAAAATCATTAGACAAAGGGTGAAGAAATTCTTACGACATCGCGTCAGATTATGTGTCTGTAGTGTGAAATAATTTTTGCTTTGGTGAATAGATTTCAGTTTGGGGTAGTCTTTCAACATTCTAACAGAGCTACGGCCTATGAGGAATGACTTCTCTGAAACCATGATAGATTTCCCATCTATCTTGACCACAACGAGAATCATTGGACAAATGGTGAAGAAATTCTTATGACATCGCTTCGGATTATGTCTCTTTAGTGTGAAATAATTTTATTTAACAGAACTGCGAATCATGAAGTGATTTCTCTGAGACCATGATAGATTTCCCATCGATCCTGAATAAAATGAAAATCATTAGATAAAGGGTGAAGAAATTCTTACGACATCGCGTCAGATTATGTGTCTGTAGTGTGAAATAATTTTTGCTTTGGTGAATAGATTTTAGTTTGGGGTATTCTTTCAACACTCTAACAGAGCTACGGAATATGAAGTACGATTTCTCTGAAACCATGATATATTTCCCATCGATCCTGACCAAAATGAAAATCATTAGACAAAGGGTGAAGAAATTCTTATGACTTCGCTTCAGATTATGTCTCTTTAGTGTGAAATAATTTTACTTAACAGAACTGCGAACCATGAAGTCATTTCTCTGAGACCACGATAGATTTCCCATCGATCCTGACCAAAATGAGTATCATTGGACAAAGGGTGAAAAAATTCTTATGACTTCGCTTCAGATTATGTCTCTTTAGTGTTAAATAATTTTACTTAATAGAACTGCGAACCATGAAGTGATTTCTCTGAAACCATGATAGATTTCCCATCGATCCTGACCAAAATGAAAATCATTGGACAAAGGGTGAAGAAATTCTTATGACATCGCTTCAGATTATGTGTCTGTAGTGTGAGCTAATTTTACTTAACAGAACTGCGAACCATGAAGTGATTTCTCTGTGACCATGACAGATTTCTCATCGATCCTGACCAAAATGAGTATCATTGGACAAAGGGTGAAAAAATTCTTATGACTTCGCTTCAGATTATGTCTCTTTAGTGTTAAATAATTTTACTTAATAGAACTGCGAACCATGAAGTGATTTCTCTGAAACCATGATAGATTTCCCATCGATCCTGACCAAAATGAAAATCATTGGACAAAGGGTGAAGAAATTCTTATGACTTCGCTTCAGATTATGTCTCTTTAGTGTTAAATAATTTTACTTAACAGAACTGCGAACCATGAAGTGATTTCTCTGTGACCATGATAGATTTCCCATCTATCCTGACCAAAACGAGAATCATTGGACAAAGGGTGAAGAAATTCTTATGACTTCGCTTCAGATTATATCCCTTTAGTGCGAAATAATTTTACTTAACAGAACTGCGAACCATGAAGTGATTTCTCTGAGACCATAATAGATTTCCTATCGATCCTGACCAAAATGAGAATCATTGGACAAAGGGTGAAGACATTCTTATGACTTCGCTTCAGATTATATCCCTTTAGTGCGAAATAATTTTACTTAACAGAACTGCGAACCATGAAGTGGTTTCTCTGAGACCGTGATAGATTTCCCATCGATCCTGACCAAAATGAGAATCATTGGACAAAGGGTGAAGACATTCTTATGACTTCGCTTCAGATTATGTCTCTTTAGTGTGAAATAATTTTACTTAACAGAACTGCGAAACATGAAGTGATTTCTCTGTGACCATGATAGATTTCAAATCTATCCTGACCAAAACGAGAATCATTGGACAAAGGGTGAAGAAATACTTATGACTTCGCTTCAGATTATATCCCTTTAGTGCGAAATAATTTTACTTAACAGAACTGCGAACCATGAAGTGATTTCTCTGAGACCATGATAGATTTCCCATCGATCCTGACCAAAATGAGAATCATTGGACAAAGGGTGAAGAAACTCTTACGACATCGCTTCAGATTATGTGTCTGTAGTGCGAAATCATTTTTGCTTTGGTGAATAGATTTCAGTTTGGGGTAGTCTTTCAACATTCTAACAGAGCTACGGACTATGAGGAATGATTTCTCTGAAACCATGATAGATTTTCCATCTATCCTGACCAAAACGAGAATCATTGGACAAAGGGTGAAGAAATTCTTATGAATTCGCTTCAGATTATGTCTCTTTAGTGTGAAATAATTTTATTTAACAAAACTGCGAACCATGAGGTGATTTCTCTGAGACCATGATAGATTTCCCATCGATCCTGACCAAAATGAGAATCATTGGACAAAGGGTGAAGAAATTCTTATGACTTCGCTTCAGATTATGTCTCTTTAGTGTGGAATAATTTTACTTAACTAAACTGCGAACGATGAAGTGATTTCTCTGAGACCATGATAGATTTCCCATCGATCCTGACCAAAATGAAAATCATTGGACAAAGATTGAAGAAATTCTTACGACATCGCGTCAGATTATGTGTCTGTAGTGAGAAATAATTTTTGCTTTGGTGAATAGATTTCAGTTTGGGGTAGTCTTTCAACATTCTAACAGAGCCACGGCCTATGAGGTACGATTTCTCTGAAACCATGATAGATTTCCCATCGATCCTGACCAAAATGAGAATCATTGGACAAAGGGTGAAGAAATTCTTATGACTTCGCTTCAGATTATGTCTCTTT
Source organism: Xylota sylvarum (assembly GCA_905220385.1). Lineage (NCBI taxonomy): Eukaryota > Metazoa > Arthropoda > Insecta > Diptera > Syrphidae > Xylota > Xylota sylvarum. The sequence goes on from CAJMZQ010000061.1 coordinate 1,652,773, forward strand.
AGTGTGAAATAATTTTATTTAACAAAACTGCGAACCATGAAGTGATTTCTCTGAGACCATGATTGATTTCCCATCGATCCTGACCAAAATGAGAATCATTGGACAAAGGGTGAAGAAATTCTTATGACATCGCTTCAGATTATGTCTCTTTAGGTGAAATAATTTTATTTAACAGAACTGCGAATCATGAAGTGATTTCTCTGAGACCATGATAGATTTCCCATCGATCCTGACCAAAATGAAAATCATTAGACAAAGGGTGAAGAAACTCTTACGACATCGCTTCAGATTATGTGTCTGTAGTGCGAAATCATTTTTGCTTTGGTGAATAGATTTCAGTTTGGGGTAGTCTTTCAACATTCTAACAGAGCTACGGACTATGAAGTATGATTTCTCTGAAACCATGATAGATTTCCCATAGAACCTGACCAAAATAAGAATCATTGGACAAAGCGTGAAGAAATTCGTATAACTTCGCTACAGATTATATCTCTTTAGTGTGAAATAATTTTACTTAACAGAACTGCGAACCATGAAGTGATTTCTCTGAGACCATGATAGATTTCCCATCGATCCTGACCAAAATGAGATTCATTGGACAAAGGGTGAAGAAATTCTTATGACTTCGCTTCAGATTATGTCTCTTTAGTGTGGAATAATATTACTTAACAGAACTGCGAACAATGAAGTGATTTCTATGAGACCATGATAGATTTCCCATCGATCCTGACCAAAATGAAAATCATTAGAGAAAGGGTGAAGAAATTCTTATGACTTCGCTTCAGATTATGTCTCTTTAGTGTGGAATAATTTTACTTAACAGAACTGCGAACGATGAAGTGATTTCTCTGAGACCATGATAGATTTCCCATCGATCCTGACCAAAACGAGAATCATTGGACAAAGGGTGAAGAAATTCTTATGACTTCGCTTCAGATTATATCCCTTTAGTGCGAAATAATTTTAATTAACAGAACTGCGAACCATGAAGTGATTTCTCTGAGACCATGATAGATTTCCCATCGATCCTGAACAAAATGACAATCATTAGACAAAGGGTGAAGAAATTCTTACGACATCGCGTCAGATTATGTGTCTGTAGTGTGAAATAATTTTTGCTTTGGTGAATAGATTTCAGTTTAGGGTAGTATTTCAACATTCTAACAGAGCTACGGACTATGAGGTATGATTTCTCTGAAACCATAAAGATTTCCCATCGATCCTGACCAAAATGAGAATCATTGAACAAAGGGTGAAGACATTCTTACGACATTGCGTCAGATTATGTGTCTGTAGTGTGAAATAATTTTTGCTTTGGTGAATAGATTTCAGTTTAGGGTAGTATTTCAACATTCTAACAGAGCTACGGACTATGAGGTATGATTTCTCTGAAACCATAATAGATTTCCCATCGATCCTGACCAAAATGAGAATCATTGGACAAAGGGTGAAGAAATTCTTATGACATCGCGTCAGATTATGTGTCTGTAGTGTGAAATAATTTTTGCTTTGGTGAATAGATTTCAGTTTAGGGTAGTATTTCAACATTCTAACAGAGCTACGGACTATGAGGTATGATTTCTCTGAAACCATAGTAGATTTCCCATCGATCCTGACCAAAATGAGAATCATTGGACAAAGGGTGAAGACATTCTTATGACTTCGCTTCAGATTATATCTCTTTAGTGTGAAATAATTTTACTTAACAGAACTGCGAAACATGAAGTGATTTCTCTCAGACCATGATAGATTTCCCATCGATCCTGACCAAAATGAAAATCATTAGACAAAGGGTGAAGAAATTCTTACGACATTGCGTCAGATTATGTGTCTGTAGTGTGAAATAATTTTTGCTTTGGTGAACAGATTTTAGTTTGGGGTAGTCTTTCAATATTCTAACAGAGTTACGGACTATGAGGTATGATTTCTCTGAAACCATGATAGATTTCCCATCTATCCTGACCAAAACGAGAATCATTGGACAAAGGGTGAAGAAATTCTTATGACTTCGCTTCAGATTATATCCGTTTAGTGCGAAATAATTTTACTTAACAGAACTGCGAACCATGAAGTGATTTCTCTGAGACCATGATAGATTTCCCATCGATCCTGACCAAAATGAGAATCATTGGACAAAGGGTGAAGACATTCTTATGACTTCGCTTCAGATTATATCTCTTTAGTGTGAAATAATTTTACTTAACAGAACTGCGAAACATGAAGTGATTTCTCTCAGACCATGATAGATTTCCCATCGATCCTGACCAAAATGAAAATCATTAGACAAAGGGTGAAGAAATTCTTACGACATTGCGTCAGATTATGTGTCTGTAGTGTGAAATAATTTTTGCTTTGGTGAACAGATTTTAGTTTGGGGTAGTCTTTCAATATTCTAACAGAGTTACGGACTATGAGGTATGATTTCTCTGAAACCATGATAGATTTCCCATCTATCCTGACCAAAACGAGAATCATTGGACAAAGGGTGAAGAAATTCTTATGACTTCGCTTCAGATTATATCCGTTTAGTGCGAAATAATTTTACTTAACAGAACTGCGAACCATGAAGTGATTTCTCTGAGACCATGATAGATTTCCCATCGATCCTGACCAAAATGAAAATCATTAGACAAAGGGTGAAGAAATTCTTATGACATCGCGTCAGATTATGTGTCTGTGAAATAATTTTTGCTTTGGTGAATAGATTTCAGTTTAGGGTAGTATTTCAACATTCTAACAGAGCTACGGACTATGAGGTATGATTTCTCTGAAACCATAATAGATTTCCCATCGATCCTGACCAAAATGAGAATCATTGGACAAAGGGTGAAGACATTCTTATGAATTCGCTTCAGATTATATCCGTTTAGTGCGAAATAATTTTACTTAACAGAACTGCGAACCATGAAGTGATTTCTCTGAGACCATGATAGATTTCCCATCGATCCTGACCAAAATGAGAATCATTGGACAAAGGGTGAAGACATTCTTATGACTTCGCTTCAGATTATATCTCTTTAGTGTGAAATAATTTTACTTAACAGAACTGCGAAACATGAAGTGATTTCTCTGAGACCATGATAGATTTCCCATAGATCCTGACTAAAATGAGAATCATTGGACAAATGGTGAAGAAAGTCTTATGACATCGTTTCAGATTATGTCTCTGTAGTGTGAAATAATTTTTGCTTTGGTGAATAGATTTCAGTTTGGGGTAGTCTTTCAACATTCTAACAGAGCTACGGACTATGAGGAATGATTTCTCTGAGACCATGATAGATTTCCCATCGATCCTGACCAAAACGAGAATCATTGGACAAAGGGTGAAGAAATTCTTATGACTTCGCTTCAGATTATATCCCTTTAGTGTGAAATAATTATATTTAACAGAACTGCGAAACATGAAGTGATTTCTCTAAGACCATGATAGATTTCCCATCGATCCTGACCAAAATGAGAATCATTGGACAAAGGGTGAAGAAATTCTTATGACTTCGCTTCAGATTATATCTCTTTAGTGTGAAATAATTTTACTTAACAGAACTGCGAACCATGAAGTGATTTCTATGAGACCATGATAGATTTCCCATCGATCCTGACCAAAATGAAAATCATTAGACAAAGGGTGAAGAAATTCTTACGACATCGCGTCAGATTATGTGTCTGTAGTGTGAAATAATTTTTGCTTTGGTGGATAGATTTCAGTTTGGGGTAGTCTTTCAACATTCTAACAGAGCTACGGCCTATGAAGTATGATTTCTCTGAAACCATGATAGATTTCCCATCTATCTTGACCACAACGAGAATCATTGGACAAAGGGTGAAGACATTCTTGCGACATCGCGTCAGATTATGTGTCTATAGTGTGAAATAATTTTTGCTTTGGTGAATAGATTTCAGTTTTTGGTATTCTTTCAACATTCTAACAGAGCTACGGAATATGAAGTACGATTTCTCTGAAACCATGATAGATTTCCCATCGATTCTGACCAAAATAAAAATCATTGGACAAAGGGTGAAGAAATTCTTATGACTTCGCTTCAGATTATGTCTCTTTAGTGTGAAATAATTTTACTTAACAGAACTGCGAACCATGAAGTGATTTCTCTGTGACCATGATAGATTTCTCATCGATCCTAACCAAAATGAGAATCATTGGACAAAGTGTGAAGAAATTCTTATGACTTCGCTCAGATTATGTCTCTTTAGTGTGAAATAATTTTACTTAACCGAACTGCGAACCATGAAGTGATTTCTCTGAGACCATGATAGATTTCCCATCTATCTTGACCACAACGAGAATCATTAGACAAAGGGTGAAGACATTCTTACGACATCGCGTCAGATTATGTGTCTGTAGTGTGAAATAATTTTTGCTTTGGTGAACAGATTTTAGTTTGGGGTAGTCTTTCAATATTCTAACAGAGCTACGGACTATGAGGTATGATTTCTCTGAAACCATGATAGATTTCCCATCTATCCTGACCAAAACGAGAATCATTGGACAAAGGGTGAAGAAATTCTTATGACTTCGCTTCAGATTATATCCGTTTAGTGCGAAATAATTTTACTTAACAGAACTGCGAACCATGAAGTGATTTCTCTGAGACCATGATAGATTTCCCATCGATCCTGACCAAAATGAGAATCATTGGACAAAGGGTGAAGACATTCTTATGACTTCGCTTCAGATTATATCTCTTTAGTGTGAAATAATTTTACTTAACAGAACTGCGAAACATGAAGTGATTTCTCTGAGACCATGATAGATTTCCCATAGATCCTGACTAAAATGAGAATCATTGGACAAAGGGTGAAGAAAGTCTTATGACATCGTTTCAGATTATGTGTCTGTAGTGTGAAATAATTTTTGCTTTGGTGGATAGATTTTAGTTTGGGGTAGTCTTTCAACATTCTAACAGAGCTACGAAATATGAAGTACGATTTCTCTGAAACCATGATAGATTTCAAATCGATCCTGACCAAAATGAAAATCATTAGACAAAGGGTGAAGAAATTCTTACGACATCGCTTCAGATTATGTGTCTGTAGTGCGAAATAATTTTTGCTTTCGTGAATAGATTTCAGTTTGGGGTAGTCTTTCAACATTCTAACAGAGCTACGGCCTATGAGGTATGATTTCTCTGAAACCATGATAGATTTCCCATCTATCTTGACCACAACGAGAATCATTGGACAAAGTGTGAAGAAATTCTTATGACTTCGCTCAGATTATGTCTCTTTAGTGTGAAATAATTTTACTTAACAAAACTGCGAACCATGAAGTGATTTCTCTGAGACCATGATAGATTTCCCATCGATCCTGACCAAAATGAAAATAATTAGACAAAGGGTGAAGAACTTCTTACGACATCGCGTCAGATTATGTGTCTGTAGTGTGCAATAATTTTTGCTTTGGTGAATAGATTTCAGTTTGGGGTAGTCTTTCAACATTCTAACAGAACTACGGCCTATAAGGTATGATTTTTCTGAAACCATGATAGATTTCCCATCGATCCTGACCAAAATGAGAATCATTAGACAAAGGGTGAAGACATTCTTACGACATCGCGTCAGATTATGTGTCTGTAGTGTGAACTAATTTTACTTAACAGAACTGCGAACCATGAAGTGATTTCTCTGTGACCATGATAGATTTCTCTTCGATCCTGACCAAAATGAGAATCATTGGACAAAGGGTGAAGAAATTCTTATGACTTCGCTTCAGATTATGTCTCTTTAGTGTGAAATAATTTTACTTAACAGAACTGCGAACCATGAAGTGATTTCTCTGAGACCATGATAGATTTCCCATCGATCCTGACCAAAATGAAAATAATTAGACAAAGGGTGAAGAAATTCTTACGACATCGCGTCAGATTATGTGTCTGTAGTGTGAACTAATTTTTCCTTTGGTGAATAGATTTCAGTTTGGGGTAGTCTTTCAACATTCTAACAGAACTACGGCCTATGAGGTATGATTTTTCTGAAACCATGATAGATTTCCCATCTATCTTGACCACAACGAGAATCATTGGACAAAGGGTGAAGAAATTCTTATGACTTCGCTTCAGATTATGTCTCTTTAGTGTGAAATAATTTTATTTAACAGAACTGCGAATCATGAAGTGATTTCTCTGAGACCATGATAGATTTTCCATCGATCCTGACCAAAATGAAAATCATTAGATAAAGGGTGAAGAAATTCTTACGACATCGCGTCAGATTATGTGTCTGTAGTGCGAACTAATTTTACTTAACAGAACTGCGAACCATGTAGTGATTTCTCTGTGACCATGATAGATTTCTCATCGATCCTGACCAAAATGAGAATCATTGGAGAAAGGGTGAAGAAATTCTTATGACTTCGCTTCAGATTATGTCTCTTTAGTGTGAAATAATTTTACTTAACAGAACTGCGAACCATGAAGTGATTTCTCTGAGACCATGATAGATTTCCCATCGATCCTGACCAAAATGAAAATCATTAGACAAAGGGTGAAGAAATTCTTATGACTTCGCTTCAGATTATGTCTCTTTAGTGTGAAATAATTTTACTTAATAGAACTGCGAACCATGAAGTGATTTCTCTGAGACCATGATAGATTTCCCATCGATCCTGACCAAAATGAAAATCATTAGGCAAAGGGTGAAGAAATTCTTACGACATCGCGTCAGATTATGTGTCTGTAGTGTGAAATAATTTTTGCTTTGGTGAATAGATTTCAGTTTAGGGTAGTCTTCAGCATTCTAACAGAGCTACGGACTATGAGGTATGATTTCTCTGAAACCATAATAGATTTCCCATAGATCCTGACCAAAATGAGGATCGTTGGACAAAGGGTGAAGAAATTCTTATGACTTCGCTTCAGATTATGTGTCTGTAGTGTGAACTAATTTTACTTAACAGAACTCCGAACCATGAAGTGATTTCTCTGAGACCATGATAGATTTCCCATCGATCCTGACCAAAATGAGAATCATTAGACAAAGGGTGAAGACATTCTTACGACATCGCGTCAGATTATGTGTCTGCAGTGTGAAATAATTTTTGCTTTGGTGAATAGATTTTAGTTTGATTTATTCTTTCAACATTCTAACAGAGCTACGGAATATGAAGTACGATTTCTCTGAAACCATGATATATTTCCCATCGATCCTGACCAAAATGAAAATCATTAGACAAAGGGTGAAGAAATTCTTATGACTTCGCTTCAGATTATGTCTCTTTAGTGTGAAATAATTTTACTTAACAGAACTGCGATCCATGAAGTGATTTCTCTGAGACCATGATAGATTTCCCATCGATCCTGACCAAAATGAAAATCATTAGACAAAGGGTGAAGAAATTCTTACGACATCGCGTCAGATTATTTGTCTGTAGTGTGAAATAATTTTTGCTTTGGTGAATAGATTTTAGTTTGGGGTATACTTTCAACATTCTAACAGAGCTACGGGCTATCAGGAATGATTTCTCTGAAACCATGATAGATTTCCCATCTATCGTGACCAAAACGAGAATCATTGGACAAAGGGTGAAGAAATTCTTATGACTTCGGTTCAGATTATATCTCTTTAGTGTGAAATAATTTTACTTAACAGAACTGCGAACCATGAAGTGATTTCTATGAGACCATGATAGATTTCCCATCGATCCTGACCAAAATGAAAATCATTAGACAAAGGGTGAAGAAATTCTTACGACATCGCTTCAGATTATGTGTCTGTAGTGTGAAATAAGTTTTGCTTTGGTGAATAGATTTTAGTTTGATTTATTCTTTCAACATTCTAACAGAGCTACGGAATATGAAGTACGATTTCTCTGAAACCATGATAGATTTCCCATCTATCTTCACCACAACGAGAATCATTGGACAAAGGGTGAAGAAATTCTTATGACATCGCTTCAGATTATGTCTCTTTAGTGTGAAATAATTTTATTTAACAGAACTGCGAATCATGAAGTGATTTCTCTGAGACCATGATAGATTTCCCATCGATCCTGAATAAAATGAAAATCATTAGTTAAAGGGTGAAGAAATTCTTACGACATCGCTTCAGATTATGTGTCTGTAGTGTGAAATAATTTTTGCTTTGGTGAATAGATTTTAGTTTGGGGTATTCCTTCAACATTCTAACAGAGCTACGGAATATGAAGTACGATTTCTCTGAAACCATGATAGATTTCCCATCGATCCTGACCAAAATGAAAATCATTATACAAACGGTGAAGAAATTCTTATGACTTCGCTTCAGATTATGTCTCTTTAGTGTGAAATAATTTTACTTAACAGAACTGCGAACCACGAAGTGATTTCTCTGAGACCATGATAGATTTCCCATCGATCCTGACCAAAATGAGAATCATTAGACAAAGGGTGAAGACATTCTTGCGACATCGCTTCAGATTATGTGTCTGTAGTGTGAAATAATTTTTGCTTTGGTGAATAGATTTCAGTTTGGGGTATTCTTTCAACATTCTAACAGAGCTACGGAATATGAAGTACGATTTCTCTGAAACCATGATAGATTTCCCATCGATCCTGACCAAAATGAAAATCATTGGGCAAAGGGTGAAGAAATTCTTATAACTTCGCTTCAGATTATGTCTCTTTAGTGTGAAATAATTTTACTTAACAGAACTGCGAACCATGAAGTGATTTCTCTTTGACCATGATAGATTTCTCATCGATCCTGACCAAAATGAGAATCATTGGACAAAGGGTGAAGAAATTCTTATGACTTCGCTTCAGATTATGTCTCTTTAGTGTGAAATAATTTTACTTAACAGAACTGCGAACCATGAAGTGATTTCTCTGAGACCATGAGAGATTTCCCATCGATCCTGAATAAAATGAAAATCATTAGTTAAAGGGTGAAGAAATTCTTACGACATCGCTTCAGATTATGTGTCTGTAGTGTGAAATAATTTTTGCTTTGGTGAATAGATTTTAGTTTGGGGTATTCTTTCAACATTCTAACAGAGCTACGGAATATGAAGTACGATTTCTTTGAAACCATGATAGATTTCCCATCGATCCTGACCAAAATGAAAATAATTAGACAAAGGGTGAAGAAATTCTTACGACATCGCGTCAGATTAAGTGTCTGTAGTGTGAAATAATTTTTCCTTTGGTGAATAGATTTCAGTTTGGGGTAGTCTTTCAACATTCTAACAGAGCTACGGCCTATGAGGTATGATTGCTCTGAAACCATGATAGATTTCCCAGCTATCTTGACCACAACGAGAATCATTGGACAAAGGGTGAAGAAATTCTTATGACTTCGCTCAGATTATGTATCTGTAGTGTGAAATAATTTTTGCTTTGGTGAATAGATTTCAGTTTGGGGTAGTCTTTCAGCATTCTAACAGAGCTACAGACTATGAGGTATGATTTCTCTGAAACCATAATAGATTTCCCATAGATCTTGAATAAAATGAGAATCGTTGGACAAAGGGTTTTTTTTTTTTTTTTTTTTTTTTTTTTTTTCCGTAGGAAGGTGGGAATCTTTTAAAGACGAAACTGAGCCCGTACTCAGTAACAGTGTGGGATTTCCACCCACTAAACCCACCTCCCCTTCTACCCCTGGTCCTCGCGGCACTGCCGTCAAGCATTTCATCGCGAGGGGGGACTTCAGCCTTATGTGCTCGGCTCATACAGGTTAGCAGCCTGCTGCGCTGCGTTTCGTTGCTGCTCCTGCCTTCGCTGCTCTTTCATTATTGTAGTCACAGTGTCGTTAACTGCGTCCCAAGCCTCTTCGCTGCTCGTCATCTGTCTGGTGAAGTTGTCTGGGGTTAAGTCCTCGCCCAATTGGTTTACCAGCAGGTGCCGTTCTACGTAGTAACGTGGGCAGTGGAACATGATGTGTTCCGCATCCTCCACTACTCCCGTGCACGTTGGACAATAGGGGTTGTCTTCGTGTCCAAAGCTATGCAGGTAGGCTCTGAAGCATCCATGGCCCGTAAGCATCTGGGTGAGGTAGAAGTTCAGCTCCCCATGCTTCCTATTAATCCAGGCGTCTATATTGGGTATCAATCTCTGCGTCCACCTGCCTTTGTCAGAGTGACACCATCTCTCCTGCCATTCTTCCAGACTTGTCCTTGGTCCTTGTCCTTCAGTATTGCTTCTAATCGTTGCTGTTGCCGTTGTCCTGCTGGCACGGTATTTCTGTTGCGCTTCTTTTGCAAGAAGGTCTTGGACAAAGGGTGAAGAAATTCTTATGACTTCGCTTCAGATTATGTGTCTGTAGTGTGAACTAATTTTACTTAACAGAACTGCGAACCATGAAGTGATTTCTCTGAGACCATGATAGATTTCCCATCGATCCTGACCAAAATGAGAATCATTAGACAAAGGGTGAAGACATTCTTACGACATCGCGTCAGATTATGTGTCTGTAGTGTGAAATAATTTTTGCTTTGGTGAATAGATTTTAGTTTGGGGTATTCTTTCAACATTCTAACAGAGCTGTGGAATATGAAGTATGATTTCTCTGAAACCATGATATATTTCCCATCGATCCTGACCAAAATGAAAATCATTAGATAAAGGGTGAAGAAATTCTTACGACATCGCGTCAGATTATGTGTCTGTAGTGTGAAATAATTTTTGCTTTGGTGAATAGATTTTAGTTTGGGGTATTCTTTCAACATTCTAACAGAGCTACGGAATATGAAGTACGATTTCTCTGAAACCATGATATATTTCCCATCGATCCTGACCAAAATGAAAATCATTAGACAAAGGGTGAAGACATTCTTACGACATCGCGTCAGATTATGTGTCTGTAGTGTGAAATAATTTTTGCTTTGGTGAATAGATTTTAGTTTGATTTATTCTTTCAACATTCTAACAGAGCTACGGAATATGAAGTACGATTTCTCTGAAACCATGATATATTTCCCATCGATCCTGACCAAAATGAAAATCATTAGACAAAGGGTGAAGAAATTCTTATGACTTCGCTTCAGATTATGTCTCTTTAGTGTGAAATAATTTTACTTAACAGAACTGCGATCCATGAAGTGATTTCTCTGAGACCATGATAGATTTCCCATCGATCCTGACCAAAATGAAAATCATTAGACAAAGGGTGAAGAAATTCTCACGACATCGCTTCAGATTATGTGTCTGTAGTGTGAAATAATTTTTGCTTTGGTGAATAGATTTAATTTTAGGGTAGTCTTTCTACATTCTAACAGAGCTACGGACTATGAGGTATGATTTCTCTGAAACCATAATAGATTTCCCATAGATCCTGACCAAAATGAGAATCGTTGGACAAAGGGTGAAGAAATTCTTATGACATCGTTTCAGATTATGTGTCTGTAGTGTGAAATAATTTTTGCTTTGGTGGATAGATTTTAGTTTACGGTATTCGTTCAACATTCTAACAGAGCTACGGAATATGAAGTACGATTTCTCTGAAACCATGATAGATTTCCCATCTATCCTAACCAAAATGAGAATCATTGGACAAAGGGTGAAGAAATTCTTATGACATCGTTTCAGATTATGTGTCTGTAGTGCGAAATAATTTTTGCTTTGGTGAATAGATTTTAGTTTGGGGTAGTCTTTCAATATTCTAACAGAGCTACGGACTATGAGGTATGATTTCCCTGAAACCATGATAGATTTCCCATCGATCCTGACCAAAATGAAAATCATTAGACGAAGGGTGAAGAAATTCTTACGACATCGCATCAGATTATGTGTCTGTAGTGTGAAATAATTTTAGTTAACAGAACTGCGAACCATGAAGTGATTTCTCTGAGACCATGATAGATTTCCCATCGATCCTGACCAAAATGAAAATCATTGGACAAAGGGTGAAGAAATTCTTTTGAGTTCGCTTCAGATTATATTTCTTTAGTGTGAAATAATTTTACTTAACAGAACTGCGAACCATGAAGTGATTTCTGTGAGACCATGATAGATTTCCCATCGATCCTAACCAAAATGAGAATCATTGGACAAAGGGTGAAGAAATTCTTATGACATCGTTTCAGATTATGTTTCTGTAGTGTGAAATAATTTTTGCTTTGGTGGATAGATTTTAGTTTGAGATAGTCTTTCAACATTCTAACAGAGCTACGGAATATGAAGTACAATTTCTCTGAAACCATGGTAGATTTCCCATCGATCCTGACCAAAATGAAAATCATTAGACAAAGGGTGAAGAAATTCTTATGACTTCGCTTCAGAGTGGAATTTAATGCTTCGAAAACCCAATGCTGTCAGCTGTCGCTCAAGCGTAACCTTAACCCCTTGCCATTGTCAATGAATGGCACTTGCATCGTCGAAACCGAAAAACTTTCCATTCTCGGTATGTGTGTTAACGACCATCTTCGTTGGAATGACCACATATTCGAATCCGCCAAGAGTGCTGCGAAATGTTTAGGATTCCTTAAACGCTGCAAGAAGTTCTTTACCCCCTCTGATCTGGCTACAATATATAAGGCCTACATCCGCCCCAAGCTCGAGTATAATGCTCATATCTGGTCTGGTGCTCCTAAGACCTCTTTGGATAGAATTCAAAATCGAGCGTTAAAACTAATAGTTAACAGAAGCATAGCGGAGTCTATTGACTTGCTCCAATATCGCAGAAATGTCTTTTGCCTTTCCTTATTCTATCGCTTTTTTCACAAACAGTGCAACAGCGAAATAGCCAGTTGCATTCCGCCCCTTCATCAATGTTCTCGCAATACCCGTCACGCTCTGAATGCTCATCAGTATACCCTCAAGCCTATTTTCGGACGTACCGTCAAGTATAGAGATTCTTTCATAAACCGTACAACACGAATGTGGAATGCTTTACCAAGCTCTATTTTTCCCTCACAGTATAATCCACAAACATTTAAAACCAACGTCCATCGGTATCTATTATCTTCTCTTGCTAATTTCCCTAACGCTCGTGCTGTGTCTTGACATTAAAAGGGTAGTAATAAGCCCTTGAGCGCTCGTGAATTATAAAAAAAAATAAAAATGTCTCTTTAGTGTGAAATAATTTTACTTAACAGAACTGCGAACCATGAAGTGATTTCTCTGAGACCATGATAGATTTCCCATCGATCCTGACCAAAATGAAAATCATTAGACAAAGGGTGAAGAAATTCTTACGACATCGCGTCAAATTACGTGTCTGTAGTGTGAAATAATTTTTGCTTTGGTGAATAGATTTCAGTTTAGGGTAGTCTTTCAACATTCTAACAGAGCTACGGACTATGAGGTATGATTTCTCTGAAACCATGATACATTTCCCATCTATCCTCACCAAAACGAGAATCATTGGACAAAGGGTGAAGAAATTCTTATGACTTCGCTTCAGATTATGTGTCTTTAGTGTGAAATAATTTTATTTAACAGAACTGCGAATCATGAAGTGATTTCTCTGAGGCCATGATAGATTTCCCATCGATTTTGACCAAAATGAGAATCATTGGACAAAGGGTGAAGAAATTCTTATGACATCGTTTCAGATTATGTTTCTGTAGTGTGAAATAATTTTTGCTTTGGTGAATAGATTTTAGTTTGGGGTATTCTTTCAACATTCTAACAGAGCTACGGAATATGAAGTACGATTTCTCTGAAACCATGATAGATTTCCCATCGATCCAGACCAAAATGAAAATCATTATATAAAGGGTGAAGAAATTCTTACGACATCGTGTCAGATTATGTGTCTGCAGTGTGAAATAATTTTTGCTTTGGTGAATAGATTTTAGTTTGAGGTAGTCTTTCAACATTCTATCAGAGCTACGGAATATGAAGTACAATTTCTCTGAAACCATGATAGATTTCGCATCGATCCTGACCAAAATGAAAATCATTAGACAAAGGGTGAAGAAATTCTTACGACATCGCGTCAGATTATGTGTCTGTAGTGTGAAATAATTTTTGCTTTGGTGAATAGATTTCAGTTTGGGGTAGTCTTTCAACATTCTAACAGAGCTACGGACTATGAGGGATGATTTCTCTGAAACCATGATAGATTTCCCTGAGATCCTGACCAAAATGAGAATCATTGGACAAAGGGTGCAGAAATTCTTATGACTTCGCTTCAGATTATGTCTCTTTAGTGTGAAATAATTTTACTTAACAGAACTGCGAACCATGAAGTGATTTCTCTGAGACCATGATAGATTTCCTATCGATCCTGACCAAAATGAAAATCATTAGACATCGCGTCAGATTATGTGTCTGCAGAGTGAAATAATTTTTGCTTTGGTGAATAGATTTCAGTTGGGGGTAGTCTTTCAACATTCTAACAGAGCTACGGACTATGAGGTATGATTTCTCTGAAACCATGATACATTTCCCATCTATCCTCACCAAAACGAGAATCATTGGACAAAGGGTGAAGAAATTCTTATGACTTCGCTTCAGATTATGTGTCTTTAGTGTGAAATAATTTTATTTAACAGAACTGCGAATCATGAAGTGATTTCTCTGAGGCCATGATAGATTTCCCATCGATCCTGACCAAAATGAGAATCATTGGACAAAGGGTGAAGAAATTCTTATGACATCGTTTCAGATTATGTTTCTGTAGTGTGAAATAATTTTTGCTTTGGTGAATAGATTTTAGTTTGGGGTATTCTTTCAACATTCTAACAGAGCTACGGAATATGAAGTACGATTTCTGTGAAACCATGATAGATTTCCCATCGATCCTGACCAAAATGAAAATCATTAGACAAAGGTTGAAGAAATTCTTATGACTTCGCTTCAGAGTGGAATTTAATGCTTCGAAAACCCAATGCTGTCAGCTGTCGCTCAAGCGTAACCTTAACCCCTTGCCATTGTCAATGAATGGCACTTGCATCGTCGAAACCGAAAAACTTTCCATTCTCGGTATGTGTGTTAACGACCATCTTCGTTGGAATGACCACATATTCGAATCCGCCAAGAGTGCTGCGAAATGTTTAGGATTCCTTAAACGCTGCAAGAAGTTCTTTACCCCCTCTGATCTGGCTACAATATATAAGGCCTACATCCGCCCCAAGCTCGAGTATAATGCTCATATCTGGTCTGGTGCTCCTAAGACCTCTTTGGATAGAATTCAAAATCGAGCGTTAAAACTAATAGGGAACAGAAGCATAGCGGTGTCTATTGACTCGCTCCAATATCACAGAAATGTCTCTTGCCTTTCCTTATTCTATCGCTTTTTTCACAAACAGTGCTCCAGCGAAATAGCCACTTGCATTCCGCCCCTTCATCAATGTTCTCGCAATACCCGTCACGCTCTGAATGCTCATCAGTATACCCTCAAGCCTATTTTCGGACGTACCGTCAAGTATAGAGATTCTTTCATAAACCGTACAACACGAATGTGGAATGCTTTACCAAGCTCTATTTTTCCCTCACAGTATAATCCACAAACATTTAAAACCAACGTCCATCGGTATCTATTATCGTCTCTTGCTAATTTCCCTAACGCTCGTGCTGTGTCTTGACATTAAAAGGGTAGTAATAAGCAATTGAGCGCGCGTGAATTATAAAAAAAAAATAAAAATGTCTCTTTAGTGTGAAATAATTTTACTTAACAGAACTGCGAACCATGAAGTGATTTCTCAGAGACCATGAAAGATTTCCCATCGATTCTGACCAAAATGAAAATCATTAGACAAAGGGTGAAGAAATTCTTACGACATCGCGTCAAATTACGTGTCTGTAGTGTGAAATAATTTTTGCTTTGGTGAATAGATTTCAGTTTAGGGTAGTCTTTCAACATTCTAACAGAGCTACGGACTATGAGGTATGATTTCTCTGAAACTATGATAGATTTCCCATCGATAATGTCCAAAACGAGAATCATTGGACAAAGGGTGAAGAAATTCTTATGACGTCGCTTCAGATTATGTCTCTTTAGTGATAAATAATTGTACTTAACAGAACTGCGAACCATGAAGTGATTTCTCTGAGACCAATGATAGATTTCCCATCGATCCAGACCAAAATGAAAATCATTAGACAAAGGGTGAAGAAATTCTTACGACATCGCGTCAGATTATGTGTCTGTAGCGTGAAATAATTTTTGATTTGGTGGATAGATTTCAGTTGGGGGTAGTCTTTCAACATTCTAACAGAGCTACGGACTATGAGGTATGATTTCTCTGAAACCATGATAGATTTCCAATCTATCCTGACCAAAACGAGAATCATTGGACAAAGGGTGAAGAAATTCTTATGACTTCGCTTCAGATTATGTGTCTTTAGTGTGAAATAATTTTACTTAACAGAACTGCGAACCATGAAGTGATTTCTCTGAGACCTTGATATATTTCCCATAGGTCCTGACCACAATGAGAATCATTGGACAAAAAGGGTGGAGAAATTCTTATGTCTTCGCTTCAGATTATGTCTCTTTAGTGATAAATAATTGTACTTAACAGAACTGCGAACCATGAAGTGATTTCTCTGAGACCAATGATAGATTTCCCATCGATCCAGACCAAAATGAAAATCATTAGACAAAGGGTGAAGAAATTCTTACGACATCGCGTCAGATTATGTGTCTGTAGCGTGAAATAATTTTTGATTTGGTGGATAGATTTCAGTTGGGGGTAGTCTTTCAACATTCTAACAGAGCTACGGACTATGAGGTATGATTTCTCTGAAACCATGATAGATTTCCAATCTATCCTGACCAAAACGAGAATCATTGGACAAAGGGTGAAGAAATTCTTATGACTTCGCTTCAGATTATGTGTCTTTAGTGTGAAATAATTTTACTTAACAGAACTGCGAACCATGAACTGATTTCTCCGAGACCATGATAGATTTCCCATCGATCCTGACCAAAATGAGAATCATTGGACAAAGGGTGAAGAAATTCTTATGACTTCGCTTCAGAGTATGTCTCTTTAGTGATAAATAATTGTACTTAATAGAACTGCGAACCATGAAGTGATTTCTCCGAGACCATGATAGATTTCCCATCGATCCTGACCAAAATGAGAATCATTGGACAAAGGGTGAAGAAATTCTTATGACTTCGCTTCAGATTATGTCTCTTTAGCGTGAAATAATTTTACTTAACAGAACTGCGAATCATGAAGTGATTTCTCCGAGACCATGATAGATTTCCCATAGATCCTGACCAAAATGAGAATCGTTGGACAAAGGGTGAAGAAATTCTTATGACATCGTTTCTGATTATGTGTCTGTAGTTTGAAATAATTTCTGCTTTGGTGAATAGATTTCAGTTTGGGGTAGTCTTTCAACATTCTAACAGAGCTACGGAATATGAAGTATAATTTCTCTGAAACCATGATAGATTTCCCATCGATCCTGACCAAAATGAGAATTATTGGACAAAGGGTGAAGAAATTCTTATGACTTCACTTCAGATTATGTCTCTTTAGTATGAATTAATTTTACTTAACAGAACTGCGAACCATGCAATGACTTCTCTGAGACCATGATAGATTTCCCATAGATCCTGACCAAAATGAGAATCATTGGACAAAGGGTGAAGAAATTCTTATGACTTCGCTTCAGATTATGTCTCTTTAGCGTGAAATAATTTTACTTAACAGAACTGCGAACCATGAAATGATTTCTCTGAGACCATGATAGATTTCCCATATATCCTGACCAAAATGAGAATCATTGGACAAAGGGTGAAGAAATTCTTATGACTTCGCTTCAGATTATGTCTCTTTAGCGTGAAATAATTTTACTTAACAGAACTGCGAATCATGAAGTGATTTCTCTGAGACCATGATAGATTTCCCATCGATCCTGACCAAAATGAGAATTATTGGACAAAGGGTGAAGAAATTCTTATGACTTCACTTCAGATTATGCCTCTTTAGTGTGAATTAATTTTACTTAACAGAACTGCGAACCACGAAATGATTTCTCTGAGACCATGATAGATTTCCCATAGATAATGACCAAAATGAGAATCATTGGACAAAGGGTGAAGAAATTCTTATGACTTCGCTTCAGATTATGTCTCTTTAGCGTGAAATAATTTTACTTAACAGAACTGCGAATCATGAAGTGATTTCTCTGAGACCATGATAGATTTCCCATAGATCCTGACCAAAATGAGAATCGTTGGACAAAGGGTGAAGAAATTCTTATGACATCGTTTCTGATTATGTGTCTGTAGTTTGAAATAATTTTTGCTTTGGTGAATAGATTTCAGTTTGGGGTAGTCTTCCAACATTCTAACAGAGCTACGGAATATGAAGTATAATTTCTCTGAAACCATGATAGATTTCCCATCGATCCTGACCAAAATGAGAATTATTGGACAAAGGGTGAAGAAATTCTTATGACTTCACTTCAGATTATGTCTCTTTAGTATGAATTAATTTTACTAAACAGAACTGCGAACCATGAAATGATTTCTCTGAGACCATGATAGATTTCCCATAGATCCTGACCAAAATGAGAATCATTGGACAAAGGGTGAAGAAATTCTTATGAATTCGCTTCAGATTATGTCTCTTTAGCGTGAAATAATTTTACTTAACAGAACTGCGAACCAGGAAATGATTTCTCTGAGACCATGATAGATTTCCCATAGATCCTGACCAAAATGAGAATCATTGGACAAAGGGTGAAGAAATTCTTATGACTTCGCTTCAGATTATGTCTCTTTAGCGTGAAATAATTTTACTTAACAGAACTGCGAATCATGAAGTGATTTCTCTGAGACCATGATAGATTTCCCATAGATCCTGACCAAAATGAGAATCATTGGACAAAGGGTGAAGAAATTCTTATGACTTCGCTTCAGATTATATCCCTTTAGTGTGAAATAATTTTACTTAACAGAACTGCGAACCATGAAATGATTTCTCTGAGACCATGACAGATTTCCCATAGATCCTGACCAAAATGAGAATCATTGGACAAAGGGTGAAGAAATTCTTATGACTTCGCTTCAGATTATATCCCTTTAGTGTGAAATAATTTTACTTAACAGAACTGCGAACCATGAAATGATTTCTCTGAGACCATGATAGATTTCCCATAGATCCTGACCAAAATGAGAATCATTGGACAAAGGGTGAAGAAATTCTTATGACTTTACTTCAGATTATGTCTCTTTAGTATGAATTAATTTTACTAAACAGAACTGCGAACCATGAAATGATTTCTCTGAGACCATGATAGATTTCCCATAGATCCTGACCAAAATGAGAATTATTGGACAAAGGGTGAAGAAATTCTTATGACTTCACTTCAGATTATGTCTCTTTAGTGTGAATTAATTTTACTTAACAGAACTGTGAACCATGAAATGATTTCTCTGAGACCATGATAGATTTCCCATAGATCCTGACCAAAATGAGAATCATTGGACAAAGGGTGAAGAAATTCTTATGACTTCGCTTCAGATTATATCCCTTTAGTGTGAAATAATTTTACTTAACAGAACTGCGAACCATGAAGTGATTTCTCTGAGACCATGATAGATTTCCCATCGATCTTGACCAAAATGAGAATTATTGGACAAAGGGTGAAGAAATTATTATGACTTCGCTTCAGATTATATCCCTTTAGTGTGAAATAATTTTATTTAACAGAACTGCGAACCATGAAGTGATTTCTCTGAGACCATGATAGATTTCCCATAGATCCTGACCAAAATGAGCATCATTGGACAAAGAGTAAAGAAATTCTTATGACTTCGCTTCAGATTATGTCTCTTTAGTGTGAAATAATTTTACTTAACAGAACTGCGAATCATGAAGTGATTTCTCTGAGACCATGATAGATTTCCCATCGATCCTGACCAAAATGAGAATTATTGGACAAAGGGTGAAGAAATTCTTATGACTTCACTTCAGATTATGCCTCTTTAGTGTGAATTAATTTTACTTAACAGAACTGCGAACCACGAAATGATTTCTCTGAGACCATGATAGATTTCCCATAGATAATGACCAAAATGAGAATCATTGGACAAAGGGTGAAGAAATTCTTATGACTTCGCTTCAGATTATGTCTCTTTAGTGTGAATTAATTTTACTTAACAGAACTGCGAACCATGAAATGATTTCTCTGAGACCATGATAGATTTCCCATAGATCCTGACCAAAATGAGAATCATTGGACAAAGGGTGAAGAAATTCTTATGACTTCGCTTCAGATTATGCCTCTTTAGCGTGAAATAATTTTACTTAACAGAACTGCGAATCATGAAGTGATTTCTCTGAGACCATGATAGATTTCCCATAGATCCTGACCAAAATGAGAATCGTTGGACAAAGGGTGAAGAAATTCTTATGACATCGTTTCTGATTATGTGTCTGTAGTTTGAAATAATTTTTGCTTTGGTGAATAGATTTCAGTTTGGGGTAGTCTTTCAACAATCTAACAGAGCTACGGAATATGAAGTATAATTTCTCTGAAACCATGATAGATTTCCCATCGATCCTGACCAAAATGAGAATTATTGGACAAAGGGTGAAGAAATTCTTATGACTTCACTTCAGATTATGTCTCTTTAGTATGAATTAATTTTACTAAACAGAACTGCGAACCATGAAATGATTTCTCTGAGACCATGATAGATTTCCCATAGATCCTGACCAAAATGAGAATCATTGGACAAAGGGTGAAGAAATTCTTATGAATTCGCTTCAGATTATGTCTCTTTAGCGTGAAATAATTTTACTTAACAGAACTGCGAACCAGGAAATGATTTCTCTGAGACCATGATAGATTTCCCATAGATCCTGACCAAAATGAGAATCATTGGACAAAGGGTGAAGAAATTCTTATGACTTCGCTTCAGATTATGTCTCTTTAGCGTGAAATAATTTTACTTAACAGAATTGCGAATCATGAAGTGATTTCTCTGAGACCATGATAGATTTCCCATAGATCCTGACCAAAAAGAGAATCATTAGACAAAGGGTGAAGAAATTCTTATGACTTCGCTTCAGATTATATCCCTTTAGTGTGAAATAATTTTACTTAACAGAACTGCGAACCATGAAATGATTTCTCTGAGGCCATGATAGATTTCCCATAGATCCTGACCAAAATGAGAATCATTGGATAAAGGGTGAAGAAATTCTTATGACTTCGCTTCAGATTATATCCCTTTAGTGTGAAATAATTTTACTTAACAGAACTGCGAACCATGAAGTGATTTCTCTGAGACCATGATAGATTTCCCATAGATCCTGACCAAAATGAGCATCATTGGACAAAGAGTAAAGAAATTCTTATGACTTCGCTTCAGATTATGTCTCTTTAGTGTGAAATAATTTTACTTAACAGAACTGCGAACCATGAAATGATTTCTCTGAGACCATGATAGATTTCCCATAGATCCTGACCAAAATGAGAATCATTGGACAAAGGGTGAAGAAATTCTTATGACTTCACTTCAGATTATGTCTCTTTAGTATGAATTAATTTTACTAAACAGAACTGCGAACCATGAAATGATTTCTCTGAGACCATGATAGATTTCCCATAGATCCTGACCAAAATGAGAATTATTGGACAAAGGGTGAAGAAATTCTTATGACTTCACTTCAGATTATGTCTCTTTAGTGTGAATTAATTTTACTTAACAGAACTGCGAACCATGAAATGATTTCTCTGAGACCATGATAGATTTCCCATAGATCCTGACCAAAATGAGAGTCATTGGACAAAGGGTGAAGAAATTCTTATGACTTCGCTTCAGATTATATCCCTTTAGTGTGAAATAATTTTACTTAACAGAACTGCGAACCATGAAGTGATTTCTCTGAGACCATAATAGATTTCCCATCGATCTTGACCAAAATGAGAATTATTGGACAAAGGGTGAAGAAATTATTACGACCTCGCTTCAGATTATATCCCTTTAGTGTGAAATAATTTTACTTAACAGAACTGCGAACCATGAAGTGATTTCTCTGAGACCATGATAGATTTCCCATAGATCCTGACCAAAATGAGCATCATTGGACAAAGAGTAAAGAAATTCTTATGACTTCGCTTCAGATTATATCCCTTTAGTGTGAAATAATTTTACTTAACAGAACTGCGAACCATGAAGTGATTTCTCTGAGACCATAATAGATTTCCCATCGATCTTGACCAAAATGAGAATTATTGGACAAAGGGTGAAGAAATTATTACGACCTCGCTTCAGATTATATCCCTTTAGTGTGAAATAATTTTACTTAACAGAACTCCGAACCATGAAGTGATTTCTCTGAGACCGTGATAGATTTCCCATCGATCCTGACCAAACTGACCAAAATGAGAATCATTGGACAAAGGGTGAAGAAATTCTTATGACATCGCTTCAGATCATGTGTCTGTAGTGTGAAATAATTTTT
The DNA here is from genome assembly GCA_905220385.1 of Xylota sylvarum. Classification (NCBI taxonomy): domain Eukaryota; kingdom Metazoa; phylum Arthropoda; class Insecta; order Diptera; family Syrphidae; genus Xylota; species Xylota sylvarum. The sequence continues at coordinate 1,675,085 of CAJMZQ010000061.1, forward strand.
GCTTTGGTGAATAGATTTTAGTTTGGGGTAGTCTTTCAACATTCTAACAGAGCTACGGACTATGAAGTATGATTTCTCTGAAACCATGATAGGTTTCCCATCGACCCTGAACAAAATGAAAATCATTAGACATAGGGTGAAGAAATTCTTATTACATCGCTTCAGATTATACATCTGTAGTGTGAAATAATTCTTGCTTTGGTGAATAGATTTTAGTTTGGGGTAGTCTTTCAACATTCTAACAGAGCTACTGACTATGAAGTATAATTTCTCTGAAACCATGATAGATTTCCCATCTATCCTGACCAAAATGAGAATCATTGGACAGAGGGTGAAGAAATTATTATGACATCGCTTCAGATTATATCCCTTTAGTGTGAAATAATTTTACTTAACAGAACTGCGAACCATGAAGTGATTTCTCTGAGACCATGATAGATTTCCCATCGATCCTGACCAAAATGAGAATCATTGGACAAAGGGTGAAGAAATTCTTATGACATCGCTTCAGATTATGTGCCTGCAGTTTGAAATAATTTTTGCTTTGGTGGATAGATTTTAGTTTGGGGTAGTCTTTCAACATTCTATCAGAGCTACGGACTATGAAGTATGATTTCTCTGAAACCATGATAGATTTCCCATAGATGCTGACCAAAATGAGAAACGTTGGACAAATGGTGAAGAAATTCTTATGACTTCGCTTCAGATCATGTCTCTTTAGTATGAAATAATTTTACCTAACAGAACTGCGAACCATGAAGTGATTTCTCTGAGACCATGATAGATTTCGCATCTATCCTGACCAAAATGAGAATCATTAGACAAAGGGTGAAGAAATCCTTATGACATCGCTTCAGATTATGTGTCTATAGGGTGAAATAATTTTTGCTTTGATGAATAGAATTTAGTTTGGGGTAGTCTGTCAATATTTTACCAGAGCTACGGACTATGAAGTATGATTTCTCTGAAACCATGATTGATTTTCCATCGATCCTGACCAAAATGAGAATCATTGGACAAAGGGTGAAGAAATTCTTATGACATCGCTTCAGATTATGTCTCTTTAGTGTGAAATAATTTTTACTTAACAGAACTGCGCACCATGAAGTGATTTCTCTGAGACCATGGTAGATTTCCCATCCATTCTGACCAAAATGAGAATCATTGGAAAAAGGGTGACGAAATTCTTATGACTTCGATTCAGATTATGTCTCTTAAGTGTGAAATAATTTTACTTAACAGAACTGCGAGCCATTAAGTGATTTCTCTGAGACAATGATAGATTTCCCATCGCTCCTGACCAAAATGAGAATCATTGGACAAAGGGTGAAGAAATTCTTATGACTTCGGTTCAGATTATGTCTCTTTAGCGTGAAATAATTTTACTTAACAGAACTGCGAATCATGAAGTGATTTCTCTGAGACCATGATAGATTTCCCATCGATCCTGACCAAAATGAGAATCATTGGACAAAGGGTGAAGAAATTCTTATGACTTCGCTTCAGATTATGTCTCTTTAGCGTGAAATAATTTTACTTAACAGAACTGCGAATCATGAAGTGATTTCTCTGAGACCATGATAGATTTCCCATAGATCCTGACCAAAATGAGAATCATTGGACAAAGGGTGAAGAAATTCTTATGAATTCGCTTCAGATTATGTCTCTTTAGCGTGAAATAATTTTACTTAACAGAACTGCGAACCAGGAAATGATTTCTCTGAGACCATGATAGATTTCCCATAGATCCTGACCAAAATGAGAATCATTGGACAAAGGGTGAAGAAATTCTTATGACTTCGCTTCAGATTATGTCTCTTTAGTGTGAATTAATTTTACTTAACAGAACTGGGAGCCATTAAGTGATTTCTCTGAGACAATGATAGATTTCCCATCGATCCTGACCAAAATGAGAATCATTGGACAAAGGGTGAAGAAATTCTTATGACTTCGCTTCAGATTATGTCTCTTTAGTGTGAATTAATTTTACTTAACAGAACTGCGAACCATGAAATGATTTCTCTGAGACCATGATAGATTTCCCATAGATCCTGACCAAAATGAGAATCGTTGGACAAAGGGTGAAGAAATTCTTATGACATCGTTTCTGATTATGTGTCTGTAGTTTGAAATAATTTTTGCTTTGGTGAATAGATTTCAGTTTGGGGTAGTCTTTCAACATTCTAACAGAGCTACGGAATATGAAGTATAATTTCTCTGAAACCATGATAGATTTCCCATCGATACTGACCAAAATGAGAATTATTGGACAAAGGGTGAAGAAATTCTTATGACTTCACTTCAGATTATGTCTCTTTAGTATGAATTAATTTTACTAAACAGAACTGTGAACCATGAAATGATTTCTCTGAGACCATGATAGATTTCCCATAGATCCTGACCAAAATGAGAATCATTGGACAAAGGGTGAAGAAATTCTTATGAATTCGCTTCAGATTATGTCTCTTTAGCGTGAAATAATTTTACTTAACAGAACTGCGAACCAGGAAATGATTTCTCTGAGACCATGATAGATTTCCCATAGATCCTGGCGAAAATGAGAATCATTGGACAAAGGGTGAAGAAATTCTTATGACTTCGCTTCAGATTATGTCTCTTTAGCGTGAAATAATTTTACTTAACAGAACTGCGAATCATGAAGTGATTTGTCTGAGACCATGATAGATTTCCCATCGATCCTGACCAAAATGAGAATTATTGGACAAAGGGTGAAGAAATTCTTATGACTTCACTTCAGATTATGTCTCTTTAGTGTGAATTAATTTTACTTAACAGAACTGCGAACCATGAAATGATTTCTCTGAGACCATGATAGATTTCCCCTAGATCCTGACCAAAATGAGAATCATTGGACAAAGGGTGAAGAAATTCTTATGACATCGCTTCAGATTATATCCCTTTAGTGTGAAATAATTTTACTTAACAGAACTGCGAACCATGAAGTGATTTCTCTGAGACCATGATAGATTTCCCATCGATCTTGACCAAAATGAGAATTATTGGACAAAGGGTGAAGAAATTATTATGACTTCGCTTCAGATTATATCCCTTTAGTGTGAAATAATTTTACTTAACAGAACTGCGAACCATGAAGTGATTTCTCTGAGACCATGATAGATTTCCCATAGATCCTGACCAAAATGAGAATCATTGGACAAAGGGTGAAGAAATTCTTATGACTTCGCTTCAGATTATGTCTCTTTAGTGTGAAATAATTTTACTTAACAGAACTCCGAACCATGAAGTGATTTCTCTGAGACCGTGATAGATTTCCCATCGATCCTGACCAAACTGACCAAAATGAGAATCATTGGACAAAGGGTGAAGAAATTCTTATGACATCGCTTCAGATCATGTGTCTGTAGTGTGAAATAATTTTTGCTTTGATGAATAGATTTTAGTTTGGGGTAGTCTTTCAACATTCTAACAGAGCTACGGACTATGAAGTATGATTTCTCTGAAACCATGATAGGTTTCCCATCGACCCTGAACAAAATGAAAATCATTAGACATAGGGTGAAGAAATTCTTATTATATCGCTTCAGTTTATACATCTGTAGTGTGAAATAATTTTTGCTTTGGTGAATAGATTTTAGTTTGGGGTAGTCTTTCAACATTCTAACAGAGCTACTGACTATGAAGTATAATTTCTCTGAAACCATGATAGATTTCCCATCTATCCTGACCAAAATGAGAATCATTGGACAGAGGGTGAAGAAATTATTATGACATCGCTTCAGATTATATCTCTTTAGCGTGAAATAATTTTACTTAACAGAACTGCGAACCAGGAAATGATTTCTCTGAGACCATGATAAATTTCCCATAGATCCTGACCAAAATGAGAATCATTGGACAAAGGGTGAAGAAATTCTTATGACTTCGCTTCAGATTATGTCTCTTTAGCGTGAAATAATTTTACTTAACAGAACTGCGAATCATGAAGTGATTTCTCTGAGACCATGATAGATTTCCCATCGATCCTGACCAAAATGAGAATTATTGGACAAAGGGTGAAGAAATTCTTATGACTTCACTTCAGATTATGTCTCTTTAGTGTGAATTAATTTTACTTAACAGAACTGCGAACCATGAAATGATTTCTCTGAGACCATGATAGATTTCCCCTAGATCCTGACGAAAATGAGAATCATTGGACAAAGGGTGAAGAAATTCTTATGACTTCGCTTCAGATTATATCCCTTTAGTGTGAAATAATTTTACTTAACAGAACTGCGAACCATGAAGTGATTTCTCTGAGACCATGATAGATATCCCATCGATCTTGACCAAAATGAGAATTATTGGACAAAGGGTGAAGAAATTATTATGACTTCGCTTCAGATTATATCCCTTTAGTGTGAAATAATTTTACTTAACAGAACTGCGAACCATGAAGTGATTTCTCTGAGACCATGATAGATTTCCCATCGATCCTGACCAAAATGAGAATCATTGGACAAAGGGTGAAGAAATTCTTATGACTTCGCTTCAGATTATGTCTCTTTAGTGTGAATTAATTTTACTTAACAGAACTGCGAACCATGAAATGATTTCTCTGAGACCATGATAGATTTCCCATAGATCCTGACCAAAATGAGAATCGTTGGACAAAGGGTGAAGAAATTCTTATGACATCGTTTCTGATTATGTGTCTGTAGTTTGAAATAATTTTTGCTTTGGTGAATAGATTTCAGTTTGGGGTAGTCTTTCAACATTCTAACAGAGCTACGGAATATGAAGTATAATTTCTCTGAAACCATGATAGATTTCCCATCGATACTGACCAAAATGAGAATTATTGGACAAAGGGTGAAGAAATTCTTATGACTTCACTTCAGATTATGTCTCTTTAGTATGAATTAATTTTACTAAACAGAACTGCGAACCATGAAATGATTTCTCTGAGACCATGATAGATTTCCCATAGATCCTGACCAAAATGAGAATCATTGGACAAAGGGTGAAGAAATTCTTATGAATTCGCTTCAGATTATGTCTCTTTAGTGTGAAATAATTTTACTTAACAGAACTGCGAACCAGGAAATGATTTCTCTGAGACCATGATAGATTTCCCATAGATCCTGACGAAAATGAGAATCATTGGACAAAGGGTGAAGAAATTCTTATGACTTCGCTTCAGATTATGTCTCTTTAGCGTGAAATAATTTTACTTAACAGAACTGCGAATCATGAAGTGATTTGTCTGAGACCATGATAGATTTCCCATCGATCCTGACCAAAATGAGAATTATTGGACAAAGGGTGAAGAAATTCTTATGACTTCACTTCAGATTATGTCTCTTTAGTGTGAATTAATTTTACTTAACAGAACTGCGAACCATGAAATGATTTCTCTGAGACCATGATAGATTTCCCCTAGATCCTGACCAAAATGAGAATCATTGGACAAAGGGTGAAGAAATTCTTATGACATCGCTTCAGATTATATCCCTTTAGTGTGAAATAATTTTACTTAACAGAACTGCGAACCATGAAGTGATTTCTCTGAGACCATGATAGATTTCCCATCGATCTTGACCAAAATGAGAATTATTGGACAAAGGGTGAAGAAATTATTATGACTTCGCTTCAGATTATATCCCTTTAGTGTGAAATAATTTTACTTAACAGAACTGCGAACCATGAAGTGATTTCTCTGAGACCATGATAGATTTCCCATAGATCCTGACCAAAATGAGAATCATTGGACAAAGGGTGAAGAAATTCTTATGACTTCGCTTCAGATTATGTCTCTTTAGTGTGAAATAATTTTACTTAACAGAACTCCGAACCATGAAGTGATTTCTCTGAGACCGTGATAGATTTCCCATCGATCCTGACCAAACTGACCAAAATGAGAATCATTGGACAAAGGGTGAAGAAATTCTTATGACATCGCTTCAGATCATGTGTCTGTAGTGTGAAATAATTTTTGCTTTGATGAATAGATTTTAGTTTGGGGTAGTCTTTCAACATTCTAACAGAGCTACGGACTATGAAGTATGATTTCTCTGAAACCATGATAGGTTTCCCATCGACCCTGAACAAAATGAAAATCATTAGACATAGGGTGAAGAAATTCTTATTATATCGCTTCAGTTTATACATCTGTAGTGTGAAATAATTTTTGCTTTGGTGAATAGATTTTAGTTTGGGGTAGTCTTTCAACATTCTAACAGAGCTACTGACTATGAAGTATAATTTCTCTGAAACCATGATAGATTTCCCATCTATCCTGACCAAAATGAGAATCATTGGACAGAGGGTGAAGAAATTATTATGACATCGCTTCAGATTATATCTCTTTAGCGTGAAATAATTTTACTTAACAGAACTGCGAACCAGGAAATGATTTCTCTGAGACCATGATAAATTTCCCATAGATCCTGACCAAAATGAGAATCATTGGACAAAGGGTGAAGAAATTCTTATGACTTCGCTTCAGATTATGTCTCTTTAGCGTGAAATAATTTTACTTAACAGAACTGCGAATCATGAAGTGATTTGTCTGAGACCATGATAGATTTCCCATCGATCCTGACCAAAATGAGAATTATTGGACAAAGGGTGAAGAAATTCTTATGACTTCACTTCAGATTATGTCTCTTTAGTGTGAATTAATTTTACTTAACAGAACTGCGAACCATGAAATGATTTCTCTGAGACCATGATAGATTTCCCCTAGATCCTGACGAAAATGAGAATCATTGGACAAAGGGTGAAGAAATTCTTATGACTTCGCTTCAGATTATATCCCTTTAGTGTGAAATAATTTTACTTAACAGAACTGCGAACCATGAAGTGATTTCTCTGAGACCATGATAGATTTCCCATCGATCTTGACCAAAATGAGAATTATTGGACAAAGGGTGAAGAAATTATTATGACTTCGCTTCAGATTATATCCCTTTAGTGTGAAATAATTTTACTTAACAGAACTGCGAACCATGAAGTGATTTCTCTGAGACCATGATAGATTTCCCATAGATCCTGACCAAAATGAGAATCATTGGACAAAGGGTGAAGAAATTCTTATGACTTCGCTTCAGATTATGTCTCTTTAGTGTGAAATAATTTTACTTAACAGAACTCCGAACCATGAAGTGATTTCTCTGAGACCGTGATAGATTTCCCATCGATCCTGACCAAACTGACCAAAATGAGAATCATTGGACAAAGGGTGAAGAAATTCTTATGACATCGCTTCAGATCATGTGTTTGTAGTGTGAAATAAGTTTTGCTTTGGTGAATAGATTTTAGTTTGGGGTAGGCTTTCAACATTCTAACAGAGCTACGGACTATGAAGTATGATTTCTCTGAAACCATGATAGGTTTCCCATCGACCCTGAACAAAATGAAAATCATTAGACATAGGGTGAAGAAATTCTTATTACATCGCTTCAGATTATACATCTGTAGTGTGAAATAATTTTTGCTTTGGTGAATAGATTTTAGTTTGGGGTAGTCGTTCAACATTCTAACAGAGCTACTGACTATGAAGTATAATTTCTCTGAAACCATGATAGATTTCCCATCTATCCTGACCAAAATGAGAATCATTGGACAAAGGGTGAAGAAATTCTTATGTCTTCGCTTCAGATTATGTCTCTTTAGCGTGAAATAATTTTACTTAACAGAACTGCGAATCATGAAGTGATTTCTCTGAGACCATGATAGATTTCCCATCGATCCTGACCAAAATGAGAATTATTGGACAAAGGGTGAAGAAATTCTTATGACTTCACTTCAGATTATGTCTCTTTAGTGTGAATTAATTTTACTTAACAGAACTGCGAACCATGAAATGATTTCTCTGAGACCATGATAGATTTCCCCTAGATCCTGACGAAAATGAGAATCATTGGACAAAGGGTGAAGAAATTCTTATGACTTCGCTTCAGATTATATCCCTTTAGTGTGAAATAATTTTACTTAACAGAACTGCGAACCATGAAGTGATTTCTCTGAGACCATGATAGATTTCCCATCGATCTTGACCAAAATGAGAATTATTGGACAAAGGGTGAAGAAATTCTTATGACTTCGCTTCAGATTATATCCCTTTAGTGTGAAATAATTTTACTTAACAGAACTGCGAACCATGAAGTGATTTCTCTGAGACCATGATAGATTTCCCCTAGATCCTGACCAAAATGAGAATCATTGGACAAAGGGTGAAGAAATTCTTATGACTTCGCTTCAGATTATATCCCTTTAGTGTGAAATAATTTTACTTAACAGAACTGCGAACCATGAAGTGATTTCTCTGAGACCATGATAGATTTCCCATCGATCTTGACCAAAATGAGAATTATTGGACAAAGGGTGAAGAAATTATTATGACTTCGCTTCAGATTATATCCCTTTAGTGTGAAATAATTTTACTTAACAGAACTGCGAACCATGAAGTGATTTCTCTGAGACCATGATAGATTTCCCATCGATCTTGACCAAAATGAGAATTATTGGACAAAGGGTGAAGAAATTATTATGACTTCGCTTCAGATTATATCCCTTTAGTGTGAAATAATTTTACTTAACAGAACTGCGAACCATGAAGTGATTTCTCTGAGACCATGATAGATTTCCCATCGATCCTGACCAAAATGAGAATCATTGGACAAAGGGTGAAGAAATTCTTATGAAATCGCTTCAGATTATGTGCCTGCAGTTTGAAATAATTTTTGCTTTGGTGGATAGATTTTAGTTTGGGGTAGTCTTTCAACATTCTATCAGAGCTACGGACTATGAAGTATGATTTCTCTGAAACCATGATAGATTTCCCATAGATCCTGACCAAAATGAGAAACGTTGGACAAATGGTGAAGAAATTCTTATGACTTCGCTTCAGATCATGTCTCTTTAGTATGAAATAATTTTACCTAACAGAACTGCGAACCATGAAGTGATTTCTCTGAGACCATGATAGATTTCGCATCTATCCTGACCAAAATGAGAATCATTAGACAAAGGGTGAAGAAATCCTTATGACATCGCTTCAGATTATGTGTCTATAGTGTGAAATAATTTTTGCTTTGATGAATAGAATTTAGTTTGGGGTAGTCTGTCAATATTTTACCAGAGCTACGGACTATGAAGTATGATTTCTCTGAAACCATGATAGATTTCCCATAGATCCTGACCAAAATGAGAATCATTGGACAAAGGGTGAAGAAATTCTTATGAATTCGCTTCAGATTATGTCTCTTTAGCGTGAAATAATTTTACTTAACAGAAAAGCGAACCAGGAAATGATTTCTCTGAGACCATGATAGATTTCCCATAGATTTTGACCAAAATGAGAATCATTGGACAAAGGGTGAAGAAATTCTTATGACTTCGCTTCAGATTATGTCTCTTTAGCGTGAAATAATTTTACTTAACAGAACTGCGAATCATGAAGTGATTTCTCTGAGACCATGATAGATTTCCCATCGATCCTGACCAAAATGAGAATTATTGGACAAAGGGTGAAGAAATTCTTATGACTTCACTTCAGATTATATCCCTTTAGTGTGAAATAATTTTACTTAACAGAACTGCGAACCATGAAGTGATTTCTCTGAGACCATGATAGATTTCCCATCGATCTTGACCAAAATGAGAATTATTGGACAAAGGGTGAAGAAATTCTTATGACTTCGCTTCAGATTATATCCCTTTAGTGTGAAATAATTTTACTTAACAGAACTGCGAACCATGAAGTGATTTCTCTGAGACCATGATAGATTTCCCCTAGATCCTGACCAAAATGAGAATCATTGGACAAAGGGTGAAGAAATTCTTATGACTTCGCTTCAGATTATATCCCTTTAGTGTGAAATAATTTTACTTAACAGAACTGCGAACCATGAAGTGATTTCTCTGAGACCATGATAGATTTCCCATCGATCTTGACCAAAATGAGAATTATTGGACAAAGGGTGAAGAAATTATTATGACTTCGCTTCAGATTATATCCCTTTAGTGTGAAATAATTTTACTTAGCAGAACTGCGAACCATGAAGTGATTTCTCTGAGACCATGATAGATTTCCCCTAGATCCTGACCAAAATGAGAATCATTGGACAAAGGGTGAAGAAATTATTATGACTTCGCTTCAGATTATATCCCTTTAGTGTGAATTAATTTTACTTAACAGAACTGCGAACCATGAAATGATTTCTCTGAGACCATGATAGATTTCCCCTAGATCCTGACCAAAATGAGAATCATTGGACAAAGGGTGAAGAAATTCTTATGACTTCGCTTCAGATTATATCCCTTTAGTGTGAAATAATTTTACTTAACAGAACTGCGAACCATGAAGTGATTTCTCTGAGACCATGATAGATTTCCCATCGATCTTGACCAAAATGAGAATTATTGGACAAAGGGTGAAGAAATTATTATGACTTCGCTTCAGATTATATCCCTTTAGTGTGAAATAATTTTACTTAACAGAACTGCGAACCATGAAGTGATTTCTCTGAGACCATGATAGATTTCCCATCGATCTTGACCAAAATGAGAATTATTGGACAAAGGGTGAAGAAATCCTTATGACTTCGCTTCAGATCATGTCTCTTTAGTATGAAATAATTTTACCTAACAGAACTGCGAACCATGAAGTGATTTCTCTGAGACCATGATAGATTTCGCATCTATCCTGACCAAAATGAGAATCATTAGACAAAGGGTGAAGCAATCCTTATGACATCGCTTCAGATTATGTGTCTATAGTGTGAAATAATTTTTGCTTTGATGAATAGAATTTAGTTTGGGGTAGTCTGTCAATATTTTACCAGAGCTACGGACTATGAAGTATGATTTCTCTGAAACCATGATAGATTTTCCATCGATCCTGACCAAAATGAGAATCATTGGACAAAGGGTGAAGAAATTCTTATGACATCACTTCAGATTATGTCTCTTTAGTGTGAAATAATTTTTACTTAACAGAACTGCGCACCATGAAGTGATTTCTCTGAGACCATGGTAGATTTCCCATCCATTCTGACCAAAATGAGAATCATTGGAAAAAGGGTGACGAAATTCTTATTACTTCGAGTCAGATTATGTCTCTTAAGTGTGAAATAATTTTACTTAACAGAACTGCGAGCCATTAAGTGATTTCTCTGAGACAATGATAGATTTCCCATCGATCCTGACCAAAATGAGAATCATTGGACAAAGGGTGAAGAAATTCTTATGACTTCGGTTCAGATTATGTCTCTTTAGCGTGAAATAATTTTACTTAACAGAACTGCGAATCATGAAGTGATTTCTCTGAGACCATGATAGATTTCCCATCGATCCTGACCAAAATGAGAACCATTGGACAAAGGGTGAAGAACTTCGTATGACATCGCTTAAGATTATGTGTCTGTAGTGTGAAATAATTTTTGCTTTGGTGGATAGATTTTAGTTTGGGGTAGTCTTTCAACATTCTAACAGAGCTACGGGCTATGAAGTATGATTTCGCTGAAACCATGATAGATTTCCCATCGATCCTGACCAAAATGAGAATCATTAGACAAAGGGTGAAGAAATTCTTATGACATCGTTTCAGATTATGTGTCTGTAGTGTGAAATAATTTTTGCTTTGGTGAATAGATTTTAATTTGTTCTAGTCTTTCAACATTCTAACAGAGCTACGGACTATGAAGTATGATTTCTCTGAAAAAATGATCGATTTCCCATTGATCCTGACCAAAATGAGAATCATTGGACAAAGGGTGAAGAAATTCTTATGACTTCGATTCAGATTATGTCTCTTAAGTGTGAAATAATTTTACTTAACAGAACTGCGAACCATGAAGTGATTTCTCTGAGACCATGATAGATTTCCCATAGATCCTGACCAAAATGAGAATCATTGGACAAAGGGTGAAGAAATTCTTATGACTTCGCTTCAGATTATGTCTCTTTAGTGTGAATTAATTTAACTTAACAGAACTGCGAACCATGAAGTGATTTCTCTGAGCCCATGATAGATTTCCCATCGATCCTGACCAAAATGAGAATTATTGGACAAATGGTGAAGAAATTCTTATGACTTCGCTTTAGATTATGTCTCTTTAGTGTGAAATAATTTTACTTAACAGAACTGCGAACCATGAAGTGATTTCTCTGAGAACATGGTAGATTTCCCATCGATTCTGACCAAAATGAGAATCATTGGAAAAAGGGTGGCGAAATTCTTATGACTTCGATTCAGATTATGTCTGTTTAGTGTGAAATAATTTTACTTAACAGAACTGCGAATCATGAAGTTATTTCTCTGAGACCATGATAGATTTCCCATAGATCCTGACCAAAATGAGAATCGTTGGACAAAGGGTGAAGAAATTTTTATGACATCGTTTCTGATTATGTGTCTGTAGTTTGAAATAATTTTTGCTTTGGTGGATAGATTTTAGTTTATGGTAGTCTTTCAACATTCTAACAGAGCTACGGACTATGAAGTATGATTTCTCTGAAACCCTGATAGATTTCAAATCGATTTTGACCAAAATGAGAATCATTGGACAAAGGGTGAAGAAATTCTTCTGACTCCGCTTCAGATTATGTCTCTTTAGTGTTAAATAATTTTACTTAACAGAACTGCGAACCATGAAGTGATTTCTCTGAGATCATGATAGATGTCCCATAGATCCTGACCAAAATGAGTATCATTGGACAAAGGGTGAAGAAATTCTTATGACATCGCTTCAGATTATGTGTCTGTAGTGTGAAATAATTTTGCTTAACAGAACTGCGAACCATGAAGTGATTTCTCTGAGACCATGACAGATTTAACATAGATCCTGACCAAAATGAGAATCATTGGACAAAGGGTGAAGAAATTCTTATGACATCGCTTCAGATTATATCCCTTTAGTGTGAAATAATTTTGCTTAACAGAACTGCGAACCATGAAGTGATTTCTCTGAGACCATGACAGATTTAACATAGATCCTGACCAAAATGAGAATCATTGGAAAAAGGGTGAAGAAATTCTTATGACATCGCTTCAGATTATGTGTCTGTAGTGTGAAATAATTTTGTTTAACAGAACTGCGAACCATGAAGTGATTTCTCTGAGACCATGACAGATTTAACATAGATCCTGACCAAAATGAGAATCATTGGACAAAGGGTGAAGAAATTCTTATGACATCGCTTCAGATTATATCCCTTTAGTGTGAAATAATTTTGCTTAACAGAACTGCGAACCATGAAGTGATTTCTCTGAGACCATGACAGATTTAACATAGATCCTGACCAAAATGAGAATCATTGGAAAAAGGGTGAAGAAATTCTTATGACATTGCTTCAGATTATGTGTCTGTAGTGTGAAATAATTTTTGCTTTGGTGGATAGATTTTAGTTTGGGGTAGTTTCTCAGCATTCTAACAGAGCTACGGACTATGAAGTATAATTTCTCTGAAACCATGATAGATTTCCCATCGATTCTGACCAAAATGAGAATCATTGGACAAAGGGTGAAGAAATTCTTCTGACTCCGCTTCAGATTATGTCTCTTTAGTGTTAAATAATTTTACTTAACAGAACTGCGAACCATGAAGTGATTTCTCTGAGATCATGATAGATGTCCCATAGATCCTGACCAAAATGAGTATCATTAGACAAAGGGTGAAGAAATTCTTATGACATCGCTTCAGATTATGTGTCTGTAGTGTGAAATAATTTTGCTTAACAGAACTGCGAACCATGAAGTGATTTCTCTGAGACCATGACAGATTTAACATAGATCCTGACCAAAATGAGAATCATTGGACAAAGGGTGAAGAAATTCTTATGACTTCGCTTCAGATTATATCCCTTTAGTGTGAAATAATTTTGCTTAACAGAACTGCGAACCATGAAGTGATTTCTCTGAGACCATGACAGATTTAACATAGATCCTGACCAAAATGAGAATCATTGGACAAAGGATGAAGAAATTCTTATGACATCGCTTCAGATTATGTGTCTGTAGTGTGAAATAATTTTTGCTTTGGTGGATAGATTTTAGTTTGGGGTAGTTTGTCAGCATTCTAACAGAGCTACGGACTATGAAGTATAATTTCTCTGAAACCAAGATAGATTTCCCATCGATCCTGACCAAAATGAGAATCATTGGACAAAGGGTGAAGAACTTCGTATGACATCGCTTCAGATTATGTGTCTGTAGTGTGAAATAATTTTTACTTAACAGAACTGCGAACCATGAAGTGATTTCTCTGAGACCATGATAGATTTCCCATCGATCCTGACAAAATGAGAATCATTGGACAAAGGGTGAAGAAATTCTTATGATATCGCTTCAGATTATGTGCCTGTAGTTTGAAATAATTTTTGCTTTGGTTGATAGATTTTAGTTTGGGGTAGTCTTTCAACATTCTGTCAGAGCTACGGACCATGAAGTATAATTTCTCTGAAACCATGATAGATTTCCCATCGATTCTGACCAAAATGAGAATCATTGGACAAAGGGTGAAGAAATTCTTATGACTTCGCTTCAGATTATATCCCTTTAGTGTGAAATAATTTTACTTAACAGAACTGCGAACCATGAAGTGATTTCTCTGAGACCATGATAGATTTCCCATCGACCCTGACCAAAGTGAGAATCATTGGACAAAGGGTGAAGAAATTCTTATGACGTCGCTTCAGATTATGTGTCTGTAGCGTGAAATAATTTTTGCTTTGTTGAATAGATTTTAGATTGGGGTAGTCTTTCAATATTCTAACAGAGCTACGTGCTATGAAGTATGATTTCGCTGAAACCATGATAGATTTCCCATCGATCCTGACCAAAATGAGAATCATTAGACAAAGGGTGAAGAAATTCTTATGACATCGTTTCAGATTATGTGTCTGTAGTGTGAAATAATTTTTGCTTTGGTGAATAGATTTTAATTTGGGGTAGTCTTTCAACATTCTAACAGAGCTACGGACTATTAAGTATGATTTCTCTGAAACCATGATAGATTTCCCATCCATCCTAACCAAAACGAGAATCATTGGACAAAGGGTGAAGAAATTCTTCTGACTTCGCTTCAGATTATGTCTCTTTAGTGTGAAATAATTTTACTTAACAGAACTGCGAACCATGAAGTGATTTCTCTGAGACCATGAGAGATTTCCCATCCATCCTGACCAAAATGAAAATCATTAGACAAAGGGTGAAGAAATTCTTACGACATCGCATCAGATTATGTGTCTGTAGTGTGAAATAATTTTTGCTTTGGTGAATAGATTTCATTTTGGGGTAGTCTTTCAACATTCTAACAGAGCTACGGACTATGAGGTATGATTTCTCTGAAACCCTGATAGATTTCAAATCGATTTTGACCAAAATGAGAATCATTGGACAAAGGGTGAAGAAATTCTTCTGACTTCGCTTCAGATTATGTCTCTTTAGTGTGAAATAATTTTACTTAACAGAACTGCGAACCATGAAGTGATTTCTCTGAGACCATGGTAGATTTCCCATCGATTCTGACCAAAATGAGAATCATTGGAAGAAGGGTGAAGAACTTCGTATGACATCGCTTCAGATTATGTGTCTGTAGTGTGAAATAATTTTTGCTTTGGTGGATAGATTTCAGTTTGGGGTAGTCTTTCAACATTCTAACAGAGCTACGGGCTATGAAGTATGATTTCGCTGAAACCATGATAGATTTCCCATCGATCCTGACCAAAATGAGAATCATTGGACAAAGGGTGAAGAACTTCGTATGACATCGCTTCAGATTATGTGTCTGTAGTGTGAAATAATTTTTGCTTTGGTGGATAGATTTTAGTTTGGGGTAGTCTTTCAACATTCTAACAGAGCTACGGGCTATGAAGTATGATTTCGCTGAAACCATGATAGATTTCCCATCGATCCTGACCAAAATGAGAATCATTAGACAAAGGGTGAAGAAATTCTTATGACATCGTTTCAGATTATGTGTCTGTAGTGTGAAATAATTTTTGCTGTGGTGAATAGATTTTAATTTGGGGTAGTCTTTCAACATTCTAACAGAGCTATGGACTATGAAGTATGATTTCTCTGAAAAAATGATCGATTTCCCATCGATCCTGACCAAAATGAGAATCATTGGACAAAGGGTGAAGAAATTCTTATGACTTCGCTTCAGATTATGTCTCTTAAGTGTGAAATAATTTTACTTAACAGAACTGCGAACCATGAAATGATTTCTCTGAAACCATGATAGATTTCCCATAGATCCTGACCAAAATGAGAATCATTGGACAAAGGGTGAAGAAATTCTTATGATTTCGCTTCAGTTTATGTCTCTTAAGCGTGAAATAATTTTACTTAACAGAACTGCGAACCATGAAGTGATTTCTCTGAGACCATGATAGATTTCCCATCGATCCTAACCAAAATGAGAATTATTGGACAAAGGGTGAAGAAATTCTTATGACTTCGCTTTAGATTATGTCTCTTTAGTGTGAAATAATTTTACTTAACAGAACTGCGAACCATGAAGTGATTTCTCTGAGACCATGAGACATTTCCCATCCATCCTGACCAAAATGAAAATCATTAGACAAAGGGTGAAGAAATTCTTACGACATCGCATCAGATTATGTGTCTGTAGTGTGAAACAATTTTTGCTTTGGTGAATAGATTTCATTTTGGGGTAGTCTTTCAACATTCTAACAGAGCTACGGACTATGAGGTATGATTACTCTGAAACCATGATAGATTTCCCATCTATCCTAACCAAAACGAGAA
This sequence comes from Xylota sylvarum, assembly GCA_905220385.1. Lineage (NCBI taxonomy): Eukaryota > Metazoa > Arthropoda > Insecta > Diptera > Syrphidae > Xylota > Xylota sylvarum. The sequence goes on from CAJMZQ010000061.1 coordinate 1,691,826, forward strand.
TCATTGGACAAAGGGTGAAGAAATTCTTACGACATCGCATCAGATTATGTGTCTGTAGTGTGAAATAATTTTTGCTTTGGTGAATAGATTTCATTTTGGGGTAGTCTTTCAACATTCTAACAGAGCTACGGACTATGAGGTATGATTTCGCTGAAACCATGATAGATTTCCCATCGATCCTGACCAAAATGAGAATCATTAGACAAAGGGTGAAGAAATTCTTATGACATCGTTTCAGATTATGTGTCTGTAGTGTGAAATAATTTTTGCTTTGGTGAATAGATTTTAATTTGGGGTAGTCTTTCAACATTCTAACAGAGCTACGGACTATGAAGTATGATTTCTCTGAAACCATGATAGATTTCCCATCGATCCTGACCAAAATGAGAATCATTGGACAAAGGGTGAAGAACTTCGTATGACATCGCTTCAGATTATGTGTCTGTAGTGTGAAATAATTTTTGCTTTGGTGGATAGATTTTAGTTTTGGGTAGTCTTTCAACATTCTAACAGAGCTATGGACTATGAAGTATGATTTCTCTGAAAAAATGATCGATTTCCCATCGATCCTGACCAAAATGAGAATCATTGGACAAAGGGTGAAGAAATTCTTATGACTTCGCTTCAGATTATGTCTCTTAAGTGTGAAATAATTTTACTTAACAGAACTGCGAACCATGAAGTGATTTCTCTGAGACCATGATAGATTTCCCATAGATCCTGACCAAAATGAGAATCATAGGACAAAGGGTGAAGAAATTCTTATGACTTCGCTTCAGATTATGTCTCTTTAGTGTGAATTAATTTAACTTAACAGAACTGCGAACCATGAAGTGATTTCTCTGAGCCCATGATAGATTTCCCATCGATCCTGACCAAAATGAGAATCATTGGACAAAGAGTGAATAAATTCTTATGACATCGCTTCAGATTATCTCTCTTTACTGTGAAATAATTTTACTTAACAGAACTGCGAACCATGAAGTGATTTCTCTGAGACCATGATAGATTTCCCATCTATCCTAACCAAAACGAGAATCATTGGACAAAGGGTGAAGAAATTCTTATGACGTCGCTTCAGATTATGTGTCTGTAGCGTGAAATAATTTTTGCTTTGGTGAATAGATTTTAGTTTGGGGTAGTCTTTCAACATTCTAACAGAGCTACGTGCTATGAAGTATGATTTCGCTGAAACCATGATAGATTTCCCATCGATCCTGACCAAAATGAGAATCATTAGACAAAGGGTGAAGAAATTCTTATGACATCGTTTCAGATTATGTGTCTGTAGTGTGAAATAATTTTTGCTTTGGTGAATAGATTTTAATTTGGGGTAGTCTTTCAACATTCTAACAGAGCTACGGACTATGAAGTATGATTTCTCTGAAACCATGATAGATTTCCTATCGATCCTGACCAAAATGAGAATCATTGGACAAAGGGTGAAGAAATTCTTATGACTTCGCTTCAGATTATGTCTCTTAAGTGTGAAATAATTTTACTTAACAGAACTGCGAACCATGAAGTGATTTCTCTGAGACCATGATAGATTTCCCATAGATCCTGACCAAAATGAGAATCATTGGACAAAGGGTGAAGAAATTCTTATGACTTCGCTTCAGATTATGTCTCTTTAGTGTGAATTAATTTAACTTAACAGAACTGCGAACCATGAAGTGATTTCTCTGAGCCCATGATAGATTTCCCATCGATCCTGACCAAAATGAGAATCATTGGACAAAGGGTGAAGAAATTCTTATGACATCGCTTCAGATTATCTCTCTTTACTGTGAAATAATTTTACTTAACAGAACTGCGAACCATGAAGTGATTTCTCTGAGACCATGATAGATTTCCCATCTATCCTAACCAAAACGAGAATCATTGGACAAAGGGTGAAGAAATTCTTATGACGTCGCTTCAGATTATGTGTCTGTAGCGTGAAATTATTTTTGCTTTGGTGAATAGATTTTAGTTTGGGGTAGTCTTTCAACATTCTAACAGAGCTACGTGCTATGAAGTATGATTTCGCTGAAACCATGATAGATTTCCCATCGAACCTGACCAAAATGAGAATCATCAGACAAAGGGTGAAGAAATTCTTATGACATCGCTTCAGATTATCTCTCTTTACTGTGAAATAATTTTACTTAACAGAACTGCGAACCATGAAGTGATTTCTCTGAGACCATGATAGATTTCCCATCGATCCTAACCAAAATGAGAATTATTGGACAAAGGGTGAAGAAATTCTTATGACTTCGCTTTAGATTATGTCTCTTTAGTGTGAAATAATTTTGCTTAACAGAACTGCGAACCATGAAGTGATTTCTCTGAGACCATGAAAGATTTCCCATCCATCCTGACCAAAATGAAAATCATTAGACAAAGGGTGAAGAAATTCTTACGACATCGCATCAGATTATGTGTCTGTAGTGTGAAATAATTTTTGCTTTGGTGAATAGATTTCATTTTGGGGTAGTCTTTCAACATTCTAACAGAGCTACGGACTATGAGGTATGATTACTCTGAAACCATGATAGATTTCCCATCTATCCTAACCAAAACGAGAATCATTGGACAAAGGGTGAAGAAATTCTTATGACGTCGCTTCAGATTGTGTGTCTGTAGCGTGAAATAATTTTTGCTTTGGTGAATAGATTTTAGTTTGGGGTAGTCTTTCAACATTCTAACAGAGCTACGTGCTATGAAGTATGATTTCGCTGAAACCATGATAGATTTCCCATCGATCCTGACCAAAATGAGAATCATTAGACAAAGGGTGAAGAAATTCTTATGACATCGTTTCAGATTATGTGTCTGTAGTGTGAAATAATTTTTGCTTTGGTGAATAGATTTTAATTTGGGGTAGTCTTTCAACATTCTAACAGAGCTACGGACTATGAAGTATGATTTCTCTGAAACCATGATAGATTTCCTATCGATCCTGACCAAAATGAGAATCATTGGACAAAGAGTGAAGAAATTCTTATGACTTCGCTTCAGATTATGTCTCTTAAGTGTGAAATAATTTTACTTAACAGAACTGCGAACCATGAAGTGATTTCTCTGAGACCATGATAGATTTCCCATAGATCCTGACCAAAATGAGAATCATTGGACAAAGGGTGAAGAAATTCTTATGACTTCGCTTCAGATTATGTCTCTTTAGTGTGAATTAATTTAACTTAACAGAACTGCGAACCATGAAGTGATTTCTCTGAGCCCATGATAGATTTCCCATCGATCCTGACCAAAATGAGAATCATTGGACAAAGGGTGAAGAAATTCTTATGACATCGCTTCAGATTATCTCTCTTTAGTGTGAAATAATTTTACTTAACAGAACTGCGAACCATGAAGTGATTTCTCTGAGACCATGATAGATTTCCCATCTATCCTAACCAAAACGAGAATCATTGGACAAAGGGTGAAGAAATTCTTATGACGTCGCTTCAGATTATGTGTCTGTAGCGTGAAATAATTTTTGCTTTGGTGAATAGATTTTAGTTTGGGGTAGTCTTTCAACATTCTAACAGAGCTACGTGCTATGAAGTATGATTTCGCTGAAACCATGATAGATTTCCCATCGATCCTGACCAAAATGAGAATCATTAGACAAAGGGTGAAGAAATTCTTATGACATCGCTTCAGATTATCTCTCTTTACTGTGAAATAATTTTACTTAACAGAACTGCGAACCATGAAGTGATTTCTCTGAGACCATGATAGATTTCCCATCGATCCTAACCAAAATGAGAATTATTGGACAAAGGGTGAAGAAATTCTTATGACTTCGCTTTAGATTATGTCTCTTTAGTGTGAAATAATTTTACTTAACAGAACTGCGAACCATGAAGTGATTTCTCTGAGACCATGAAAGATTTCCCATCCATCCTGACCAAAATGAAAATCATTAGACAAAGGGTGAAGAAATTCTTACGACATCGCTTCAGATTATGTGTCTGTAGCGTGAAATAATTTTTGCTTTGGTGAATAGATTTTAGTTTGGGGTAGTCTTTCAACATTCTAACAGAGCTACGTGCTATGAAGTATGATTTCGCTGAAACCATGATAGATTTCCCATCGATCCTGACCAAAATGAGAATCATTAGACAAAGGGTGAAGAAATTCTTATGACATCGTTTCAGATTATGTGTCTGTAGTGTGAAATAATTTTTGCTTTGGTGAATAGATTTTAATTTGGGGTAGTCTTTCAACATTCTAACAGAGCTACGGACTATGAAGTATGATTTCTCTGAAACCATGATAGATTTCCTATCGATCCTGACCAAAATGAGAATCATTGGACAAAGGGTGAAGAAATTCTTATGACTTCGCTTCAGATTATGTCTCTTAAGTGTGAAATAATTTTACTTAACAGAACTGCGAAAAATGAAGTGATTTCTCTGAGACCATGATAGATTTCCCATAGATCCTGACCAAAATGAGAATCATTGGACAAAGGGTGAAGAAATTCTTATGACTTCGCTTCAGATTATGTCTCTTTAGTGTGAATTAATTTAACTTAACAGAACTGCGAACCATGAAGTGATTTCTCTGAGCCCATGATAGATTTCCCATCGATCCTGACCAAAATGAGAATCATTGGACAAAGGGTGAAGAAATTCTTATGACATCGCTTCAGATTATCTCTCTTTACTGTGAAATAATTTTACTTAACAGAACTGCGAACCATGAAGTGATTTCTCTGAGACCATGATAGATTTCCCATCGATCCTAACCAAAATGAGAATTATTGGACAAAGGGTGAAGAAATTCTTATGACTTCGCTTTAGATTATGTCTCTTTAGTGTGAAATAATTTTACTTAACAGAACTGCGAACCATGAAGTGATTTCTCTGAGACCATGGTAGATTTCCCATCGATTCTGACCAAAATGAGAATCATTGGAAAAAGGGTGACGAAATTCTTATGACTTCGATTCAGATTATGTCTGTTTAGTGTGAAATAATTTTACTTAACAGAACTGCGAATCATGAAGTGATTTCTCTGAGACCATGATAGATTTCCCATAGATCCTGACCAAAATGAGAATCGTTGGACAAAGGGTGAAGAAATTTTTATGACATCGTTTCTGATTATGTGTCTGTAGTTTGAAATAATTTTTGCTTTGGTGGATAGATTTTAGTTTGGGGTAGTCTTTCAACATTCTAACAGAGCTACGGCCTATGAAGTATGATTTCTCTGAAACCCTGATAGATTTCAAATCGATTTTGACCAAAATGAGAATCATTGGACAAAGGGTGAAGAAATTCTTCTGACTTCGCTTCAGATTATGTCTCTTTAGTGTTAAATAATTTTACTTAACAGAACTGCGAACCATGAAGTGATTTCTCTGAGATCATGATAGATTTCCCATAGATCCTGACCAAAATGAGTATCATTTTACAAAGGGTGAAGAAATTCTTATGACATCGCTTCAGATTATGTGTCTGTAGTGTGAAATAATTTTGCTTAACAGAACTGCGAACCATGAAGTGCTTTCTCTGAGACCATGACAGATTTAACATAGATCCTGACCAAAATGAAAATCATTGGACAAAGGGTGAAGAAATTCTTATGACATCGCTTCAGATTATGTGTCTGTAGTGTGAAATAATTTTTGCTTTGGTGGATAGATTTTAGTTTGGGGTAGTTTCTCAGCATTCTAACAGAGCTACGGACTATGAAGTATGATTTCTCTGAAACCAAGATAGATTTCCCATCGATCCTGACCAAAATGAGAATCATTGGACAAAGCGTGAAGAACTTCGTATGACATCGCTTCAGATTATGTGTCTGTAGTGTGAAATAATTTTTACTTAACAGAACTGCGAACCATGAAGTGATTTCTCTGAGACCATGATAGATTTCCCATAGATCCTGACCAAAATGAGAATCATTGGACAAAGGGTGAAGAAATTCTTATGATATCGCTTCAGATTATGTGCCTGTAGTTTGAAATAATTTTTGCTTTGGTTGATAGATTTTAGTTTGGGGTAGTCTTTCAACATTCTATCAGAGCTACGGACTATGAAGTATGATTTCTCTGAAACCATGATAGATCGAGCCTGACCAAAATGAGAATCATTGGACAAAGGGTGAAGAAATTCTTATGACATCGCTTCAGATTATATCCCTTTAGTGTGAAATAATTTTACTTAACAGAACTGCGAACCATGAAGTGATTTCTCTGAGACCATGATAGATTTCCCATCGACCCTGACCAAAGTGAGAATCATTGGACAAAGGGTGAAGAAATTCTTATGAGGTCGCTTCAGATTATGTGTCTGTAGCGTGAAATAATTTTTGCTTTGGTGAATAGATTTTAGTTTGGGGTAGTCTTTCAATATTCTAACAGAGCTACGGACTATTAAGTATGATTTCTCTGAAACCATGATAGATTTCCCATCTATCCTAACCAAAACGAGAATCATTGGACAAAGGGTGAAGAAATTCTTATGACCTTGCTTCAGATTATATCCCTTTAGTGTGAAATAATTTTACTTAACAGAACTGCGAACCATGAAGTAATTTCTCTGAGATCATGATAGATTTCCCATCGATCCTGACCAAAATGAGAATCATTAGACAAAGGGTGAAGAAATTCTTATGACATCGTTTCAGATTATGTGTCTGTAGTGTGAAATAATTTTTGCTTTGGTGAATAGATTTTAATTTGGGGTAGTCTTTCAACATTCTAACAGAGCTACGGACTATGAAGTATGATTTCTCTGAAACCATGATAGATTTCCTATCGATCCTGACCAAAATGAGAATCATTGGACAAAGGGTGAAGAAATTCTTATGACTTCGCTTCAGATTATGTCTCTTAAGTGTGAAATAATTTTACTTAACAGAACTGCGAACCAAGAAGTGATTTCTCTGAGACCATGATAGATTTCCCATAGATCCTGACCAAAATGAGAATCATTGGACAAAGGGTGAAGAAATTCTTATGACTTCGCTTCAGATTATGTCTCTTTAGTGTGAATTAATTTAACTTAACAGAACTGCGAACCATGAAGTGATTTCTCTGAGCCCATGATAGATTTCCCATCGATCCTGACCAAAATGAGAATCATTGGACAAAGGGTGAAGAAATTCTTATGACATCGCTTCAGATTATCTCTCTTTACTGTGAAATAATTTTACTTAACAGAACTGCGAACCATGAAGTGATTTCTCTGAGACCATGATAGATTTCCCATCGATCCTAACCAAAATGAGAATTATTGGACAAAGGGTGAAGAAATTCTTATGACTTCGCTTTAGATTATGTCTCTTTAGTGTGAAATAATTTTACTTAACAGAACTGCGAACCATGAAGTGATTTCTCTGAGACCATGGTAGATTTCCCATCGATTCTGACCAAAATGAGAATCATTGGAAAAAGGGTGACGAAATTCTTATGACTTCGATTCAGATTATGTCTGTTTAGTGTGAAATAATTTTACTTAACAGAACTGCGAATCATGAAGTGATTTCTCTGAGACCATGATAGATTTCCCATAGATCCTGACCAAAATGAGAATCGTTGGACAAAGGGTGAAGAAATTTTTATGACATCGTTTCTGATTATGTGTCTGTAGTTTGAAATAATTTTTGCTTTGGTGGATAGATTTTAGTTTGGGGTAGTCTTTCAACATTCTAACAGAGCTACGGCCTATGAAGTATGATTTCTCTGAAACCCTGATAGATTTCAAATCGATTTTGACCAAAATGAGAATCATTGGACAAAGGGTGAAGAAATTCTTCTGACTTCGCTTCAGATTATGTCTCTTTAGTGTTAAATAATTTTACTTAACAGAACTGCGAACCATGAAGTGATTTCTCTGAGATCATGATAGATTTCCCATAGATCCTGACCAAAATGAGTATCATTGGACAAAGGGTGAAGAAATTCTTATGACATCGCTTCAGATTATGTGTCTGTAGTGTGAAATAATTTTGCTTAACAGAACTGCGAACCATGAAGTGCTTTCTCTGAGACCATGACAGATTTAACATAGATCCTGACCAAAATGAAAATCATTGGACAAAGGGTGAAGAAATTCTTATGACATCGCTTCAGATTATGTGTCTGTAGTGTGAAATAATTTTTGCTTTGGTGGATAGATTTTAGTTTGGGGTAGTTTCTCAGCATTCTAACAGAGCTACGGACTATGAAGTATGATTTCTCTGAAACCAAGATAGATTTCCCATCGATCCTGACCAAAATGAGAATCATTGGACAAAGCGTGAAGAACTTCGTATGACATCGCTTCAGATTATGTGTCCGTAGTGTGAAATAATTTTTACTTAACAGAACTGCGAACCATGAAGTGATTTCTCTGAGACCATGATAGATTTCCCATAGATCCTGACCAAAATGAGAATCATTGGACAAAGGGTGAAGAAATTCTTATGATATCGCTTCAGATTATGTGCCTGTAGTTTGAAATAATTTTTGCTTTGGTTGATAGATTTTAGTTTGGGGTAGTCTTTCAACATTCTATCAGAGCTACGGACTATGAAGTATGATTTCTCTGAAACCATGATAGATCGAGCCTGACCAAAATGAGAATCATTGGACAAAGGGTGAAGAAATTCTTATGACATCGCTTCAGATTATATCCCTTTAGTGTGAAATAATTTTACTTAACAGAACTGCGAACCATGAAGTGATTTCTCTGAGACCATGATAGATTTCCCATCGACCCTGACCAAAGTGAGAATCATTGGACAAAGGGTGAAGAAATTCTTATGAGGTCGCTTCAGATTATGTGTCTGTAGCGTGAAATAATTTTTGCTTTGGTGAATAGATTTTAGTTTGGGGTAGTCTTTCAATATTCTAACAGAGCTACGGACTATTAAGTATGATTTCTCTGAAACCATGATAGATTTCCCATCTATCCTAACCAAAACGAGAATCATTGGACAAAGGGTGAAGAAATTCTTATGACCTTGCTTCAGATTATATCCCTTTAGTGTGAAATAATTTTACTTAACAGAACTGCGAACCATGAAGTAATTTCTCTGAGATCATGATAGATTTCCCATCGATCCTGACCAAAATGAGAATCATTGGACAAAGGGTGAAGAAATTCTTATGACTTCGCTTCAGATTATGTCTCTTTAGTGTGAATTAATTTAACTTAACAGAACTGCGAACCATGAAGTGATTTCTCTGAGCCCATGATAGATTTCCCATCGATCCTGACCAAAATGAGAATCATTGGACAAAGGGTGAAGAAATTCTTATGACATCGCTTCAGATTATCTCTCTTTAGTGTGAAATAATTTTACTTAACAGAACTGCGAACCATGAAGTGATTTCTCTGAGACCATGATAGATTTCCCATCGATCCTAACCAAAATGAGAATTATTGGACAAAGGGTGAAGAAATTCTTATGACTTCGCTTTAGATTATGTCTCTTTAGTGTGAAATAATTTTACTTAACAGAACTGCGAACCATGAAGTGATTTCTCTGAGACCATGAAAGATTTCCCATCCATCCTGACCAAAATGAAAATCATTAGACAAAGGGTGAAAAAATTCTTACGACATCGCATCAGATTATGTGTCTGTAGTGTGAAATAATTTTTGCTTTGGTGAATAGATTTCATTTTGGGGTAGTCTTTCAACATTCTAACAGAGCTACGGACTATGAGGTATGATTACTCTGAAACCATGATAGATTTCCCATCTATCCTAACCAAAACGAGAATCATTGGACAAAGGGTGAAGAAATTCTTATGACGTCGCTTCAGATTATGTGTCTGTAGCGTGAAATAATTTTTGCTTTGGTGAATAGATTTTAGTTTGGGGTAGTCTTTCAACATTCTAACAGAGCTACGTGCTATGAAGTATGATTTCGCTGAAACCATGATAGATTTCCCATCGATCCTGACCAAAATGAGAATCATTAGACAAAGGGTGAAGAAATTCTTATGACATCGTTTCAGATTATGTGTCTGTAGTGTGAAATAATTTTTGCTTTGGTGAATAGATTTTAATTTGGGGTAGTCTTTCAACATTCTAACAGAGCTACGGACTATGAAGTATGATTTCTCTGAAACCATGATAGATTTCCTATCGATCCTGACCAAAATGAGAATCATTGGACAAAGGGTGAAGAAATTCTTATGACTTCGCTTCAGATTATGTCTCTTAAGTGTGAAATAATTTTACTTAACAGAACTGCGAACCATGAAGTGATTTCTCTGAGACCATGATAGATTTCCCATAGATCCTGACCAAAATGAGAATCATTGGACAAAGGGTGAAGAAATTCTTATGACTTCGCTTCAGATTATGTCTCTTTAGTGTGAATTAATTTAACTTAACAGAACTGCGAACCATGAAGTGATTTCTCTGAGCCCATGATAGATTTCCCATCGATCCTGACCAAGATGAGAATCATTGGACAAAGGGTGAAGAAATTCTTATGACATCGCTTCAGATTATCTCTCTTTACTATGAAATAATTTTACTTAACAGAACTGCGAACCATGAAGTGATTTCTCTGAGACCATGATAGATTTCCCATCGATCCTAACCAAAATGAGAATTATTGGACAAAGGGTGAAGAAATTCTTATGACTTCGCTTTAGATTATGTCTCTTTAGTGTGAAATAATTTTACTTAACAGAACTGCGAACCATGAACTGATTTCTCTGAGACCATGGTAGATTTCCCATCGATTCTGACCAAAATGAGAATCATTGGAAAAAGGGTGACGAAATTCTTATGACTTCGATTCAGATTATGTCTGTTTAGTGTGAAATAATTTTACTTAACAGAACTGCGAATCATGAAGTGATTTCTCTGAGACCATGATAGATTTCCCATAGATCCTGACCAAAATGAGAATCGTTGGACAAAGGGTGAAGACATTTTTATGACATCGTTTCTGATTATGTGTCTGTAGTGTGAAATAATTTTTGCTTTGGTGGATAGATTTTAGTTTGGGGTAGTCTTTCAACATTCTAACAGAGCTACGGCCTATGAAGTATGATTTCTCTGAAACCCTGATAGATTTCAAATCGATTTTGACCAAAATGAGAATCATTAGACAAAGGGTGAAGAAATTCTTCTGACTTCGCTTCAGATTATGTCTCTTTAGTGTTAAATAATTTTACTTAACAGAACTGCGAACCATGAAGTGATTTCTCTGAGATCATGATAGATTTCCCATCGATCCTGACCAAAATGAGTATCATTGGACAAAGGGTGAAGAAATTCTTATGACATCGCTTCAGATTATGAGTCTGTAGTGTGAAATAATTTTGCTTAACAGAACTGCGAACCATGAAGTGCTTTCTCTGAGACCATGACAGATTTAACATAGATCCTGACCAAAATGAAAATCATTGGACAAAGGGTGAAGAAATTCTTATGACATCGCTTCAGATTATGTGTCTGTAGTGTGAAATAATTTTTGCTTTGGTGGATAGATTTTAGTTTGGGGTAGTTTTTCAGCATTCTAACAGAGCTACGGACTATGAAGTATGATTTCTCTGAAACCAAGATAGATTTCCCATCGATCCTGACCAAAATGAGAATCATTGGACAAAGCGTGAAGAACTTCGTATGACATCGCTTCAGATTATGTGTCTGTAGTGTGAAATAATTTTTACTTAACAGAACTGCGAACCATGAAGTGATTTCTCTGAGACCATGATAGATTTCCCATAGATCCTGAACAAAATGAGAATCATTGGACAAAGGGTGAAGAAATTCTTATGATATCGCTTCAGATTATGTGCCTGTAGTTTGAAATAATTTTTGCTTTGGTTGATAGATTTTAGTTTGGGGTAGTCTTTCAACATTCTATCAGAGCTACGGACTATGAAGTATGATTTCTCTGAAACCATGATAGATCGAGCCTGACCAAAATGAGAATCATTGGACAAAGGGTGAAGAAATTCTTATGACTTCGCTTCAGATTATATCCCTTTAGTGTGAAATAATTTTACTTAACAGAACTGCGAACCATGAAGTGATTTCTCTGAGACCATGATAGATTTCCCATCGACCCTGACCAAAGTGAGAATCATTGGACAAAGGGTGAAGAAATTCTTATGAGGTCGCTTCAGATTATGTGTCTGTAGCGTGAAATAATTTTTGCTTTGGTGAATAGATTTTAGTTTGGGGTAGTCTTTCAATATTCTAACAGAGCTACGGACTATTAAGTATGATTTCTCTGAAACCATGATAGATTTCCCATCTATCCTAACCAAAACGAGAATCATTGGACAAAGGGTGAAGAAATTCTTATGACCTTGCTTCAGATTATATCCCTTTAGTGTGAAATAATTTTACTTAACAGAACTGCGAACCATGAAGTAATTTCTCTGAGATCATGATAGATTTCCCATAGATCCTGACCAAAATGAGAATCATTGGACAAAGGGTGAAGAAATTCTTATGACTTCGCTTCAGATTATGTCTCTTTAGTGTGAATTAATTTAACTTAACAGAACTGCGAACCATGAAGTGATTTCTCTGAGCCCATGATAGATTTCCCATCGATCCTGACCAAAATGAGAATCATTGGACAAAGGGTGAAGAAATTCTTATGACATCGCTTCAGATTATCTCTCTTTACTGTGAAATAATTTTACTTAACAGAACTGCGAACCATGAAGTAATTTCTCTGAGATCATGATAGATTTCCCATAGATCCTGACCAAAATGAGAATCATTGGACAAAGGGTGAAGAAATTCTTATGACTTCGCTTCAGATTATGTCTGTTTAGTGTGAATTGATTTAACTTAACAGAACTGCGAACCATGAAGTGATTTCTCTGAGACCATGATAGATTTCCCATAGATCCTGACCAAAATGAGAATCATTGGACAAAAGGTGAAGAAATTCTTATGACTTCGCTTCAGATTATGTCTCTTTAGTGTGAATTAATTTAACTTAACAGAACTGCGAACCATGAAGTGATTTCTCTGAGCCCATGATAGATTTCCCATCGATCCTGACCAAAATGAGAATCATTGGACAAAGGGTGAAGAAATTCTTATGACATCGCTTCAGATTATCTCTCTTTACTGTGAATTAATTTTACTTAACAGAACTGCGAACCATGAAGTGATTTCTCTGAGACCATGATAGATTTCCCATCGATCCTAACCAAAATGAGAATTATTGGACAAAGGGTGAAGAAATTCTTATGACTTCGCTTTAGATTATGTCTCTTTAGTGTGAAATAATTTTACTTAACAGAACTGCGAACCATGAACTGATTTCTCTGAGACCATGGTAGATTTCCCATCGATTCTGACCAAAATGAGAATCATTGGAAAAAGGGTGACGAAATTCTTATGACTTCGATTCAGATTATGTCTGTTTAGTGTGAAATAATTTTACTTAACAGAACTGCGAATCATGAAGTGATTTCTCTGAGACCATGATAGATTTCCCATAGATCCTGACCAAAATGAGAATCGTTGGACAAAGGGTGAAGAAATTTTTATGACATCGTTTCTGATTATGTGTCTGTAGTTTGAAATAATTTTTGCTTTGGTGGATAGATTTTAGTTTGGGGTAGTCTTTCAACATTCTAACAGAGCTACGGCCTATGAAGTATGATTTCTCTGAAACCCTGATAGATTTCAAATCGATTTTGACCAAAATGAGAATCATTGGACAAAGGGTGAAGAAATTCTTCTGACTTCGCTTCAGATTATGTCTCTTTAGTGTTAAATAATTTTACTTAACAGAACTGCGAACCATGAAGTGATTTCTCTGAGATCATGATAGATTTCCCATAGATCCTGACCAAAATGAGTATCATTGGACAAAGGGTGAAGAAATTCTTATGACATCGCTTCAGATTATGTGTCTGTAGTGTGAAATAATTTTGCTTAACAGAACTGCGAACCATGAAGTGCTTTCTCTGAGACCATGACAGATTTAACATAGATCCTGACCAAAATGAAAATCATTGGACAAAGGGTGAAGAAATTCTTATGACATCGCTTCAGATTATGTGTCTGTAGTGTGAAATAATTTTTGCTTTGGTGGATAGATTTTAGTTTGGGGTAGTTTCTCAGCATTCTAACAGAGCTACGGACTATGAAGTATGATTTCTCTGAAACCAAGATAGATTTCCCATCGATCCTGACCAAAATGAGAATCATTGGACAAAGCGTGAAGAACTTCGTATGACATCGCTTCAGATTATGTCTCTTTGGTGTGAATTAATTTAACTTAACAGAACTGCGAACCATGAAGTGATTTCTCTGAGCCCATGATAGATTTCCCATCGATCCTGACCAAAATGAGAATCATTGGACAAAGGGTGAAGAAATTCTTATGACTTCGCTTCAGATTATGTCTCTTTAGTGTGAAATAATTTTTGCTTTGGTGAATAGATTTTAGTTTGGGGTAGTCTTTCAACATTCTAACAGAGCTACGGACTATGAAGTATGATTTCTCTGAAACCATGATAGATTTCCTATCGATCCTGACCAAAATGAGAATCATTGGACAAAGGGTGAAGAAATTCTTATGACTTAGCTTCAGATTATGTCTCTTTAGTGTGAAATAATTTTACTTAACAGAACTGCGAACCATGAAGTGATTTCTCTGAGACCATGATAGATTTCCCATAGATCCGGACCAAAATGAGAATCATTGGACAAAGGGTGAAGAAATTCTTATGACTTCGCTTCAGATTATGTGTCTGTAGCTTGAAATAATTTTTGCTTTGGTGAATAGATTTTAGTTTGGGGTAGTCTTTCAACATTCTAACAGAGCTACGGACTATGAAGTATGATTTCTCTGAAACCATGATAGATTTCCTATCGATCCTGACCAAAATGAGAATCATTGGACAAAGGGTGAAGAAATTCTTATGACTTCGCTTCAGATTATGTCTCTTAAGTGTGAAATAATTTTACTTAACAGAACTGCGAACCATGAAGTGATTTCTCTGAGACCATGATAGATTTCGCATAGATCCTGACCAAAATGAGAATCATTGGACAAAGGGTGAAGAAATTCTTATGACTTCGCTTCAGATTATGTCTCTTTAGTGTGAATTAATTTAACTTAACAGAACTGCGAACCATGAAGTGATTTCTCTGAGCCCATGATAGATTTCCCATCGATCCTGACCAAAATGAGAATCATTGGACAAAGGGTGAAGAAATTCTTATGACATCGCTTCAGATTATCTCTCTTTACTGTGAAATAATTTTACTTAACAGAACTGCGAACCATGAAGTGATTTCTCTGAGACCATGATAGATTTCCCATCGATCCTAACCAAAATGAGAATTATTGGACAAAGGGTGAAGAAATTCTTATGACTTCGCTTTAGATTATGTCTCTTTAGTGTGAAATAATTTTACTTAACAGAACTGCGAACCATGAAGTGATTTCTCTGAGACCATGGTAGATTTCCCATCGATTCTGACCAAAATGAGAATCATTGGAAAAAGGGTGAAGAAATTTTTATGACATCGTTTCTGATTATGTGTCTGTAGTTTGAAATAATTTTTGCTTTGGTGGATAGATTTTAGTTTTTGGTAGTCTTTCAACATTCTAACAGAGCTACGGCCTATGAAGTATAATTTCTCTGAAACCCTGATAGATTTCAAATCGATTTTGACCAAAATGAGAATCATTGGACAAAGGGTGAAGAAATTCTTCTGACTTCGCTTCAGATTATGTCTCTTTAGTGTTAAATATTTTTACTTAACAGAACTGCGAACCATGAAGTGATTTCTCTGAGATCATGATAGATTTCCCATAGATCCTGACCAAAATGAGTATCATTGGACAAAGGGTGAAGAAATTCTTATGACATCGCTTCAGATTATGTGTCTGTAGTGTGAAATAATTTTGCTTAACAGGACTGCGAACCATGAAGTGCTTTCTCTGAGACCATGACAGATTTAATATAGATCCTGACCAAAATGAAAATCATTGGACAAAGGGTGAAGAAATTCTTATGACATCGCTTCAGATTATGTGTCTGTAGTGTGAAATAATTTTTGCTTTGGTGGATAGATTTTAGTTTGGGGTCGTTTCTCAGCATTCTAACAGAGCTACGGACTATGAAGTATGATTTCTCTGAAACCAAGATAGATTTCCCATCGATCCTGACCAAAATGAGAATCATTGGACAAAGCGTGAAGAACTTCGTATGACATCGCTTCAGATTATGTGTCTGTAGTGTGAAATAATTTTTACTTAACAGAACTGCGAACCATGAAGTGATTTCTCTGAGAATATGATAGATTTCCCATAGATCCTGACCAAAATGAGAATCATTGGACAAAGGGTGAAGAAATTCTTATGATATCGCTTCAGATTATGTGCCTGTAGTTTGAAATAATTTTTGCTTTGGTTGATAGATTTTAGTTTGGGGTAGTCTTTCAACATTCTATCAGAGCTACGGACTATGAAGTATGATTTCTCTGAAACCATGATAGATCGAGCCTGACCAAAATGAGAATCATTGGACAAAGGGTGAAGAAATTCTTATGACTTCGCTTCAGATTATATCCCTTTAGTGTGAAATAATTTTACTTAACAGAACTGCGAACCATGAAGTGATTTCTCTGAGACCATGATAGATTTCCCATCGACCCTGACCAAAGTGAGAATCATTGGACAAAGGGTGAAGAAATTCTTATGAGGTCGCTTCAGATTATGTGTCTGTAGCGTGAAATAATTTTTGCTTTGGTGAATAGATTTTAGTTTGGGGTAGTCTTTCAATATTCTAACAGAGCTACGGACTATTAAGTATGATTTCTCTGAAACCATGATAGATTTCCCATCTATCCTAACCAAAACGAGAATCATTGGACAAAGGGTGAAGAAATTCTTATGACCTTGCTTCAGATTATATCCCTTTAGTGTGAAATAATTTTACTTAACAGAACTGCGAACCATTAAATAATTTCTCTGAGATCATGATAGATTTCCCATAGATCCTGACCAAAATGAATATCATTGGACAAAGGGTGAAGAAATTCTTATGACATCGCTTCAGATTATGTGTCTGTAGTGTTAAATAATTTTTGCTTTGGTGGATAGATTTTAGTTTGGGGTAGTCTTTCAACATTCTAACAGAGCTACGGACTATGAAGTATGATTTCTCTGAAACCATGATAGATTTCCCATCGATCCTGACCAAAATGAGAATCATTAGCCAAAGGGTGAAGAAATTCTTATGACTTCGCTTCAGATTATGCCTCTTTAGTGAGACTTAATTTTACTTAACAGAACTGCGAACCATGAAGTGATTTCTCTGAGACCATGATAGATTTCCCATCGAGCCTGACCAAAATGAGAATCATTGGACAAAGGGTGAAGAAATTCTTATGACTTCGCTTCAGATTATGTCTCTTTAGTGTGAAATAATTTTACTTAACAGAACTGCGAACCATGAAGTGATTTCTCTGAGACCATGATAGATTTCCCATCGATCCTGACCAAAATGAAAATCATTAGACAAAGGGTGAAGAAATTCTTACGACATCGCATCAGATTATGTGTCTGTAGTGTTAAATAATTTTTGCTTTGGTGAATAGATTTCATTTTGGGGTAGTCTTTCAACATTCTATCAGAGCTACGGCCTATGAAGTATGATTTCTCTGAAACCATGATCCTGACCAAAATGAGAATCATTGGACAAAGGGTCCAATTTGAAGAAGAAATTCTTATGACATCGCTTCAGATTATCTCTCTTTACTGTGAAATAATTTTACTTAAGAGAACTGCGAACCATGAAGTGATTTCTCTGAGAGCATGATAGATTTCCCATCGATCCTAACCAAAAACATACAGAAAAGCTACAATCCGTCTGGAACGGATCGTATGATACCCTATCCTCCTCTCTATAAAGTGGGCGTGGCCAAATTGTATTTTGTACTCAAATATAGCTATAATGTCGAACATTTGAGGATGTTACATGTAAAATTTTATCAAAATAGGTTTTTTTATTATAACGCCCCCAAAAAGTGGGCGTGGCCAAAACTGTTCTATGGGTGAATTGTAGGGAATCTAAATACCCAAATATTTGGTCTTAACAAAATTTTTCGGTTTCATATAATTTAGTGAAGTTATAAAAAAGTAGGCGTGGCAGTGGGCGGATGTAAAAAAAATTTAAAAAATGAGAATCGTTGGACAAAGGGTGAAGAAATTTTTATGACATCGTTTCAGATTATGTGTCTGTAGTGTGAAATAATTTTTGCTTTGGTGGATAGATTTTAATTTGGGGTAGTCTTTCAACATTCTAACAGAGCTACGGACTATGAAGTATGATTTCTCTGAAACCATGATAGATTTCCCATCGATCCTGACCAAAATGAGAATCATTGGACAAAGATTGAAGAACTTCGTATGACATCGCTTCAGATTATGTGTCTGTAGTGTGAAATAAATTTTGCTTTGGTGGATAGATTTTAGTTTGGGGTAGTCTTTCAACATTCTAACAGAGCTATGGACTATGAAGTATGATTTCTCTGAAAAAATGATCGATTTCCCATCGATCCTGACCAAAATGAGAATCATTGGACAAAGATTGAAGAACTTCGTATGACATCGCTTCAGATTATGTGTCTGTAGTGTGAAATAAATTTTGCTTTGGTGGATAGATTTTAGTTTGGGGTAGTCTTTCAACATTCTAACAGAGCTATGGACTATGAAGTATGATTTCTCTGAAAAAATGATCGATTTCCCATCGATCCTGACCAAAATGAGAATCATTGGACAAAGGGTGAAGAAATTCTTATGACTTCGCTTCAGATTATGTCTCTTAAGTGTGAAATAATTTTACTTAACAGAACTGCGAACCATGAAGTGATTTCTCTGAGACCATGATAGATTTCCCATAGATCCTGACCAAAATGAGAATCATTGGACAAAGGGTGAAGAAATTCTTATGACTTCGCTTCAGATTATGTCTCTTTAGCGTGAATTAATTTAACTTAACAGAACTGCGAACCATGAAGTGATTTCTCTGAGCCCATGATAGATTTCCCATCGATCCTGACCAAAATGAGAATCATTGGACAAAGGGTGAAGAAATTCTTATGACATCGCTTCAGATTATCTCTCTTTACTGTGAAATAATTTTACTTAACAGAACTGCGAACCATGAAGTGATTTCTCTGAGAGCATGATAGATTTCCCATCGATCCTAACCAAAAACATACAGAAAAGCTACAATCCGTCTGGAACGGATCGTATGATACCCTATCCTCCTCTCTATAAAGTGGGCGTGGCCAAATTGTATTTTGTACTCAAATATAGCTATAATGTCGAACATTTGAGGATGTTACATGTAAAATTTTATCAAAATAGGTTTTTTTATTATAACGCCCCCAAAAAGTGGGCGTGGCCAAAACTGTTCTATGGGTGAATTGTAGGGAATCTAAATACCCAAATATTTGGTCTTAACAAAATTTTTCGGTTTCATATAATTTAGTGAAGTTATAAAAAAGTAGGCGTGGCAGTGGGCGGATGTAAAAAAAATTTACACTTGTACTGTATCTTTTTCTTGGAAGCCCAGATATGAAATTTCAGCGTCCTAGTTAAAAATTTAAGGCCCAAAACTCGGTTTTGTAATGAAAACGCCCCCAAAAAGTGGGCGTGGCCAAAACTTTTGTATGGGTGGATTGTAGGGAATCTGAATGCCTAAATATTTGGTTTAAAAAAAATTTTTCGGTTTCATATAATTTAGTGAAGTTATGAAAAAGTGGGCGTGGCAGTGGGCGGATTTCAAAAATTTTTACACTTGTACTGTATCTTTTTCTCAGAAGCCCAGATATGAAATTTCATCGTCCTAGCTCAAAATTTAAGGCCCAAAAAGCTGTGAAATACGGACGGACGGACGGACGGTCATCGCTCAATCGATTTCGCTATTGATGCTGATCACGAATATATATACTTTATAGGGTCTATCTCGATTATTTCTCTATGTTACAAACTATGTGTCAAACTTAATATACCCTTAGGATAGGGTATAATGAGAATTATTGGACAAAGGGTGAAGAAATTCTTATGACTTCGCTTTAGATTATGTCTCTTTAGTGTGAAATAATTTTACTTAACAGAACTGCGAACCATGAAGTGATTTCTCTGAGACCATGGTAGATTTCCCATCGATTCTGACCAAATTGAGAATCATTGGAAAAAGGGTGACGAAATTCTTATGACTTCGATTCAGATTATGTCTGTTTAGTGTGAAATAATTTTACTTAACAGAACTGCGAATCATGAAGTGATTTCTCTGAGACCATGATAGATTTCCCATAGATCCTGACCAAAATGAGAATCGTTGGACAAAGGGTGAAGACATTTTTCGTTTCTGATTATGTGTCTGTAGTTTGAAATAATTTTTGCTTTGGTGGATAGATTTTAGTTTGGGGTAGTCTCAACGTTCTAACAGAGCTACGGACTATGAAGTATGATTTCTCTGAAACCCTGATAGATTTCAAATCGATTTTGACCAAAATGAGAATCATTGGACAAAGGGTGAAGAAATTCTTCTGACTTCGCTTCAGATTATGTCTCTTTAGTGTTAAATAATTTTACTTAACAGAACTGCGAACCATGAAGTGATTTCTCTGAGATCATGATAGATTTCCCATAGATCCTGACCAAAATGAGTATCATTGGACAAAGGGTGAAGAAATTCTTATGACATCGCTTCAGATTATGTGTCTGTAGTGTGAAATAATTTTGCTTAACAGAACTGCGAACCATGAAGTGATTTCTCTGAGACCATGACAGATTTAACATAGATCCTGACCAAAATGAGAATCATCGGACAAAGGGTGAAGAAATTCTTATGACATCGCTTCAGATTATGTGTCTGTAGTGTGAAATAATTTTGCTTAACAGAACTGCGAACCATGAAGTGATTTCTCTGAGACCATGACAGATTTAACATAGATCCTGACCAAAATGAGAATCATCGGACAAAGGGTGAAGAAATTCTTATGACATCGCTTCAGATTATGTGTCTGTAGTGTGAAATAATTTTTGCTTTGGTGGATAGATTTTAGTTTGGGGTAGTTTCTCAGCATTCTAACAGAGCTACGGACTATGAAGTATGATTTCTCTGAGACCATGATAGATTTCCCATCGACCCTGACCAAAGTGAGAATCATTGGACAAAGGGTGAAGAAATTCGTATGACGTCGCTTCAGATTATGTGTCTGTAGCGTGAAATAATTTTTGCTTTGGTGAATAGATTTTAGTTTGGGGTAGTCTTTCAATATTCTAACAGAGCTACGGACTATTAAGTATGATTTCTCTGAAACCATGATAGATTTCCCATCTATCCTAACCAAAACGAGAATCATTGGACAAAGGGTGAAGAAATTCTTATGACCTTGCTTCAGATTATATCCCTTTAGTGTGAAATAATTTTACTTAACAGAACTGCGAACCATGAAGTGATTTCTCTGAGACCATGATAGATTTCCCATCTACCCTGACCAAAGTGAGAATCATTGGACAAAGGGTGAAGAAATTCTTATGACGTCGCTTCAGATTATGTGTCTGTAGCGTGAAATAATTTTTGCTTTGGTGAATAGATTTTAGTTTGGGGTAGTCTTTCAATATTCTAACAGAGCTACGGACTATTAAGTATGATTTCTCTGAAACCATGATAGATTTCCCATCTATCCTAACCAAAACGAGAATCATTGGACAAAGGGTGAAGAAATTCTTATGACTTCGCTTCAGATTATATCCCTTTAGTGCGAAATAATTTTACTTAACAGAAGTGCGAACCATGAAGTGGCCAAATGAGAATCATTGGACAAAGGGTGAAGAAATTCTTATGACATCGCTTCAGATTATGTCTCTTTAGTGTGAAATAATTTTACTTAACAGAACTGCGAACCATGAAGTGATTTCTCTGAGACCATGATAGATTTCCCATCGATCCTGACCAAAATGAATATCATTGGACAAAGGGTGAAGAAATTCTTATGACATCGCTTCAGATTATGTGTTTGTAGTGTTAAATAATTTTTGCTTTGGTGGATAGATTTTAGTTTGGGGTAGTCTTTCAACATTCTAACAGAGCTACGGACTATGAAGTATGATTTCTCTGAAACCATGATAGATTTCCCATCGATCCTGACCAAAATGAGAATCATTAGACAAAGGGTGAAGAAATTCTTATGACTTCGCTTCAGATTATGCCTCTTTAGTGTGACTTAATTTTACTTAACAGAACTGCGAACCATGAAGTGATTTCTCTGAGACCATGACAGATTTCCCATCGAGCCTGACCAAAATGAGAATCATTGGACAAAGGGTGAAGAAATTCTTATGACTTCGCTTCAGATTATGTCTCTTTAGTGTGAAATAATTTTACTTAACAGAACTGCGAACCATGAAGTGATTTCTCTGAGACCATGATAGATTTCCCATCGATCCTGACCAAAATTAAAATCATTAGACAAAGGGTGAAGAAATTCTTACGACATCGCATCAGATTATGTGTCTGTAGTGTTAAATAATTTTTGCTTTGGTGAATAGATTTCATTTTGGGGTAGTCTTTCAACATTCTATCAGAGCTACGGCCTATGAAGTATGATTTCTCTGAAACCATGATAGATTTCCCATCGATCCTGACCAAAATGAGAATCATTGGACAAAGGGTGAAGAAATTCTTATGACTTCGCTTCAGGTTATATCCCTTTATGAAGTGATTTCTCTGAGACCATGGTAGATTTCCCATCGATCCTGACCAAAGTGAGAATCATTGGACAAAGGGTGAAGAAATTCTTATGACGTCGCTTCAGATTATGTGTCTGTAGCGTGAAATAATTTTTGCTTTGGTGAATAGATTTTAGTTTGGGGTAGTCTTTCAATATTCTAACAGAGCTACGGACTATGAAGTATGATTTCTCTGAAACCCTGATAGATTTCCCATCGATCCTGACCAAAATGAGAATCATTGGACAAAGGGTGAAGAAATTCTTATGACTTCGCTTCAGGTTATATCCCTTTATGAAGTGATTTCTCTGAGACCATGATAGATTTCCCATCGATCCTGATCAAAATGAGAATTATTGGACAAAGGGTGAAGAAATTCTTATGACTTCGCTTCAAATTTTGTCTATTTAGTGTGAAATAATTTTACTTAACAGAACTGCGAACCATGAAGTGATTTCTCTGAGACCATGAGAGATTTTCCATCCATCCTGACCAAAATGAAAATCATTAGACAAAGGGTGAAGAAATTCTTACGACATTGCATCAGATTATGTGTCTGTAGTGTGAAATAATTTTTGCTTTGGTGAATAGATTTCATTTTGGGGTAGTATTTCAACATTCTAACAGAGCTACGGACTATGAGGTATGATTACTCTGAAACCATGATAGATTTCCCATCTATCCTAACCAAAATGAGAATCATTGGACAGGGGGTGAAGAAATTCTTATGACGCCGCTTCAGATTATGTGTTTGTAGCGTGAAATAATTTTTGCTTCGATGAATAGATTTTAGTTTGGGGTAGTCTTTCATCATTCTAACAGAGCTACGGACTATGAAGTATGATTTCTCTGAAACCCTGATAGATTTCAAATCGATTTTGACCAAAATGAGAATCATTGGACAAAGGGTGAAGCAATTCTTCTGACTTCGCTTCAGATTATGTCTCTTTAGTGTGAAATAATTTTACTTAGCAGAACTGCGAACCATGAAGTGATTACTCTGAGATCATGATAGATTTCCCATAGATCCTGACCAAAATGAGAATCATTAGACAAAGGGTGAAGAAATTCTTATGACATTGCATCAGATTATGTGTCTGTAGTGTGAAATAATTTTTGCTTTGGTGAATAGATTTCATTTTGGGGTAGTCTTTCAACATTCTAACAGAGCTACGGACTATGAGGTATGATTACTCTGAGACCATGATAGATTTCCCATCTATCCTAACCAAAATGAGAATCATTGGACAGGGGGTGAAGAAATTCTTATGACGCCGCTTCAGATTATGTGTTTCTAGCGTGAAATAATTTTTGCTTCGATGAATAGATTTTAGTTTGGGGTAGTCTTTCATCATTCTAACAGAGCTACGGACTATGAAGTATGATTTCTCTGAAACCCTGATAGATTTCAAATCGATTTTGACCAAAATGAGAATCATTAGACAAAGGGTGAAGAAATTCTTATGACTTCGCTTCAGATTATGCCTCTTTAGTGTGACTTAATTTTACTTAACAGAACTGCGAACCATGAAGTGATTTCTCTGAGACCATGATAGATTTCCCATAGATACTGACCAAAATGAGAATCATTGGACAAAGGGTGAAGAAATTCTTATGAAATCGCTTCAGATTATGTCTCTTTAGTGTGAAATAATTTTACTTAACAGAACTGCGAACCATGAACTGATTTCTCTGAAACAATGATAGATTTCACATCTATCCTGACCAAAATGAGAATCATTGGACAAAGGGTGAAGAAATTATTACGAGTTCGCTTCAGATTATATCCCTTTTGTGTGAAGTAATTTTACTTAACAGAACTGCGAACCTTGAAGTGATTTCTCTGAGACCATGATAGATTTCCCATAGATCCTGACCAAAATGAGAATCATTGGACAAAGGGTGAAGAAATGCTTATGACTTCGCTTCAGATTATGTCTCTTTAGTGTGAAATCATTTTATTTAACAGAACTGCGAACCATGAAGTGATTTCTCTGAGACCATGATAGATTTCCCATCGATGCTGACCAAACTGAGAATCATTGGACAAAGGGTGAAGAAATTCTTATGACTTCGCTTCAGATTATGTCTCTTTAGTGTGAAATAATTTTACTTAACAGAACTGCGAACCATGAAATGATTTCTCTGAGACCATGATAGATTTCCCATCGATCCAGACCAAACTGAGAATCATTGGACAAAGGGTGAAGAAATTCTTATGACATCGTTTCAGATCATGTGTCTGTAGTGTTAAATAATTTTTGCTTTGGTGAATAGATTTTAGTTTGGGGTAGTTTTTCAACATTCTAACAGAGCTACGGACTATGAAGTATGATTTCTGTGAAACCACGATAGATTTCCCATCGACCCTGAGCAAAATGAAAATCATTAGACAAAGTGTGAAGAAATTCTTATAAAATAATTTTTGCTTTGGTGAATAGATTTTAGTTTGGGGTAGTCTTTCAACATTCTAGCAGAGTTACGGAATATGAAGTATGATTTCTCTGAAACCGTGATAGATTTCCCATCGACCCTGAACAAAATGAAAGTCATTAGACAAAGGGTGAAGAAATTCTTATGACATCGTTTCAGATCACGTGTCTGTAGTGTGATATAATTTTTGCTTTGGTGAATAGATTTTAGTTTGGGGTAGTCTTTCAACATTCTAACAGAGCTACGGACTACGAACTATTATTTTTCTGAAACCATGATAGATTTCCCATCGATCCTGACCAAACTGAGAATCATTGGACAAAGGGTGAAGAAATTCTTATGACTTCGCTTCAGATTATGTCTCTTTAGTGTGAAATAATTTTACTTAACAGAACTGCGAACCATGAAATGATTTCTCTGAGACCATGATAGATTTCCCATCGATCCAGACCAAACTGAGAATCATTGGACAAAGGGTGAAGAAATTCTTATGACATCGTTTCAGATCATGTGTCTGTAGTGTTAAATAATTTTTGCTTTGGTGAATAGATTTTAGTTTGGGGTAGTTTTTCAACATTCTAACAGAGCTACGGACTATGAAGTATGATTTCTGTGAAACCACGATAGATTTCCCATCGACCTTGAGCAAAATGAAAATCATTAGACAAAGTGTGAAGAAATTCTTATAAAATAATTTTTGCTTTGGTGAATAGATTTTAGTTTGGGGTAGTCTTTCAACATTCTAGCAGAGTTACGGAATATGAAGTATGATTTCTCTGAAACCGTGATAGATTTCCCATCGACCCTGAACAAAATGAAAGTCATTAGACAAAGGGTGAAGAAATTCCTACGACATCGCTTCAGATTATGTGTCTGTAGTGTGAAATAATTTTTGCTTTGGTGGATAGATTTTAGTTTGGGGTAGTCTTTCAACATTCTAACAGAGTTACGGTCTATGAAGTATGATCTCTCTGAAACCATGATAGATTTCCCATCGATCCTGATCAAAATGAGAAACGTTGGACAAAGGGTGAAGAAATTCTTATGACTTCGCTTCAGATTATGTCTCTTTAGTGTGAAATAATTTTACTTAACAGAACTGCGAACCATGAAAATAATTTTTGCTTTGGTGAATAGATTTTAGTTTGGTGTAGTTTTTCAACATTCTAGCAGAGTTACGGAATATGAAGTATGATTTCTCTGAAACCGTGATAGATTTCCCATCGACCCTGAACAAAATGAAAGTCATTAGACAAAGGGTGAAGAAATTCTTACGACATCGCTTCAGATTATGTGTCTGTAGTGTGAAATAATTTTTGCTTTGGTGGATAGATTTTAGTTTGGATTAGTCTTTCAACATTCTAACAGAGCTACGGACTACGAACTATGATTTCTCGGAAACCATTATAGATTTCCCATCGATCCTGACCAAAATGAGAATCATTGGAAAAAGGGTGAAGAAATTCTTATGACATCGTTTCAGATCACGTGTCTGTAGTGTGATATAATTTTTGCTTTGGTGAATAGATTTTAGTTTGGGGTAGTCTTTCAACATTCTAACAGAGCTACGGACTACGAACTATTATTTTTCTGAAACCATGATAGATTTCCCATTGATCCTGACCAAAATGAGAATCATTGGACAAAGGGTAAAGAACTGCGCATGACATCGCTTCAGATTATGTGTCTGTAGTGTGAAATAATTTTTGCTTTGGTGGATAGATTTTAGTTTGGGGTAGTCTTTCAACATTCTAACAGAGCTACGGACTACGAACTATTATTTCTCTGAAACCATGATAGATTTCCCATCGATCCTGACCAAAATGAGAATCATTAGACAAAGGGTGAAGAAATTCTTATGACATCGCTTCAGATTAAGTGTCTGTAGTGTTAAATAATTTTTGCTTTGGTGGATAGATTTTAGTTTGGGGTAGTCTTTCAACATTCTAACAGAGTTACGGTCTATGAAGTATGATCTCTCTGAAACCATGATAGATTTCCCATCGATCCTGATCAAAATGAGAAACGTTGGACAAAGGCTGAAGAAATTCTTATGACTTCGCTTCAGATTATGTCTCTTTAGTGTGAAATAATTTTACTTAACAGAACTGCGAACCATGAAGTGAATTCTCTGAGACCATGATAGATTTCCCATAGTTCCTGACCAAAATGAGAATCATTGGACAAAGGGTGAAGAAATTCTTATGACTTCGCTTCAGATTATGTCTCTTTAGTGTGAAATAATTTTACTTAACAGAACTGCGAACCATGAAGTGATTTCTCTGAGACCATGGTAGATTTCCCATAGTTCCTGACCAAAATGAGAATCATTGGACAAAGGGTGAAGAAATTCTTACGACATCGCTTCAGATTACGTGTCTGTAGTGTGAAATAATTTTTGCTTTGGAGAATAGATTTTAGTTTGGGGTAGTCTTTCAACATTCTAACAGAGCTACGGACTATGAAGTATGATCTCTCTGAAACCATGATAGATTTTCCATCGATCCTGACCAAAATGAGAATCATTGGACAAAGGGTGAAGAAATTCTTATGACATCGCTTCAGATTATGTGTCTGTAGTGTGAAATAATTTTACTTAACAGAACTGCGAACCATGAAGTGATTTCTCTGTGACCATGATAGATTTCCCATCGATCCTAACCAAAATGAGAATCATTGGAAAAAGGGTGAAGAAATTCGTATGACATCGCTTCAGATTATGTGTCTGTAGTGTTAAATAATTTTTGCTTTGGTGGATAGATTTTAGTTTGGGGTAGTCTTTCAACATTCTAACAGAGTTACGGACTATGAAGTATGATCTCTCTGAAACCATGATAGATTTTCCATCGATCCTGACCAAAATGAGAATCATTGGAAAAAGGGTGAAGAAATTCGTATGACATCGCTTCAGATTATGTGTCTGTAGTGTTAAATAATTTTTGCTTTGGTGGATAGATTTTAGTTTGGGGTAGTCTTTCAACATTCTAACAGAGTTACGGACTATGAAGTATGATCTCTCTGAAACCATGATAGATTTCCCATCGACCCTGAACAAAATGAAAGTCATTAGACAAAGGGTGAAGAAATTCTTACGACATCGCTTCAGATTATGTGTCTGTAGTGTGAAATAATTTTTGCTTTGGTGGATAGATTTTAGTTTGGATTAGTCTTTCAACATTCTAACAGAGCTACGGACTACGAACTATGATTTCTCGGAAACCATTATAGATTTCCCATCGATCCTGACCAAAATGAGAATCATTGGAAAAAGGGTGAAGAAATTCTTATGACATCGTTTCAGATCACGTGTCTGTAGTGTGATATAATTTTTGCTTTGGTGAATAGATTTTAGTTTGGGGTAGTCTTTCAACATTCTAACAGAGCTACGGACTACGAACTATTATTTTTCTGAAACCATGATAGATTTCCCATTGATCCTGACCAAAATGAGAATCATTGGACAAAGGGTAAAGAACTGCGCATGACATCGCTTCAGATTATGTGTCTGTAGTGTGAAATAATTTTTGCTTTGGTGGATAGATTTTAGTTTGGGGTAGTCTTTCAACATTCTAACAGAGCTACGGACTACGAACTATTATTTCTCTGAAACCATGATAGATTTCCCATCGATCCTGACCAAAATGAGAATCATTAGACAAAGGGTGAAGAAATTCTTATGACATCGCTTCAGATTAAGTGTCTGTAGTGTTAAATAATTTTTGCTTTGGTGGATAGATTTTAGTTTGGGGTAGTCTTTCAACATTCTAACAGAGTTACGGTCTATGAAGTATGATCTCTCTGAAACCATGATAGATTTCCCATCGATCCTGATCAAAATGAGAAACGTTGGACAAAGGGTGAAGAAATTCTTATGACTTCGCTTCAGATTATGTCTCTTTAGTGTGAAATAATTTTACTTAACAGAACTGCGAACCATGAAGTGAATTCTCTGAGACCATGATAGATTTCCCATAGTTCCTGACCAAAATGAGAATCATTGGACAAAGGGTGAAGAAATTCTTATGACTTCGCTTCAGATTATGTCTCTTTAGTGTGAAATAATTTTACTTAACAGAACTGCGAACCATGAAGTGATTTCTCTGAGACCATGGTAGATTTCCCATAGTTCCTGACCAAAATGAGAATCATTGGACAAAGGGTGAAGAAATTCTTACGACATCGCTTCAGATTACGTGTCTGTAGTGTGAAATAATTTTTGCTTTGGAGAATAGATTTTAGTTTGGGGTAGTCTTTCAACATTCTAACAGAGCTACGGACTATGAAGTATGATCTCTCTGAAACCATGATAGATTTTCCATCGATCCTGACCAAAATGAGAATCATTGGACAAAGGGTGAAGAAATTCTTATGACATCGCTTCAGATTATGTGTCTGTAGTGTGAAATAATTTTACTTAACAGAACTGCGAACCATGAAGTGATTTCTCTGTGACCATGATAGATTTCCCATCGATCCTAACCAAAATGAGAATCATTGGAAAAAGGGTGAAGAAATTCGTATGACATCGCTTCAGATTATGTGTCTGTAGTGTTAAATAATTTTTGCTTTGGTGGATAGATTTTAGTTTGGGGTAGTCTTTCAACATTCTAACAGAGTTACGGACTATGAAGTATGATCTCTCTGAAACCATGATAGATTTTCCATCGATCCTGACCAAAATGAGAATCATTGGACAAAGGGTGAAGAAATTCTTATGACATCGCTTCAGATTATGTGTCTGTAGTGTGAAATAATTTTACTTAACAGAACTGCGAACCATGAAGTGATTTCTCTGAGACCATGATAGATTTTCCATCGATCCTGATCAAAATGAGAATCATTGGACAAAGGGTGAAGAAATTCTTATGACATCGCTTCAGATTATGTGTCTGTAGTGTTAAATAATTTTTGCTTTGGAGAATAGATTTTAGTTTGGGGTAGTCTTTCAACATTCTAACAGAGCTACGGACTATGAAGCATAATTTCTCTGAAACCATGATAGATTTCAAATCTATCCTGACCAAAATGAGAATCATTTCACAAAGGGTGAAGAAATTCGTATGATTTCGCTTCAGATTATGTCTCTTTAGTGTGAAATAATTTTACTTAACAGAACTGCGAACCATGAAGTGATTTCTCTGAGACCATGATAGATTTTCCATCGATCCTGACCAAAATGAGAATCATTGGACAAAGGGTGAAGAAATTCTTATGACATCGCTTCAGATTACGTGTCTGTAGTGTGAAATAATTTTTGCTTTGGAGAATCATTGGACAAAGGGTGAAGAAATTATTATGACTTCGCTTCAGATTATATTCCTTTAGTGTGAAATAATTTTACTTAACAGATCTGCGAACCATGAATTGATTTCTCTGAAACCATGATAGATTTTCCATCGATCCTGATCAAAATGAGAATCATTGGGCAAAGGGTGAAGAAATTCTTATGACATCGCTTCAGATTATGTGTCTGTAGTGTTAAATAATTTTTGCTTTGGTGGATAGATTTTAGTTTGGGGTAGTCTTTCAACATTCTAACAGAGTTACGGACTATGAAGTATGATCTCTCTGAAACCATGATAGATTTCCCATAGTTCCTGACTAAAATGAGAATCATTGGACAAAGGGTGAAGAAATTCTTACGACATCGCTTCAGATTACGTGTCTGTGGTGTGAAATAATTTTTCTTTAGTGGATAGATTTTCGTTTGGGGTAGTCTTTCAACATTTTAACAGAGCTACGGAATATGAAGTATGATTTCTCTGAAACCATGATAGATTTCCCATCGATCCTGACCAAAATGAAAATCATTGGACAAAGGTTGAATAAATTCTTATGACATCGCTTCAGATTATGTCTCTTTAGTGTGAAATAATATTACTTAACAGAACTGCGAACCATGAAGTGATTTCTCTGAGACCATGATAGATTTCCCATCGATCCTGACCAAAATGAGAATCATTGGACAAGGGGGGAAGAACTTCGTATGACATCGCTTCAGATTATGTGTCTGTAGTGTGAAATAATTTTTATTTAACAGAACTGCGCACCATGAGGGTTCACCATAGGGTGAAGAAATTCTTATGACATCGCTTCAGATTAGGGCCTGTACTGGGAAATAATTTTTTCTTTGGTGGATAGATTTTAGTTTGGGGTAGTCTTTCAGCATTCTAACAGAGCTACGGACTATGAAGTATGATTTCTCTAAAACCATAATAGATTTCCCATCGACCCTGACCAAATTGAGAATCATTGGGCAAAGGGTGAAGAAATTCTTATGACATCGCTTCAGATTATGTCTCTTTAGCGTGAAATAATTTTACTTAACAAAACTGCACACCATGAAGTGATTTCTCTGAGACCCAGATAGATTTCCCATCGATCCTGACCAAAATGAGAATCATTGGACAAAGGGTGAAGAAATTCTTACGACATCGCTTCAGATTACGTGTCTGTAGTGTGAAATAATTTTTGCTTTGGAGAATAGATTTTAGTTTGGGGTAGTCTTTCAACATTCTAACAGAGCTACGGACTATGAAGTATAATTTCTCTGAAACCATGATAGATTTCAAATCTATCCTGACCAAAATGAGAATCATTGGACAAAGGGTGAAGAAATTCGTATGACATCGCTTCAGATTATGTGTCTGTAGTGTTAAATAATTTTTGCTTTGGTGGATAGATTTTAGTTTGGGGTAGTCTTTCAACATTCTAACAGAGTTACGGACTATGAAGTATGATCTCTCTGAAACCATGATAGATTTTCCATCGATCCTGACCAAAATGAGAATCATTGGACAAAGGGTGAAGAAATTCTTATGACATCGCTTCAGATTATGTGTCTGTAGTGTGAAATAATTTTACTTAACAGAACTGCGAACCATGAAGTGATTTCTCTGAGACCATGATAGATTTTCCATCGATCCTGATCAAAATGAGAATCATTGGACAAAGGGTGAAGAAATTCTTATGACATCGCTTCAGATTATGTGTCTGTAGTGTTAAATAATTTTTGCTTTGGAGAATAGATTTTAGTTTGGGGTAGTCTTTCAACATTCTAACAGAGCTACGGACTATGAAGCATAATTTCTCTGAAACCATGATAGATTTCAAATCTATCCTGACCAAAATGAGAATCATTTCACAAAGGGTGAAGAAATTCGTATGATTTCGCTTCAGATTATGTCTCTTTAGTGTGAAATAATTTTACTTAACAGAACTGCGAACCATGAAGTGATTTCTCTGAGACCATGATAGATTTTCCATCGATCCTGACCAAAATGAGAATCATTGGACAAAGGGTGAAGAAATTCTTATGACATCGCTTCAGATTACGTGTCTGTAGTGTGAAATAATTTTTGCTTTGGAGAATAGATTTTAGTTTGGGGTAGTCTTTCAACATTCTAACAGAGCTACGGACTATGAAGTACAATTTCTCTGAAACCATGATAGATTTCAAATCTATCCTGACCAAAATGAGAATCATTGGACAAAGATTGAAGAAATTCGTATGACTTCGCTTCAGATTATGTCTCTTTAGCGTGAAATAATTTTACTTAACAGAACTGCGAAACATGAAGTGATTTCTCTGAAGCCATGATAGATTTCCTATCGATCCTGACCAAAATGAGAATCATTGGACAAAGGGTGAAGAAATTCGTATGACTTCGCTTCAGATTATGTCTCTTTAGTGTGGAATAATTTTACTTAACAGAACTGCGAACCATGAAGTGATTTCTCTGAGACCATGATAGATTTTCCATCGATCCTGACCAAAATGAGAATCATTGGACAAAGTTTGAAGAAATTATTATGACTTCGCTTCAGATTATATTCCTTTAGTGTGAAATAATTTTACTTAACAGATCTGCGAACCATGAATTGATTTCTCTGAATCCATGATAGATTTTCCATCGATCCTGATCAAAATGAGAATCATTGGACAAAGGGTGAAGAAATACTTATGACATCGCTTCAGATTATGTGTCTGTAGTGTTAAATAATTTTTGCTTTGGTGGATAGATTTTAGTTTGGGGTAGTCTTTCAACATTCTAACAGAGTTACGGACTATGAAGTATGATCTCTCTGAAACCATGATAGATTTCCCATAGTTCCTGACCAAAATGAGAATCATTGGACAAAGAGTGAAGAAATTCTTACGACATCGCTTCAGATTACGTGTCTGTGGTGTGAAATAATTTTTCTTTAGTGGATAGATTTTCGTTTGGGGTAGTCTTTCAACATTTTAACAGAGCTACGGAATATGAAGTATGATTTCTCTGAAACCATGATAGATTTCCCATCGATCCTGACCAAAATGAAAATCATTGGACAAAGGTTGAATAAATTCTTATGACATCGGTTCAGATTATGTCTCTTTAGTGTGAAATAATATTACTTAACAGAACTGCGAACCATGAAGTGATTTCTCTGAGACCTTGATAGATTTCCCATCGATCCTGACCAAAATGAGAATCATTGGACAAGGGGGGAAGAACTTCGTATGACATCGCTTCAGATTATGTGTCTGTAGTGTGAAATAATTTTTATTTAACAGAACTGCGCACCATGAAGTGATTTCTCTGACACCATGATAGATTTCCCATCGATCCTGACCAAAATGAAAATCATTGGACAAAGGGTGAAGAAATTCTTATGACATCGCTTCAGATTAGGGCCTGTACTGGGAAATAATTTTTTCTTTGGTGGATAGATTTTAGTTTGGGGTAGTCTTTCAGCATTCTAACAGAGCTACGGACTACGAAGTATGATTTCTCTAAAACCATAATAGATTTCCCATCGACCCTGACCAAATTGAGAATCATTGGGCAAAGGGTGAAGAAATTCTTATGACATCGCTTCAGATTATGTCTCTTTAGCGTGAAATAATTTTACTTAACAAAACTGCACACCATGAAGTGATTTCTCTGAGACCAAGATAGATTTCCCATCGATCCTGACCAAAATGAGAATCATTGGACAAAGGGTGAAGAACTTCGTATGACATCGCGTCAGATTATGTGCCTGTAGTGGGAAATAATTTTTGCTTTGGTGGATAGATTTTAGTTTGGGGTAGTCTTTCAACATTCTATCAGAGCTGCGTACTATGAGGTATGATTTCTTTGAAACCATAATAGATTTCCCATCGACCCTGACCAAAATGAGAATCATTGGGCAAAGGGTGAAGAAATTCTTATGACATCGCTTCAGATTATGTCTCTTTAGTGTGAAATAATTTTACTTAACAGAACTGCGAACGAAGAAGTGATTTCTCTGAGACCATGATAGATTTCCCATCGATCCTGACCAAAATGTAAATCGTTGGACAAAGGGTGAAGAAATTGTTATGACATCGCTTCAGATTATGTGTCTGTAGTGTGAAATAATTTTTATTTAACAGAACTGCGCACCATGAAGTGATTTCTCTGAGACCATGATAGATTTCCCATCGATCCTGACCAAAATGAGAATCATTGGACAAAGGGTGAAGAAATTCTTATGACTTCGCTTCAGATTATGTCTCTTTAGTGTGAAATAATATTACTTAACAGAACTGCGAACCATGAAGTGATTTCTCTGAGACCATGATAGATTTCCCATCGATCCTGACCAAAATGAGAATCATTGGACAAAGGGTGAAGAAATTATTATGACTTCGCTTCAGATTATATTCCTTTAGTGTGAAATAATTTTACTTAACAGATCTGCGAACCATGAATTGATTTCTCTGAATCCATGATAGATTTTCCATCGATCCTGATCAAAATGAGAATCATTGGACAAAGGGTGAAGAAATACTTATGACATCGCTTCAGATTATGTGTCTGTAGTGTTAAATAATTTTTGCTTTGGTGGATAGATTTTAGTTTGGGGTAGTCTTTCAACATTCTAACAGAGCTACGGACTATGAAGTATGATTTCTCTGAAACCATAATAGATTTCCCATCGATCCTGACCAAAATAAGAATCATTGGACAAAGGGTGAAGAAATTCTTATGACATCGCTTCAGATTACGTGTCTGTGGTGTGAAATAATTTTTCTTTAGTGGATAGATTTTCGTTTGGGGTAGTCTTTCAACATTTTAACAGAGCTACGGACTATGAAGTATGATTTCTCTGAAACCATGATAGATTTCCCATCGATCCTGACCAAAATGAAAATCATTGGACAAAGGTTGAATAAATTCTTATGACATCGCTTCAGATTATGTCTCTTTAGTGTGAAATAATATTACTTAACAGAACTGCGAACCATGAAGTGATTTCTCTGAAACCATGATAGATTTTCCATCGATCCTGATCAAAATGAGAATCATTGGACAAAGGGTGAAGAAATTCTTATGACATCGCTTCAGATTATGTGTCTGTAGTGTTAAATAATTTTTGCTTTGGTGGATAGATTTTAGTTTGGGGTAGTCTTTCAACATTCTAACAGAGTTACGGACTATGAAGTATGATCTCTCTGAAACTATGATAGATTTCCCATAGTTCCTGACCAAAATGAGAATCATTGGACAAAGGGTGAAGAAATTCTTACGACATCGCTTCAGATTACGTGTCTGTGGTGTGAAATAATTTTTCTTTAGTGGATAGATTTTCGTTTGGGGTAGTCTTTCAACATTTTAACAGAGCTACGGAATATGAAGTATGATTTCTCTGAAACCATGATAGATTTCCCATCGATCCTGACCAAAATGAGAATCATTGGACAAAGGGTGAAGAAATTATTATGACTTCGCTTCAGATTATGTGTCTGTAGTGTTAAATAATTTTTGCTTTGGTGGATAGATTTTAGTTTGGGGTAGTCTTTCAACATTCTAACAGAGTTACGGACTATGAAGTATGATCTCTCTGAAACCATGATAGATTTCCCATAGTTCCTGACCAAAATGAGAATCATTGGACAAAGGGTGAAGAAATTCTTACGACATCGCTTCAGATTACGTGTCTGTGGTGTGAAATAATTTTTCTTTAGTGGATAGATTTTCGTTTGGGGTAGTCTTTCAACATTTTAACAGAGCTACGGAATATGAAGTATGATTTCTCTGAAACCATGATAGATTTCCCATCGATCCTGACCAAAATGAAAATCATTGGACAAACGTTGAATAAATTCTTATGACATCGCTTCAGATTATGTCTCTTTAGTGTGAAATAATATTACTTAACAGAACTGCGAACCATGAAGTGATTTCTCTGAGACCATGATAGATTTCCCATCGATCCTGACCAAAATGAGAATCATTGGACAAGGGGGGAAGAACTTCGTATGACATCGCTTCAGATTATGTGTCTGTAGTGTGAAATAATTTTTATTTAACAGAACTGCGCACCATGAAGTGATTTCTCTGAGACCATGATAGATTTCCCATCGATCCTGACCAAAATGAAAATCAATGGACAAAGGGTGAAGAAATTCTTATGACATCGCTTCAGATTAGGGCCTGTACTGGGAAATAATTTTTTCTTTGGTGGATAGATTTTAGTTTGGGGTAGTCTTTCAGCATTCTAACAGAGCTACGGACTATGAAGTATGATTTCTCTAAAACCATAATAGATTTCCCATCGACCCTGACCAAATTGAGAATCATTGGGCAAAGGGTGAAGAAATTCTTATGACATCGCTTCAGATTATGTCTCTTTAGCGTGAAATAATTTTACTTAACAAAACTGCACACCATGAAGTGATTTCTCTGAGACCCAGATAGATTTCCCATCGATCCTGACCAAAATGAGAATCATTAGACAAAGGGTGAAGAAATTCTTACGACATCGCTTCAGATTACGTGTCTGTAGTGTGAAATAATTTTTGCTTTGGAGAATAGATTTTAGTTTGGGGTAGTCTTTCAACATTCTAACAGAGCTACGGACTATGAAGTATAATTTCTCTGAAACCATGATAGATTTCAAATCTATCCTGACCAAAATGAGAATCATTGGACAAAGGGTGAAGAAATTCGTATGACATCGCTTCAGATTATGTGTCTGTAGTGTTAAATAATTTTTGCTTTGGTGGATAGATTTTAGTTTGGGGTAGTCTTTTAACATTCTAACAGAGTTACGGACTATGAAGTATGATCTCTCTGAAACCATGATAGATTTTCCATCGATCCTGACCAAAATGAGAATCATTGGACAAAGGGTGAAGAAATTCTTATGACATCGCTTCAGATTATGTGTCTGTAGTGTGAAATAATTTTACTTAACAGAACTGCGAACCATGAAGTGATTTCTCTGAGACCATGATAGATTTTCCATCGATCCTGATCAAAATGAGAATCATTGGACAAAGGGTGAAGAAATTCTTATGACATCGCTTCAGATTATGTGTCTGTAGTGTTAAATAATTTTTGCTTTGGAGAATAGATTTTAGTTTGCGGTAGTCTTTCAACATTCTAACAGAGCTACGGACTATGAAGCATAATTTCTCTGAAACCATGATAGATTTCAAATCTATCCTGACCAAAATGAGAATCATTTCACAAAGGGTGAAGAAATTCGTATGATTTCGCTTCAGATTATGTCTCTTTAGTGTGAAATAATTTTACTTAACAGAACTGCGAACCATGAAGTGATTTCTCTGAGACCATGATAGATTTTCCATCGATCCTGACCAAAATGAGAATCATTGGACAAAGGGTGAAGAAATTCTTATGACATCGCTTCAGATTATGTGTCTGTAGTGTTAAATAATTTTTGCTTTGGAGAATAGATTTTAGTTTGCGGTAGTCTTTCAACATTCTAACAGAGCTACGGACTATGAAGCATAATTTCTCTGAAACCATGATAGATTTCAAATCTATCCTGACCAAAATGAGAATCATTTCACAAAGGGTGAAGAAATTCGTATGATTTCGCTTCAGATTATGTCTCTTTAGTGTGAAATAATTTTACTTAACAGAACTGCGAACCATGAAGTGATTTCTCTGAGACCATGATAGATTTTCCATCGATCCTGACCAAAATGAGAATCATGGGACAAAGGGTGAAGAAATTCGTATGACTTCGCTTCAGATTATGTCTCTTTAGCGTGAAATAATTTTACTTAACAGAACTGCGAAACATGAAGTGATTTCTCTGAAGCCATGATAGATTTCCTATCGATCCTGACCAAAATGAGAATCATTGGACAAAGGGTGAAGAAATTCGTATGACTTCGCTTCAGATTATGTCTCTTTAGTGTGGAATAATTTTACTTAACAGAACTGCGAACCATGAAGTGATTTCTCTGAGACCATGATAGATTTTCCATCGATCCTGACCAAAATGAGAATCATTGGACAATGGGTGAAGAAATTATTATGACTTCGCTTCAGATTATATTCCTTTAGTGTGAAATAATTTTACTTAACAGATCTGCGAACCATGAATTGATTTCTCTGAATCCATGATAGATTTTCCATCGATCCTGATCAAAATGAGAATCATTGGACAAAGGGTGAAGAAATACTTATGACATCGCTTCAGATTATGTGTCTGTAGTGTTAAATAATTTTTGCTTTGGTGGATAGATTTTAGTTTGGGGTAGTCTTTCAACATTCTAACAGAGTTACGGACTATGAAGTATGATCTCTCTGAAACCATGATAGATTTCCCATAGTTCCTGACCAAAATGAGAATCATTGGACAAAGAGTGAAGAAATTCTTACGACATCGCTTCAGATTACGTGTCTGTGGTGTGAAATAATTTTTCTTTAGTGGATAGATTTTCGTTTGGGGTAGTCTTTCAACATTTTAACAGAGCTACGGAATATGAAGTATGATTTCTCTGAAACCATGATAGATTTCCCATCGATCCTGACCAAAATGAAAATCATTGGACAAAGGTTGAATAAATTCTTATGACATCGGTTCAGATTATGTCTCTTTAGTGTGAAATAATATTACTTAACAGAACTGCGAACCATGAAGTGATTTCTCTGAGACCATGATAGATTTCCCATCGATCCTGACCAAAATGAGAATCATTGGACAAGGGGGGAAGAACTTCGTATGACATCGCTTCAGATTATGTGTCTGTAGTGTGAAATAATTTTTATTTAACAGAACTGCGCACCATGAAGTGATTTCTCTGAGACCATGATAGATTTCCCATCGATCCTGACCAAAATGAAAATCATTGGACAAAGGGTGAAGAAATTCTTATGACATCGCTTCAGATTAGGGCCTGTACTGGGAAATAATTTTTTCTTTAGTGGATAGATTTTAGTTTGGGGTAGTCTTTCAGCATTCTAACAGAGCTACGGACTATGAAGTATGATTTCTCTAAAACCATAATAGATTTCCCATCGACCCTGACCAAATTGAGAATCATTGGGCAAAGGGTGAAGAAATTCTTATGACATCGCTTCAGATTATGTCTCTTTAGCGTGAAATAATTTTACTTAACAAAACTGCACACCATGAAGTGATTTCTCTGAGACCAAGATAGATTTCCCATCGATCCTGACCAAAATGAGAATCATTGGACAAAGGGTGAAGAACTTCGTATGACATCGCGTCAGATTATGTGCCTGTAGTGGGAAATAATTTTTGCTTTGGTGGATAGATTTTAGTTTGGGGTAGTCTTTCAACATTCTATCAGAGCTGCGTACTATGAGGTATGATTTCTTTGAAACCATAATAGATTTCCCATCGACCCTGACCAAAATGAGAATCATTGGGCAAAGGGTGAAGAAATTCTTATGACATCGCTTCAGATTATGTCTCTTTAGTGTGAAATAATTTTACTTAACAGAACTGCGAACGAAGAAGTGATTTCTCTGAGACCATGATAGATTTCCCATCGATCCTGACCAAAATGAGAATCATTGGACAAAGGGTGAAGAAATTCTTATGACATCGCTTCAGATTATGTCTCTTTAGTGTGAAATAATTTTACTTAACAGAACTGCGAACCATGAAGTGATTTCTCTGAGACCATAATAGATTTCCCATCGACCCTGACCAAAATGAGAATCATTGGGCAAACTGTGAAGAAATTCTTATGACATCGCTTCAGATTATGTCTCTTTAGTGTGAAATAATTTTACTTAACAGAACTGCGAACGATGAAGTGATTTCTCTGAGACCATGATAGATTTCCCATCGATCCTGACCAAAATGAGAATCATTGGACAAAGGGCGAAGAAATTCTTATGACATCGCTTCAGATTATGTCTCTTTAGTGTGAAATAATTTTACTTAACAGAACTGCGAACCATGAAGTGATTTCTCTGACACCATGATAGATTTCCCATAGATCCTGACCAAAATGAGAATCATTGGACAAAGGGTGAAGAAATTCTTATGACATCGCTTCAGATTATGTCTCTTTAGTGTGAAATAATTTTACTTAACAGAACTGCGAACCATGAAGTGATTTCTCTGAGACCATGATAGATTTCCGATCGATCCTGACCAAAATGAGAATCATTGGGCAAAGGGTGAAGAAATTCTTATGACATCGCTTCAGATTATGTGCCTGTAGTGTGAAATAATTTTTGCTTTGGTGGATAGATTTTAGTTTGGGGTAGTCTTTCAACATTCTATCAGAGCTGCGTACTATGAGGTATGATTTCTTTGAAACCATAATAGATTTCCCATCGACCCTGACCAAAATGAGAATCATTGGGCAAAGGGTGAAGAAATTCTTATGACATCGCTTCAGATTATGTCTCTTTAGTGTGAAATAATTTTACTTAACAGAACTGCGAACGATGAAGTGATTTCTCTGAGACCATGATAGATTTCCCATCGATCCTGACCAAAATGAGAATCATTGGACAAAGGGCGAAGAAATTCTTATGACATCGCTTCAGATTATGTCTCTTTAGTGTGAAATAATTTTACTTAACAGAACTGCGAACCATGAAGTGATTTCTCTGAGACCATGATAGATTTCCCATAGATCCTGACCAAAATGAGAATCATTGGACAAAGGGTGAAGAAATTCTTATGACATCGCTTCAGATTATGTCTCTTTAGTGTGAAATAATTTTACTTAACAGAACTGCGAACCATGAAGTGATTTCTCTGACACCATGATAGATTTCCCATAGATCCTGACCAAAATGAGAATCATTGGACAAAGGGTGAAGAAATTCTTATGACATCGCTTCAGATTATGTCTCTTTAGTGTGAAATAATTTTACTTAACAGAACTGCGAACCATGAAGTGATTTCTCTGAGACCATGATAGATTTCCCATCGATCCTGACCAAAATGAGAATCATTGGACAAAGGGTGAAGAAATTCTTATGACATCGCTTCAGATTATGTCTCTTTAGTGTGAAATAATTTTACTTAACAGAACTGCGAACCATGAAGTGATTTCTCTGAGACCATAATAGATTTCCCATCGACCCTGACCAAAATGAGAATCATTGGGCAAACTGTGAAGAAATTCTTATGACATCGCTTCAGATTATGTCTCTTTAGTGTGAAATAATTTTACTTAACAGAACTGCGAACGATGAAGTGATTTCTCTGAGACCATGATAGATTTCCCATCGATCCTGACCAAAATGAGAATCATTGGACAAAGGGTGAAGAAATTCTTATGACATCGCTTCAGATTATGTCTCTTTAGTGTGAAATAATTTTACTTAACAGAACTGCGAACGATGAAGTGATTTCTCTGAGACCATGATAGATTTCCCATCGATCCTGACCAAAATGAGAATCATTGGACAAAGGGCGAAGAAATTCTTATGACATCGCTTCAGATTATGTCTCTTTAGTGTGAAATAATTTTACTTAACAGAACTGCGAACCATGAAGTGATTTCTCTGACACCATGATAGATTTCCCATAGATCCTGACCAAAATGAGAATCATTGGACAAAGGGCGAAGAAATTCTTATGAC
The DNA here is from genome assembly GCA_905220385.1 of Xylota sylvarum. NCBI lineage: Eukaryota > Metazoa > Arthropoda > Insecta > Diptera > Syrphidae > Xylota > Xylota sylvarum. The sequence goes on from CAJMZQ010000061.1 coordinate 1,733,801, forward strand.
ATCGCTTCAGATTATGTCTCTTTAGTGTGAAATAATTTTACTTAACAGAACTGCGAACCATGAAGTGATTTCTCTGAGACCATGATAGATTTCCCATCGATCCTGACCAAAATGAGAATCATTGGGCAAAGGGTGAAGAAATTTTTATGACATCGCTTCAGATTATGTCTCTTTAGTGTGAAATAATTTTACTTAACAGAACTGCGAACGATGAAGTGATTTCTCTGAGACCATGATAGATTTCCCATCGATCCTGACCAAAATGAGAATCATTGGGCAAAGGGTGAAGAAATTCTTATGACATCGCTTCAGATTATGTCTCTTTAGTGTGAAATAATTTTACTTAACAGAACTGCACACCATGAAGTGATTTCTCTGAGACCAAAATAGATTTCCCATCGATCCTGGCCAAAATGAGAATCATTGGACAAAGGGTGAAGAACTTCGTATGACATCGCTTCAGATTATGTGCCTGTAGTGGGAAATAATTTTTGGTTTGGTGGATAGATTTTAGTTTGGGGTAGTCTTTCAGCATTCTAACAGAGCTACGGACTATGAAGTATGATTTCTCTAAAACCATAATAGATTTCCCATCGACCCTGACCAAAATGAGAATCATTGGGCAAAGGGTGAAGAAATTCTTATGACATCGCTTCAGATTATGTGCCTGTAGTGTGAAATAATTTTTGCTTTGGTGGATAGATTTTAGTTTGGGGTAGTGTTTCAACATTCTAACAGAGCTACGGACTATGAAGTATGATTTCTCTGAAACCATGATAGATTTCCCATCTATCCTGACCAAAATGAGAATCATTGGACAAAGGGTGAAGAAATTCTTATGACCTCGTTTCATATTATGTGCCTGTGATGTGAAATAATTTTTCTTTAGTGGATAGATTTTCGTTTGGGGTAGTCTTTCAACATTTTAACAGAGCTACGGAATATGAAGTATGATTTCTCTGAAACCATGATAGATTTCCCATCGACCCCGACCAAAATGAGAATCATTGGACAAAGGGTAAAGAAATTCTTATGACATCGCTACAGATTATGTCTCTTTAGTGTGAAATAATTTTACTTAACAGAACTGCGAACCATGAAGTGATTTCTTTGAGACCATGATAGATTTCCCATCGATCCTGAGCAAAATGAGAATCATTGGACAAAGGGTGAAGAACTTCGTATGACATCGCTTCAGATTATGTGTCTGTAGTGTGAAATAATTTTTGCTTTGTTGGATAGATTTTAGTTTGGGGTAGTCTTTCAACATTCTAAAAGAGCTACGGACTACGAACTATGATTTCTCGGAAACCATGATAGATTTCCCATCGATCCTGACCAAAATGAGAATCATTGGAAAAGGGGTGAAGAAGTTCTTATGACATCGCTTCAGATTGTGTCCCTTTAGTGTGAAATAATTTTACTTAACAGAACTGCGAACCATGAAGTGATTTCTCTGAAACCATGATAGATTTCCCATCGATCCTGACCAAAATGAGAATCATTGGACAAGGGGGGAAGAACTTCGTATGACATCGCTTCAGATTATGTGTCTGTAGTGTGAAATAATTTTTATTTAACAGAACTGCGCACCATGAAGTGATTTCTCTGAGACCATGATAGATTTCCCATCGATCCTGACCAAAATGAGAATCATTGGACAAAGGGTGAAGAAATTCTTATGACATCGCTTCAGATTAGGGCCTGTAGTGGGAAATAATTTTTTCTTTGGTGGATAGATTTTAGTTTGGGGTAGTCTTTCACCATTCTAACAGAGCTACGGACTATGAAGTATGATTTCTCTAAAACCATAATAGATTCCAAATAGATTCTTACCAAAATGAGAATCATTGGACAAAGGTTTAATAAATTCTTATGAAATCGCTTCAGATTAGTGTGAAATAATGTGAAAGGATCGATGGGAAATCTATCATGGTTTCAGAGAAATCGTACCTCATATTCCGTAGCTCTGTTAGAATGTTGAAAGACTACCCCAAACTAAAATCTATCCAGCAAAGCAAAAATTATTTCACACTAAAGACACATAATCTGAAGCGATGTCATAAGAATTACTTCACCCTTTGTCCAATGATTCTCATTTCGGTCAGGATCGATGGGAAATCTATCATGGTCTCAGAGAAATCACTTCATGGTTCGCAGTTCTGTTAAGTAAAATTATTTCACACTAAAGAGACATAATCTGAAGCGATGTCATAAGAATTTTTTCACCCTTTGTCCAACGATTATCATTTTGGTCAGGATCGATGGGAAATCTATCATGGTCTCAAAGAAATCACTTCATGGTTCGCAGTTCTGTTAAGTAAAATTATTTCACACTAAAGAGACATAATCTGAAGCGATGTCATAAGAATTTCTTCACCCTTTGTCCAACGATTATCATTTTGGTCAGGATCGATGGGAAATCTATCATCGTTTCAGAGAAATCATACTTCATAGTCCGTAGCTCTGTTAGAATGTTGAAAGACTACCCCAAACTAAAATCTATCCAGCAAAGCAAAAATTATTTCACACTAAAGACACATAATCTGAAGCGATGTCATAAGAATTTCTTCACCCTTTGTCCAACGATTATCATTTTGGTCAGGATCGATGGGAAATCTATTATGGTTTCAGAGAAATCACTTCATGGTTCGCAGTTCTGTTAAGTAAAATTATTTCACACTAAAGAGACATAATCTGAAGCGCTGTCATAAGAATTTCTTCACCCTTTGTCCAACGATTATCATTTTGGTCAGGATCGGTGGGAAATCTATCATGGTCTCAAAGAAATCACTTCATGGTCCGCAGTTCTGTTAAGTAAAATTATTTCACACTAAAGAGACATAATCTGAAGCGATGTCATAAGAATTTCTTCACCCTTTGTCCAATGATTCTCATTTTGGTCAGGATCGATGGGAAATCTATCATGGTCTCAGAGAAATCACTTCATGGTTCGCAGTTCTGTTAAGTAAAATTATTTCACACTAAAGAGACATAATCTGAAGCGAAGTCTTAAGAATTTCTTCACCCTTTGTCCAATGATTCTCATTTTGGTCAGGATAGATGGGAAATCTATCATGGTTTCAGAGAAATCATACTTCATAGTCTGTAGCTCTGTTAGAATGTTGAAAGACTACCCCAAACTAAAATCTATCCACCAAAGCAAAAATTATTTCACACTACAGACACATAATCTGAAGCGATGTCATACGAAGTTCTTCACCCTTTGTCCAATGATTCTCATTTTGGTCAAGATCGATGGGAAATCTATCATGGTCTCAGAGAAATCACTTCATGGTTCGCAGTTCTGTTAAGTAAAATTATTTCACACTAAAGAGACATAATCTGAAGCGATGTCATAAGAATTTCTTCACCCGTTGTCCAATGATTCTCATTTTGGTCAGGATCGATGGGAAATCTATCATGGTTTCAGAGAAATTATACTTCATAGTCCGTAGCTCTGTTAGAATGTTGGAGGACTACCCCAAACTAAAATCTATCCACCAAAGCAAAAATTATTTCACACTACAGGCACATAATCTGAAGCGATGTCATAAGAATTTCTTCACCCTTTGCCCAATGATTCTCATTTTGGTCAGGATCGATCGGAAATCTATCATGGTCTCAGAGAAATAACTTCATGGTTCGCAGTTCTGTTAAGTAAAATTATTTCACACTAAAGAGACATAATCTGAAGCGATGTCATAAGAATTTCTTCACCCTTTGTACAATGATTCTCATTTTGGTCAGGATCTATGGGAAATCTATCATGGTGTCAGAGAAATCACTTCATGGTTCGCAGTTCTGTTAAGTAAAATTATTTCACACTAAAGAGACATAATCTGAAGCGATGTCATAAGAATTTCTTCGCCCTTTGTCCAATGATTCTCATTTTGGTCAGGATCGATGGGAAATCTATCATGGTCTCAGAGAAATCACTTCATGGTTCGCAGTTCTGTTAAGTAAAATTATTTCACACTAAAGAGACATAATTTGAAGCGATGTCATAAGAATTTCTTCACCCTTTGTCCAACGATTATCATTTTGGTCAGCATCGATGGGAAATCTATCATGGTCTCAGAGAAATCACTTCATGGTTCGCAGTTCTGTTAAGTAAAATTATTTCAAACTAAAGAGACATAATCTGAAGCGATGTCATAAGAATTTCTTCACCCTTTTTCCAACGATTATCATTTTGGTCAGGATCGATGGGAAATCTATCATGGTCTCAGAGAAATCACTTCATGGTTCGCAGTTCTGTTAAGTAAAATTATTTCACACTAAAGAGACATAATCTGAAGCGATGTCATAAGAATTTCTTCACCCTTTGTCCAACGATTATCATTTTGGTCAGGATCGATGGGAAATCTATCATGGTCTCAGAGAAATCACTTCATGGTCCGTAACTCTGCTAGAATGTTGAAAGACTACCCCAAACTAAAATCTATCCACCAAAGCAAAAATTATTTCACACTACAGACACATAATCTGAAGCAATGTCATACGAAGTCCTTCAGCCTTTGTCCAATGACTCTCATTTTGGTCAGGATCGATGGGAAATCTATCATGGTCTCAGAGAAATCACTTCATGGTTCGCAGTTCTGTTAAGTAAAATTATTTCACACTAAACAGACATAATCTGAAGCGATGTCATAAGAATTTCTTCACCCGTTGTCCAATGATTCTCATTTTGGTCAGGATCTATGGGAAATCTATCATGGTGTCAGAGAAATCACTTCATGGTTCGCAGTTCTGTTAAGTAAAATTATTTCACACTAGACAGACATAATCTGAAGCGATGTCATAAGAATTTCTTCACCCTTTGTCCAATGATTCTCATTTTGGTCAGGATCTATGGGAAATCTATCATGGTGTCAGAGAAATCACTTCATGGTTCGCAGTTCTGTTAAGTAAAATTATTTCACACTAAAGACACATAATCTGAAGCGATGTCATAAGAATTACTTCACCCTTTGTCCAATGATTCTCATTTTGGTCAGGATCGATGGGAAATCTATCATGGTCTCAGATAAATCACTTCATGGTTCGCAGTTCTGTTAAGTAAAATTATTTCACACTAAAGAGACATAATCTGAAGCGGTTTCATAAGAATTTCTTCACCCTTTGTCCAACGATTATCATTTTGGTCAGGATCGATGGGAAATCTATCGTCGTTTCAGAGAAATCATACTTCATAGTCCGTAGCTCTGTTAGAATGTTGAACGACTACCCCAAACTAAAATCTATCCACCAAAGCAAAAATTATTTCACACTAAAGACACATAATCTGAAGCGATGTCATAAGAATTTCTTCACCCTTTGTCCAATGATTCTCATTTTGGTCAGGATCGATGGGAGATCTATCATGGTCTCAGAGAAATCACTTCATGGTTCGCAGTTCTGTTAAGTAAAATTATTTCAAACTAAAGAGACATAATCTGAAGCGATGTCATAAGAATTTCTTCACCCTTTGTCCAACGATTATCATTTTGGTCAGGATCGATGGGAAATCTATCATGGTCTCAAAGAAATCACTTCATGGTTCGCAGTTCTGTTAAGTAAAATTATTTCACACTAAAGAGACATAATCTGAAGCGATGTCATAAGAATTTCTTCACCCTTTGTCCAACGATTATCATTTTGGTCAGGATCGATGGGAAATCTATCATCGTTTCAGAGAAATCATACTTCATAGTCCGTAGCTCTGTTAGAATGTTGAAAGACTACCCCAAACTAAAATCTATCCAGCAAAGCAAAAATTATTTCACACTAAAGACACATAATCTGAAGCGATGTCATAAGAATTTCTTCACCCTTTGTCCAACGATTATCATTTTGGTCAGGATCGATGGGAAATCTATTATGGTTTCAGAGAAATCACTTCATGGTTCGCAGTTCTGTTAAGTAAAATTATTTCACACTAAAGAGACATAATCTGAAGCGATGTCATAAGAATTTCTTCACCCTTTGTCCAACGATTATCATTTTGGTCAGGATCGGTGGGAAATCTATCATGGTCTCAAAGAAATCACTTCATGGTCCGCAGTTCTGTTAAGTAAAATTATTTCACACTAAAGAGACATAATCTGAAGCGATGTCATAAGAATTTCTTCACCCTTTGTCCAATGATTCTCATTTTGGTCAGGATCGATGGGAAATCTATCATGGTCTCAGAGAAATCACTTCATGGTTCGCAGTTCTGTTAAGTAAAATTATTTCACACTAAAGAGACATAATCTGAAGCGAAGTCATAAGAATTTCTTCACCCTTTGTCCAATGATTCTCATTTTGGTCAGGATAGATGGGAAATCTATCATGGTTTCAGAGAAATCATACTTCATAGTCCGTAGCTCTGTTAGAATGTTGAAACACTACCCCAAACTAAAATCTATCCACCAAAGCAAAAATTATTTCACACTACAGACACTTAATCTGAAGCGATGTCATACGAAGTTCTTCACCCTTTGTCCAATGATTCTCATTTTGGTCAGGATAGATGGGAAATCTATCATGGTCTCAGAGAAATCACTTCATGGTTCGCAGTTCTGTTAAGTAAAATTATTTCACACTAAAGAGACATAATCTGAAGCGATGTCATAAGAATTTCTTCACCCTTTGTCCAATGATTCTCATTTTGGTCAGGATCGATGGGAAATCTATCATGGTCTCAGAGAAATCACTTCATGGTTCGCAGTTCTGTTAAGTAAAATTATTTCACACTAAAGAGACATAATCTGAAGCGATGTCATAAGAATTTCTTCACCCTTTGTCCAATGATTCTCATTTTGGTCAGGATCGATGGGAAATCTATCATGGTCTCAGAGAAATCACTTCATGGTTCGCAGTTCTGTTAAGTAAAATTATTTCACACTAAATCACACACTAAAATGGGAAATCTATCATGGTTTCAGAGAAATCATACTTCATAGTCCGTAGCTCTGTTAGAATGTTGAAAGACTACCCCAAACTAAAATCTATCCACCAAAGCAAAAATTATTTCACACTACAGACACATAATCTGAAGCGATGTCATAAGAATTTCTTTACCCTTTGCCCAATGATTCTCATTTTGGTCAGGATCGATCGGAAATCTATCATGGTCTCAGAGAAATCACTTCATGGTTCGCAGTTCTGTTAAGTAAAATTATTTCACACTAAAGACACATAATCTGAAGCGATGTCATAAGAATTACTTCACCCTTTGTCCAATGATTCTCATTTTGGTCAGGATCGATGGGAAATCTATCATGGTCTCAGAGAAATCACTTCATGGTTCGCAGTTCTGTTAAGTAAAATTATTTCACACTAAAGAGACATAATCTGAAGCGGTTTCATAAGAATTTCTTCACCCTTTGTCCAACGATTATCATTTTGGTCAGGATCGATGGGAAATCTATCATGGTTTCAGAGAAATCATACTTCATAGTCCGTAGCTCTGTTAGAATGTTGAACGACTACCCCAAACTAAAATCTATCCACCAAAGCAAAAATTATTTCACACTAAAGACACATAATCTGAAGCGATGTCATAAGAATTACTTCACCCTTTGTCCAATGATTCTCATTTTGGTCAGGATAGATGGGAAATCTATCATGGTCTCAGAGAAATCACTTCATGGTTCGCAGTTCTGTTAAGTAAAAATTATTTCACACTACAGACACATAATCTGAAGCGATGTCATAAGAATTTCTTCACCCTTTGTCCAATGATTCTCATTTTGGTCAGGATCTATGGGAAATCTATTATGGTTTCAGAGAAATCATACTTCATAGTCCGTAGCTCTGTTAGAATGTTGAAAGACTACCCCAAACTAAAATCTATCCACCAAAGCAAAAATTATTTCACACTACAGACACATAATCTGAAGCGATGTCATAAGAATTTCTTCACCCTTTGTCCAATGATTCTCATTTTGGTCAGGATCGATGGGAAATCTATCATGGTCTCAGAGAAATCACTTCATGGTTCGCAGTTCTGTTAAGTAAAATTATTTCACACAAAAGAGACATAATCTGAAGCGAAGTCATAAGAATTTCTTCGCCCTTTGTCAATGATTCTCATTTTGGTCAGGATCGATGGGAAATCTATCATGGTTTCAGAGAAATCATACTTCATAGTCCGTAGCTCTGTTAGAATGTTGAAAGACTAATCCAAACTAAAATCTACCCAGCAAAGCAAAAATTATTTCACACTACAGACACATAATCTGAAACGATGTCATAAGAATTTCTTCACCCTTTTTCCAATGATTCTCATTTTAGTCAGGATAGATGGGAAATCTATCATGGTTTCAGAGAAATCATACTTCATAGTCCGTAGCTCTGTTAGAATGTTGAAAGACTACCCCAAACTAAAATCTATCCACCAAAGCAAAAATTATTTCACACTACAGACACATAATCTGAAGCGATGTCATAAGAATTTCTTCACCCTTTGTCCAATGATTCTCATTTTGGTCAGGATCGATGGGAAATCTATCATGGTCTCAGAGAAATCACTTCATGGTTCGCAGTTCTGTTAAGTAAAATTATTTCACACTAAAGAGACATAATCTGAAGCGAAGTCATAAGAATTTCTTCACCCTGTGTCCAACGATTATCATTTTGGTCAGGATCGATGGGAAATCTATCATGGTCTCAGAGAAATCACTTCATGGTTCGCAGTTCTGTTAAGTAAAATTATTTCACACTAAAGAGACATAATCTGAAGCGATGTTATAAGAATTTCTTCACCCTTTGTCCAACGATTATCATTTTGGTCAGGATCGATGGGAAATCTATCATCGTTTCAGAGAAATCATACTTCATAGTCCGTAGCTCTGTTAGAATGTTGAAAGACTAACCCAAACTAAAATCTATCCACCAAAGCAAAAATTATTTCACACTACAGACACATAATCTGAAGCGATGTCATAAGAATTTCTTCACCCTTTGTCCAACGATAATCATTTTGGTCAGGATCGATGGGAAATCTATCATGGTCTCAAAGAAATCACTTCATGGTTCGCAGTTCTGTTAAGTAAAATTATTTCACACTAAAGAGACATAATCTGAAGCGATGTCATAACAATTTCTTCACCCTTTGTCCAACGATTTACATTTTGGTCAGGATCGATGGGAAATCTATCAGGGTCTCACAGAAATCACTTCATGGTTCGCAGTTCTGTTAAGTAAAATTATTTCACACTAAAGAGACATAATTTGAAGCGATGTCATAAGAATCTCTTCACCCTTTGTCCAACGATTATCATTTTGGTCAGGATCGATGGGAAATCTATCATGGTCTCAGAGAAATCACTTCATGGTTCGCAGTTCTGTTAAGTAAAATTATTTCACACTAAAGAGACATAATCTGAAGCGATGTCATAAGGATTTCTTCACCCTTTGTCCAACGATAATCATTTTGGTCAGGATCGATGGGAAATCTATCATGGTCTCAAAGAAATCACTTCATGGTTCGCAGTTCTGTTAAGTAAAATTATTTCACACTAAAGAGACATAATCTGAAGCGATGTCATAAGAATTTCTTCACCCTTTGTCCAACGATTATCATTTTGGTCAGGATCGATGGGAAATCTATCATCGTTTCAGAGAAATCATACTTCATAGTCCGTAGCTCTGTTAGAATGTTGGAGGACTACCCCAAACTAAAATCTATCCACCAAAGCAAAAATTATTTCACACTACAGACACATAATCTGAAGCGATGTCATACGAAGTTCTTCACCCTTTGTCCAATGATTCTCATTTTGGTCAGGATAGATGGGAAATCTATCATGGTCTCAGAGAAATCACTTCATGGTCCGCAGTTCTGTTAAGTAAAATTATTTCACACTAAAGAGACATAATCTGAAGCGATGTCATAAGAATTTCTTCACCCTTTGTCCAATGATTCTCATTTTGGTCAGGATCGATGGGAAATCTTTCATGGTTTCAGAGAAATCATACTTCATAGTCCGTAGCTCTGTTAGAATGTTGAAAGACTACCCCAAACTAAAATCTATCCACCAAAGCAAAAATTATTTCACACTACAGACACATAATCTGAAGCGATGTCATAAGAATTTCTTCACCCTTTGTCCAATGATTCTCATTTTGGTCAGGATCGATGGGAAATCTATCATGGTCTCAGAGAAATCACTTCATGGTTCGCAGTTCTGTTAAGTAAAATTATTTCACACAAAAGAGACATAATCTGAAGCGAAGTCATAAGAATTTCTTCGCCCTTTGTCCAATGATTCTCATTTTGGTCAGGATCGATGGGAAATCTATCATGGTTTCAGAGAAATCATACTTCATAGTCCGTAGCTCTGTTAGAATGTTGAAAGACTACCCCAAACTAAAATCTACCCAGCAAAGCAAAAATTATTTCACACTACAGACACATAATCTGAAACGATGTCATAAGAATTTCTTCACCCTTTTTCCAATGATTCTCATTTTGGTCAGGATAGATGGGAAATCTATCATGGTTTCAGAGAAATCATACTTCACAGTCCGTAGCTCTGTTAGAATGTTGAAAGACTACCCCAAACTAAAATCTATCCACCAAAGCAAAAATTATTTCACACTACAGACACATAATCTGAAGCGATGTCATAAGAATTTCTTCACCCTTTGTCCAATGATTCTCATTTTGGTCAGGATCGATGGGATATCTATCATGGTCTCAGAGAAATCACTTCATGGTTCGCAGTTCTGTTAAGTAAAATTATTTCACACTAAAGAGACATAATCTGAAGCGAAGTCATAAGAATTTCTTCACCCTGTGTCCAACGATTATCATTTTGGTCAGGATCGATGGGAAATCTATCATGGTCTCAGAGAAATCACTTCATGGTTCGCAGTTCTGTTAAGTAAAATTATTTCACACTAAAGAGACATAATCTGAAGCGATGTTATAAGAATTTCTTCACCCTTTGTCCAACGATTATCATTTTGGTCAGGATCGATGGGAAATCTATCATCGTTTCAGAGAAATCATACTTCATAGTCCGTAGCTCTGTTAGAATGTTGAAAGACTAACCCAAACTAAAATCTATCCACCAAAGCAAAAATTATTTCACACTACAGACACATAATCTGAAGCGATGTCATAAGAATTTCTTCACCCTTTGTCCAACGATAATCATTTTGGTCAGGATCGATGGGAAATCTATCATGGTCTCAAAGAAATCACTTCATGGTTCGCAGTTCTGTTAAGTAAAATTATTTCACACTAAAGAGACATAATCTGAAGCGATATTATAAGAATTTCTTCACCCTTTGTCCAACGCCTATCATTTTGGTCAGGATCGATTGGAAATCTATCAGGGTCTCAGAGAAATCACTTCATGGTTCGCAGTTCTGTTAAGTAAAATTATTTCACACTAAAGAGACATAATTTGAAGCGATGTCATAAGAATTTCTTCACCCTTTGTCCAACGATTATCATTTTGGTCAGGATCGATGGGAAATCTATCATCGTTTCAGAGAAATCATACTTCATAGTCCGAAGCTCTGTAAGAATGTTGAAAGACTACCCCAAACTAAAATCTATCCAGCAAAGCAAAAATTATTTCACACTAAAGACACAGAATCTGAAACGATGTCATAAGAATTACTTCACCCTTTGTCCAATGATTCTCATTTTGGTCAGGATCGATGGGAAATCTATCATGGTCTCAAAGAAATCACTTCATGGTCCGCAGTTTTGTTAAGTAAAATTATTTCACACTAAAGAGACATAATCTGAAGCGATGTCATAACAATTTCTTCACCCTTTGTCCAACGATTTACATTTTGGTCAGGATCGATGGGAAATCTATCAGGGTCTCACAGAAATCACTTCATGGTTCGCAGTTCTGTTAAGTAAAATTATTTCACACTAGAGAGACATAATTTGAAGCGATGTCATAAGAATCTCTTCACCCTTTGTCCAACGATTATCATTTTGGTCAGGATCGATTCTATCATGGTCTCAGAGAAATCACTTCATGGTTCGCAGTTCTGTTAAGTAAAATTATTTCACACTAAAGAGACATAATCTGAAGCGATGTCATAAGGATTTCTTCACCCTTTGTCCAACGATTATCATTTTGGTCAGGATCGATGGGAAATCTATCATCGTTTCAGAGAAATCATACTTCATAGTCCGTAGCTCTGTTAGAATGTTGGAGGACTACCCCAAACTAAAATCTATCCACCAAAGCAAAAATTATTTCACACTACAGACACATAATCTGAAGCGATGTCATACGAAGTTCTTCACCCTTTGTCCAATGATTCTCATTTTGGTCAGGATCGATGGGAAATCTATCATGGTCTCAGAGAAATCACTTCATGGTTCGCAGTTCTGTTAAGTAAAATTATTTCACACTAAAGAGACATAATCTGAAGCGATGTCATAAGAATTTCTTTACCCTTTGTCCAACGATTATCATTTTGGTCAGGATCGATGGGAAATCTATCATGGTCTCAAAGAAATCACTTCATGGTCCGCAGTTCTGTTAAGTAAAATTATTTCACACTAAAGAGACATAATCTGAAGCGATGTCATAACAATTTCTTCACCCTTTGTCCAACGATTTACATTTTGGTCAGGATCGATGGGAAATCTATCAGGGTCTCAGAGAAATCACTTCATGGTTCGCAGTTCTGTTAAGTAAAATTATTTCACACTAAAGAGACATAATTTGAAGCGATGTCATAAGAATCTCTTCACCCTTTGTCCAACGATTATCATTTTGGTCAGGATCGTTGGGAAATCTATCATGGTCTCAGAGAAATCACTTCATGGTTCGCAGTTCTGTTAAGTAAAATTATTTCACACTAAAGAGACATAATCTGAAGCGATGTCATAAGGATTTCTTCACCCTTTGTCCAACGATTATCATTTTGGTCAGGATCGATGGGAAATCTATCATCGTTTCAGAGAAATCATACTTCATAGTCCGTAGCTCTGTTAGAATGTTGGAGGACTACCCCAAACTAAAATCTATCCACCAAAGCAAAAATTATTTCACACTACAGACACATAATCTGAAGCGATGTCATACGAAGTTCTTCACCCTTTGTCCAACGATTTACATTTTGGTCAGGATCGATGGGAAATCTATCAGGGTCTCAGAGAAATCACTTCATGGTTCGCAGTTCTGTTAAGTAAAAATTATTTCACACTACAGACACATAATCTGAAGCGATGTCATAAGAATTTCTTCACCCTTTGTCCAATGATTCTCATTTTGGTCAGGATCTATGGGAAATCTATTATGGTTTCAGAGAAATCATACTTCATAGTCCGTAGCTCTGTTAGAATGTTGAAAGACTACCCCAAACTAAAATCTATCCAGCAAAGCAAAAATTATTTCACACTAAAGACACAGAATCTGAAACGATGTCATAAGAATTACTTCACCCTTTGTCCAATGATTCTCATTTTGGTCAGGATCGATGGGAAATCTATCATGGTCTCAAAGAAATCACTTCATGGTCCGCAGTTCTGTTAAGTAAAATTATTTCACACTAAAGAGACATAATCTGAAGCGATGTCATAACAATTTCTTCACCCTTTGTCCAACGATTTACATTTTGGTCAGGATCGATGGGAAATCTATCAGGGTCTCACAGAAATCACTTCATGGTTCGCAGTTCTGTTAAGTAAAATTATTTCACACTAGAGAGACATAATTTGAAGCGATGTCATAAGAATCTCTTCACCCTTTGTCCAACGATAATCATTTTGGTCAGGATCGATGGGAAATCTATCAGGGTCTCAGAGAAATCACTTCATGGTTCGCAGTTCTGTTAAGTAAAAATTATTTCACACTACAGACACATAATCTGAAGCGATGTCATAAGAATTTCTTCACCCTTTGTCCAATGATTCTCATTTTGGTCAGGATCTATGGGAAATCTATTATGGTTTCAGAGAAATCATACTTCATAGTCCGTAGCTCTGTTAGAATGTTGAAAGACTACCCCAAACTAAAATCTATCCACCAAAGCAAAAATTATTTCACACTACAGACACATAATCTGAAGCGATGTCATAAGAATTTCTTCACCCTTTGTCCAACGATAATCATTTTGGTCAGGATCGATGGGAAATCTATCAGGGTCTCAGAGAAATCACTTCATGGTTCGCAGTTCTGTTAAGTAAAAATTATTTCACACTACAGACACATAATCTGAAGCGATGTCATAAGAATTTCTTCACCCTTTGTCCAACGATAATCATTTTGGTCAGGATCGATGGGAAATCTATCAGGGTCTCAGAGAAATCACTTCATGGTTCGCAGTTCTGTTAAGTAAAAATTATTTCACACTACAGACACATGATCTGAAGCGATGTCATAAGAATTTCTTCACCCTTTGTCCAATGATTCTCATTTTGGTCAGGATCTATGGGAAATCTATTATGGTTTCAGAGAAATCATACTTCATAGTCCGTAGCTCTGTTAGAATGTTGAAAGACTACCCCAAACTAAAATCTATCCACCAAAGCAAAAATTATTTCACACTACAGACACATAATCTGAAGCGATGTCATAAGAATTTCTTCACCCTTTGTCCAATGATTCTCATTTTGGTCAGGATCGATGGGAAATCTATCATGGTCTCAGAGAAATCACTTCATGGTTCGCAGTTCTGTTAAGTAAAATTATTTCACACAAAAGAGACATAATCTGAAGCGAAGTCATAAGAATTTCTTCGCCCTTTGTCAATGATTCTCATTTTGGTCAGGATCGATGGGAAATCTATCATGGTTTCAGAGAAATCATACTTCATAGTCCGTAGCTCTGTTAGAATGTTGAAAGACTAATCCAAACTAAAATCTACCCAGCAAAGCAAAAATTATTTCACACTACAGACACATAATCTGAAACGATGTCATAAGAATTTCTTCACCCTTTTTCCAATGATTCTCATTTTAGTCAGGATAGATGGGAAATCTATCATGGTTTCAGAGAAATCATACTTCATAGTCCGTAGCTCTGTTAGAATGTTGAAAGACTACCCCAAACTAAAATCTATCCACCAAAGCAAAAATTATTTCACACTACAGACACATAATCTGAAGCGATGTCATAAGAATTTCTTCACCCTTTGTCCAATGATTCTCATTTTGGTCAGGATCGATGGGAAATCTATCATGGTCTCAGAGAAATCACTTCATGGTTCGCAGTTCTGTTAAGTAAAATTATTTCACACTAAAGAGACATAATCTGAAGCGAAGTCATAAGAATTTCTTCACCCTGTGTCCAACGATTATCATTTTGGTCAGGATCGATGGGAAATCTATCATGGTCTCAGAGAAATCACTTCATGGTTCGCAGTTCTGTTAAGTAAAATTATTTCACACTAAAGAGACATAATCTGAAGCGATGTTATAAGAATTTCTTCACCCTTTGTCCAACGATTATCATTTTGGTCGGGATCGATGGGAAATCTATCATCGTTTCAGAGAAATCATACTTCATAGTCCGTAGCTCTGTTAGAATGTTGAAAGACTAACCCAAACTAAAATCTATCCACCAAAGCAAAAATTATTTCACACTACAGACACATAATCTGAAGCGATGTCATAAGAATTTCTTCACCCTTTGTCCAACGATAATCATTTTGGTCAGGATCGATGGGAAATCTATCATGGTCTCAAAGAAATCACTTCATGGTTCGCAGTTCTGTTAAGTAAAATTATTTCACACTAAAGAGACATAATCTGAAGCGATGTCATAACAATTTCTTCACCCTTTGTCCAACGATTTACATTTTGGTCAGGATCGATGGGAAATCTATCAGGGTCTCACAGAAATCACTTCATGGTTCGCAGTTCTGTTAAGTAAAATTATTTCACACTAAAGAGACATAATTTGAAGCGATGTCATAAGAATCTCTTCACCCTTTGTCCAACGATTATCATTTTGGTCAGGATCGATGGGAAATCTATCATGGTCTCAGAGAAATCACTTCATGGTTCGCAGTTCTGTTAAGTAAAATTATTTCACACTAAAGAGACATAATCTGAAGCGATGTCATAAGGATTTCTTCACCCTTTGTCCAACGATAATCATTTTGGTCAGGATCGATGGGAAATCTATCATGGTCTCAAAGAAATCACTTCATGGTTCGCAGTTCTGTTAAGTAAAATTATTTCACACTAAAGAGACATAATCTGAAGCGATGTCATAAGAATTTCTTCACCCTTTGTCCAACGATTATCATTTTGGTCAGGATCGATGGGAAATCTATCATCGTTTCAGAGAAATCATACTTCATAGTCCGTAGCTCTGTTAGAATGTTGGAGGACTACCCCAAACTAAAATCTATCCACCAAAGCAAAAATTATTTCACACTACAGACACATAATCTGAAGCGATGTCATACGAAGTTCTTCACCCTTTGTCCAATGATTCTCATTTTGGTCAGGATAGATGGGAAATCTATCATGGTCTCAGAGAAATCACTTCATGGTCCGCAGTTCTGTTAAGTAAAATTATTTCACACTAAAGAGACATAATCTGAAGCGATGTCATAAGAATTTCTTCACCCTTTGTCCAATGATTCTCATTTTGGTCAGGATCGATGGGAAATCTATCATGGTTTCAGAGAAATCATACTTCATAGTCCGTAGCTCTGTTAGAATGTTGAAAGACTACCCCAAACTAAAATCTATCCACCAAAGCAAAAATTATTTCACACTACAGACACATAATCTGAAGCGATGTCATAAGAATTTCTTCACCCTTTGTCCAATGATTCTCATTTTGGTCAGGATCGATGGGAAATCTATCATGGTCTCAGAGAAATCACTTCATGGTTCGCAGTTCTGTTAAGTAAAATTATTTCACACAAAAGAGACATAATCTGAAGCGAAGTCATAAGAATTTCTTCGCCCTTTGTCCAATGATTCTCATTTTGGTCAGGATCGATGGGAAATCTATCATGGTTTCAGAGAAATCATACTTCATAGTCCGTAGCTCTGTTAGAATGTTGAAAGACTACCCCAAACTAAAATCTACCCAGCAAAGCAAAAATTATTTCACACTACAGACACATAATCTGAAACGATGTCATAAGAATTTCTTCACCCTTTTTCCAATGATTCTCATTTTGGTCAGGATAGATGGGAAATCTATCATGGTTTCAGAGAAATCATACTTCACAGTCCGTAGCTCTGTTAGAATGTTGAAAGACTACCCCAAACTAAAATCTATCCACCAAAGCAAAAATTATTTCACACTACAGACACATAATCTGAAGCGATGTCATAAGAATTTCTTCACCCTTTGTCCAATGATTCTCATTTTGGTCAGGATCGATGGGATATCTATCATGGTCTCAGAGAAATCACTTCATGGTTCGCAGTTCTGTTAAGTAAAATTATTTCACACTAAAGAGACATAATCTGAAGCGAAGTCATAAGAATTTCTTCACCCTGTGTCCAACGATTATCATTTTGGTCAGGATCGATGGGAAATCTATCATGGTCTCAGAGAAATCACTTCATGGTTCGCAGTTCTGTTAAGTAAAATTATTTCACCCTAAAGAGACATAATCTGAAGCGATGTTATAAGAATTTCTTCACCCTTTGTCCAACGATTATCATTTTGGTCAGGATCGATGGGAAATCTATCATCGTTTCAGAGAAATCATACTTCATAGTCCGTAGCTCTGTTAGAATGTTGAAAGACTAACCCAAACTAAAATCTATCCACCAAAGCAAAAATTATTTCACACTACAGACACATAATCTGAAGCGATGTCATAAGAATTTCTTCACCCTTTGTCCAACGATAATCATTTTGGTCAGGATCGATGGGAAATCTATCATCGTTTCAGAGAAATCATACTTCATAGTCCGTAGCTCTGTTAGAATGTTGGAGGACTACCCCAAACTAAAATCTACCCAGCAAAGCAAAAATTATTTCACACTACAGACACATAATCTGAAGCGATGTCATAAGAATTTCTTCACCCTTTTTCCAATGATTCTCATTTTGGTCAGGATAGATGGGAAATCTATCATGGTTTCAGAGAAATCATACTTCATAGTCCGTAGCTCTGTTAGAATGTTGAAAGACTAACCCAAACTAAAATCTATCCACCAAAGCAAAAATTATTTCACACTACAGACACATAATCTGAAGCGATGTCATAAGAATTTCTTCACCCTTTGTCCAACGATAATCATTTTGGTCAGGATCGATGGGAAATCTATCATGGTCTCAAAGAAATCACTTCATGGTTCGCAGTTCTGTTAAGTAAAATTATTTCACACTAAAGAGACATAATCTGAAGCGATGTTATAAGAATTTCTTCACCCTTTGTCCAACGACTATCATTTTGGTCAGGATCGATTGGAAATCTATCAGGGTCTCAGAGAAATCACTTCATGGTTCGCAGTTCTGTTAAGTAAAATTATTTCACACTAAAGAGACATAATTTGAAGCGATGTCATAAGAATTTCTTCACCCTTTGTCCAACGATTATCATTTTGGTCAGGATCGATGGGAAATCTATCATCGTTTCAGAGAAATCATACTTCATAGTCCGAAGCTCTGTTAGAATGTTGAAAGACTACCCCAAACTAAAATCTATCCAGCAAAGCAAAAATTATTTCACACTAAAGACACAGAATCTGAAACGATGTCATAAGAATTACTTCACCCTTTGTCCAATGATTCTCATTTTGGTCAGGATCGATGGGAAATCTATCATGGTCTCAAAGAAATCACTTCATGGTCCGCAGTTCTGTTAAGTAAAATTATTTCACACTAAAGAGACATAATCTGAAGCGATGTCATAACAATTTCTTCACCCTTTGTCCAACGATTTACATTTTGGTCAGGATCGATGGGAAATCTATCAGGGTCTCACAGAAATCACTTCATGGTTCGCAGTTCTGTTAAGTAAAATTATTTCACACTAGAGAGACATAATTTGAAGCGATGTCATAAGAATCTCTTCACCCTTTGTCCAACGATTATCATTTTGGTCAGGATCGATTCTATCATGGTCTCAGAGAAATCACTTCATGGTTCGCAGTTCTGTTAAGTAAAATTATTTCACACTAAAGAGACATAATCTGAAGCGATGTCATAAGGATTTCTTCACCCTTTGTCCAACGATTATCATTTTGGTCAGGATCGATGGGAAATCTATCATCGTTTCAGAGAAATCATACTTCATAGTCCGTAGCTCTGTTAGAATGTTGGAGGACTACCCCAAACTAAAATCTATCCACCAAAGCAAAAATTATTTCACACTACAGACACATAATCTGAAGCGATGTCATACGAAGTTCTTCACCCTTTGTCCAATGATTCTCATTTTGGTCAGGATCGATGGGAAATCTATCATGGTCTCAGAGAAATCACTTCATGGTTCGCAGTTCTGTTAAGTAAAATTATTTCACACTAAAGAGACATAATCTGAAGCGATGTCATAAGAATTTCTTTACCCTTTGTCCAACGATTATCATTTTGGTCAGGATCGATGGGAAATCTATCATGGTCTCAAAGAAATCACTTCATGGTCCGCAGTTCTGTTAAGTAAAATTATTTCACACTAAAGAGACATAATCTGAAGCGATGTCATAACAATTTCTTCACCCTTTGTCCAACGATTTACATTTTGGTCAGGATCGATGGGAAATCTATCAGGGTCTCAGAGAAATCACTTCATGGTTCGCAGTTCTGTTAAGTAAAATTATTTCACACTAAAGAGACATAATTTGAAGCGATGTCATAAGAATCTCTTCACCCTTTGTCCAACGATTATCATTTTGGTCAGGATCGTTGGGAAATCTATCATGGTCTCAGAGAAATCACTTCATGGTTCGCAGTTCTGTTAAGTAAAATTATTTCACACTAAAGAGACATAATCTGAAGCGATGTCATAAGGATTTCTTCACCCTTTGTCCAACGATTATCATTTTGGTCAGGATCGATGGGAAATCTATCATCGTTTCAGAGAAATCATACTTCATAGTCCGTAGCTCTGTTAGAATGTTGGAGGACTACCCCAAACTAAAATCTATCCACCAAAGCAAAAATTATTTCACACTACAGACACATAATCTGAAGCGATGTCATACGAAGTTCTTCACCCTTTGTCCAACGATTTACATTTTGGTCAGGATCGATGGGAAATCTATCAGGGTCTCAGAGAAATCACTTCATGGTTCGCAGTTCTGTTAAGTAAAATTATTTCACACTAAAGAGACATAATTTGAAGCGATGTCATAACAATTTCTTCACCCTTTGTCCAACGATTTACATTTTGGTCAGGATCGATGGGAAATCTATCAGGGTCTCAGAGAAATCACTTCATGGTTCGCAGTTCTGTTAAGTAAAATTATTTCACACTAAAGAGACATAATTTGAAGCGATGTCATAAGAATCTCTTCACCCTTTGTCCAACGATAATCATTTTGGTCAGGATCGATGGGAAATCTATCATGGTCTCAAAGAAATCACTTCATGGTTCGCAGTTCTGTTAAGTAAAATTATTTCACACTAAAGAGACATAATCTGAAGCGATGTCATAAGAATTTCTTCACCCTTTGTCCAACGATTATCATTTTGGTCAGGATCGATGGGAAATCTATCATCGTTTCAGAGAAATCATACTTCATAGTCCGTAGCTCTGTTAGAATGTTTGAGGACTACCCCAAACTAAAATCTATCCACCAAAGCAAAAATTATTTCACACTACAGACACATAATCTGAAGCGATGTCATACGAAGTTCTTCACCCTTTGTCCAATGATTCTCATTTTGGTCAGGATCGATGGGAAATCTATCATGGTCTCAGAGAAATCACTTCATGGTTCGCAGTTCTGTTAAGTAAAATTATTTCACACTAAAGAGACATAATCTGAAGCGATGTCATAAGAATTTCTTCACCCTTTGTCCAACGATTATCATTTTGGTCAGGATCGATGGGAAATCTATCATCGTTTCAGAGAAATCATACTTCATAGTCCGTAGCTCTGTTAGAATGTTGGAGGACTACCCCAAACTAAAATCTACCCAGCAAAGCAAAAATTATTTCACACTACAGACACATAATCTGAAGCGATGTCATAAGAATTTCTTCACCCTTTTTCCAATGATTCTCATTTTGGTCAGGATAGATGGGAAATCTATCATGGTTTCAGAGAAATCATACTTCATAGTCCGTAGCTCTGTTAGAATGTTGAAAGACTACCCCAAACTAAAATCTATCCACCAAAGCAAAAATTATTTCACACTACAGACACATAATCTGAAGCGATGTCATAAGAATTTCTTCACCCTTTGTCCAATGATTCTCATTTTGGTCAGGATCGATGGGAAATCTATCATGGTCTCAGAGAAATCACTTCATGGTTCGCAGTTCTGTTAAGTAAAATTATTTCACACTAAAGAGACATAATCTGAAGCGAAGTCATAAGAATTTCTTCACCCTGTGTCCAACGATTATCATTTTGGTCAGGATCGATGGGAAATCTATCATGGTCTCAGAGAAATCACTTCATGGTTCGCAGTTCTGTTAAGTAAAATTATTTCACACTAAAGAGACATAATCTGAAGCGATGTTATAAGAATTTCTTCACCCTTTGTCCAACGATTATCATTTTGGTCAGGATCGATGGGAAATCTATCATCGTTTCAGAGAAATCATACTTCATAGTCCGTAGCTCTGTTAGAATGTTGAAAGACTAACCCAAACTAAAATCTATCCACCAAAGCAAAAATTATTTCACACTACAGACACATAATCTGAAGCGATGTCATAAGAATTACTTCACCCTTTGTCCAATGATTCTCATTTTGGTCAGGATCGATGGGAAATCTATCATGGTCTCAAAGAAATCACTTCATGGTTCGCAGTTCTGTTAAGTAAAATTATTTCACACTAAAGAGACATAATTTGAAGCGATGTCATAAGAATCTCTTCACCCTTTGTCCAACGATTATCATTTTGGTCAGGATCGATGGGAAATCTATCATGGTCTCAGAGAAATCACTTCATGGTTCGCAGTTCTGTTAAGTAAAATTATTTCACACTAAAGAGACATAATCTGAAGCGATGTCATAAGGATTTCTTCACGCTTTGTCCAACGATAATCATTTTGGTCAGGATCGATGGGAAATCTATCATGGTCTCAAAGAAATCACTTCATGGTTCGCAGTTCTGTTAAGTAAAATTATTTCACACTAAAGAGATATAATCTGAAGCGATGTCATAAGAATTTCTTCACCCTTTGTCCAACGATTATCATTTTGGTCAGGATCGATGGGAAATCTATCATCGTTTCAGAGAAATCATACTTCATAGTCCGTAGCTCTGTTAGAATGTTGGAGGACTACCCCAAACTAAAATCTATCCACCAAAGCAAAAATTATTTCACACTACAGACACATAATCTGAAGCGATGTCATAAGAATTTCTTCACCCTTTGTCCAATGATTCTCATTTTGGTCAGGATCGATGGGAAATCTATCATGGTCTCAGAGAAATCACTTCATGGTTCGCAGTTCTGTTAAGTAAAATTATTTCACACTAAAGAGACATATTTGAAGCGATGTCATAAGAATTTCTTCACCCGTTGTCCAATGATTCTCATTTTGGTCAGGATCGATGGGAAATCTATCATGGTTTCAGAGAAATTATACTTCATAGTCCGTAGCTCTGTTAGAATGTTGGAGGACTACCCCAAACTAAAATCTATCCACCAAAGCAAAAATTATTTCACACTACAGGCACATAATCTGAAGCGATGTCATAAGAATTTCTTCACCCTTTGCCCAATGATTCTCATTTTGGTCAGGATCGATCGGAAATCTATCATGGTCTCAGAGAAATCACTTCATGGTTCGCAGTTCTGTTAAGTAAAATTATTTCACACTAAAGAGACATAATCTGAAGCGATGTCATAAGAATTTCTTCACCCTTTGTCCAATGATTCTCATTTTGGTCAGGATCTATGGGAAATCTATCATGGTGTCAGAGAAATCACTTCATGGTTCGCAGTTCTGTTAAGTAAAATTATTTCACACTAAAGAGACATAATCTGAAGCGATGTCATAAGAATTTCTTCGCCCTTTGTCCAATGATTCTCATTTTGGTCAGGATCGATGGGAAATCTATCATGGTCTCAAAAAAATCACTTCATGGTTCGCAGTTCTGTTAAGTAAAATTATTTCACACTAAAGAGACATAATCTGAAGCGATGTCATAAGAATTTCTTCACCCTTTGTCCAACGATTATCATTTTGGTCAGCATCGATGGGAAATCTATCATGGTCTCAGAGAAATCACTTCATGGTTCGCAGTTCTGTTAAGTAAAATTATTTCACACTAAAGAGACATAATCTGAAGCGATGTCATAAGGATTTCTTCACCCTTTGTCCAACGATTATCATTTTGGTCAGGATCGATGGGAAATCTATCATCGTTTCAGAGAAATCATACTTCATAGTCCGTAGCTCTGTTAGAATGTTGAACGACTACCCCAAACTAAAATCTATCCACCAAAGCAAAAATTATTTCACACTACAGACACATAATCTGAAGCGATGTCATACGAAGTTCTTCACCCTTTGTCCAATGATTCTCATTTTGGTCAGGATCGATGGGAAATCTATCATGGTCTCAGAGAAATCACTTCATGGTTCGCAGTTCTGTTAAGTAAAATTATTTCACACTAAACAGACATAATCTGAAGCGATGTCATAAGAATTTCTTCACCCGTTGTCCAATGATTCTCATTTTGTGCAGGATCTATGGGAAATCTATCATGGTGTCAGAGAAATCACTTCATGGTTCGCAGTTCTGTTAAGTAAAATTATTTCACACTAAACAGACATAATCTGAAGCGATGTCATAAGAATTTCTTCACCCTTTGTCCAATGATTCTCATTTTGGTCAGGATCTATGGGAAATCTATCATGGTGTCAAAGAAATCACTTCATGGTGCGCAGTTCTGTTAAGTAAAATTATTTCACACTAAACAGACATAATCTGAAGCGATGTCATAAGAATTTCTTCACCCGTTGTCCAATGATTCTCATTTTGGTCAGGATCGATGGGAAATCTATCATGGTTTCAGAGTAATCATACTGCATAATCCGTAGCTCTGTTAGAATGTTGAAAGACTACCCCAAACTAAAATCTATCAACCAAAGCAAAAATTATTTCACACTACAGGCACATAATCTGAAGCGATGTCATAAGAATTTCTTCACCCTTTGCCCAATGATTCTCATTTTGGTCAGGATCGATCGGAAATCTATCATGGTCTCAGAGAAATCACTTCATGGTTCGCAGTTCTGTTAAGTAAAATTATTTCACACTAAAGAGACATAATCTGAAGCGATGTCATAAGAATTTCTTCACCCTTTGTCCAACGATTCTCATTTTGGTCAGGATCTATGGGAAATCTATCATGGTGTCAGAGAAATTACTTCATGGTTCGCAGTTCTGTTAAGTAAAATTATTTCACACTAAAGAGACATAATCTGAAGCGATGTCATAAGAACTTCTTCACCCTTTGTACAACGATTATCATTTTGGTCAGGATCGCTGTTAAATCTATCATCGTTTCAGAGAAATCATATTTCATAGTCCGTAGCTCTGTTAGAATGTTGAACGACTACCCCAAACTAAAATCTATCCAGCAAAGCAAAAATTATTTCACACCAAAGACACATAATCTGAAGCGATGTCATAAGAACTTCTTCACCCTTTGTCCAACGATTCTCATTTTGGTCAGGATCGATGGGAAATCTATCATGGTCTCAGAGAAATCACTTCATGGTTCGCAGTTCTGTTAAGTAAAATTATTTCACACTAAAGAGACATAATCTGAAGCGATGTCATAAGAATTTCTTCACCCTTTGTCCAACGATTTTCATTTTGGTCAGGATCGATGGGAAATCTATCATGGTCATAGAGAAATCATACTTCATAGTCCGTAGCTCTGTTAGAATGTTGAAAGACTACCCCAAACTAAAATCTATCCAGCAAAGCAAAAATTATTTCACACTAAAGACACATAATCTGAAGCGATGTCATAAGAATTTCTTCACCCTTTGCCCAATGATTCTCATTTTGGTCAGGATCGATCGGAAATCTATCATGGTCTCAGAGAAATCACTTCATGGTTCGCAGTTCTGTTAAGTAAAATTATTTCACACTAAAGAGACATAATCTGAAGCGATGTCATAAGAATTTCTTTACCCTTTGCCCAATGATTCTCATTTTGGTCAGGATCGATCGGAAATCTATCATGGTCTCAGAGAAATCACTTCATGGTTCGCAGTTCTGTTAAGTAAAATTATTTCACACTAAAGACACATAATCTGAAGCGATGTCATAAGAATTACTTCACCCTTTGTCCAATGATTCTCATTTTGGTCAGGATCGATGGGAAATCTATCATGGTCTCAGATAAATCACTTCATGGTTTGCAGTTCTGTTAAGTAAAATTATTTCACACTAAAGAGACATAATCTGAAGCGGTTTCATAAGAATTTCTTCACCCTTTGTCCAACGATTATCATTTTGGTCAGGATCGATGGGAAATCTATCGTCGTTTCAGAGAAATCATACTTCATAGTCCGTAGCTCTGTTAGAATGTTGAACGACTACCCCAAACTAAAATCTATCCACCAAAGCAAAAATTATTTCACACTAAAGACACATAATCTGAAGCGATGTCATAAGAATTACTTCACCCTTTGTCCAATGATTCTCATTTTGGTCAGGATCGATGGGAGATCTATCATGGTCTCAGAGAAATCACTTCATGGTTCGCAGTTCTGTTAAGTAAAATTATTTCACACTAAAGACACATAATCTGAAGCGATGTCATAAGGATTTCTTCACCCTTTGTCCAACGATTATCATTTTGGTCAGGATCGATGGGAAATCTATCATCGTTTCAGAGAAATCATACTTCATAGTCCGTAGCTCTGTTAGAATGTTGAACGACTACCCCAAACTAAAATCTATCCACCAAAGCAAAAATTATTTCACACTACAGACACATAATCTGAAGCGATGTCATACGAAGTTCTTCACCCTTTGTCCAATGATTCTCATTTTGGTCAGGATCGATGGGAAATCTATCATGGTCTCAGAGAAATCACTTCATGGTTCGCAGTTCTGTTAAGTAAAATTATTTCACACTAAACAGACATAATCTGAAGCGATGTCATAAGAATTTCTTCACCCGTTGTCCAATGATTCTCATTTTGTGCAGGATCTATGGGAAATCTATCATGGTGTCAGAGAAATCACTTCATGGGTCGCAGTTCTGTTAAGTAAAATTATTTCACACTAAACAGACATAATCTGAAGCGATGTCATAAGAATTTCTTCACCCTTTGTCCAATGATTCTCATTTTGGTCAGGATCTATGGGAAATCTATCATGGTGTCAGAGAAATCACTTCATGGTGCGCAGTTCTGTTAAGTAAAATTATTTCACACTAAACAGACATAATCTGAAGCGATGTCATAAGAATTTCTTCACCCGTTGTCCAATGATTCTCATT
Source organism: Xylota sylvarum (assembly GCA_905220385.1). Classification (NCBI taxonomy): domain Eukaryota; kingdom Metazoa; phylum Arthropoda; class Insecta; order Diptera; family Syrphidae; genus Xylota; species Xylota sylvarum. Next base: position 1,760,331 of record CAJMZQ010000061.1, read on the forward strand.
TTGGTCAGGATCGATGGGAAATCTATCATGGTTTCAGAGTAATCATACTGCATAATCCGTAGCTCTGTTAGAATGTTGAAAGACTACCCCAAACTAAAATCTATCAACCAAAGCAAAAATTATTTCACACTACAGGCACATAATCTGAAGCGATGTCATAAGAATTTCTTCACCCTTTGCCCAATGATTCTCATTTTGGTCAGGATCGATCGGAAATCTATCATGGTCTCAGAGAAATCACTTCATGGTTCGCAGTTCTGTTAAGTAAAATTATTTCACACTAAAGAGACATAATCTGATGCGATGTCATAAGAATTTCTTCACCCTTTGTCCAACGATTCTCATTTTGGTCAGGATCTATGGGAAATCTATCATGGTGTCAGAGAAATTACTTCATGGTTCGCAGTTCTGTTAAGTAAAATTATTTCACACTAAAGAGACATAATCTGAAGCGATGTCATAAGAACTTCTTCACCCTTTGTACAACGATTATCATTTTGGTCAGGATCGCTGTTAAATCTATCATCGTTTCAGAGAAATCATATTTCATAGTCCGTAGCTCTGTTAGAATGTTGAACGACTACCCCAAACTAAAATCTATCCAGCAAAGCAAAAATTATTTCACACCAAAGACACATAATCTGAAGCGATGTCATAAGAACTTCTTCACCCTTTGTCCAACGATTCTCATTTTGGTCAGGATCGATGGGAAATCTATCATGGTCTCAGAGAAATCACTTCATGGTTCGCAGTTCTGTTAAGTAAAATTATTTCACACTAAAGAGACATAATCTGAAGCGATGTCATAAGAATTTCTTCACCCTTTGGCCAACGATTTTCATTTTGGTCAGGATCGATGGGAAATCTATCATGGTCATAGAGAAATCATACTTCATAGTCCGTAGCTCTGTTAGAATGTTGAAAGACTACCCCAAACTAAAATCTATCCAGCAAAGCAAAAATTATTTCACACTAAAGACACATAATCTGAAGCGATGTCATAAGAATTTCTTCACCCTTTGCCCAATGATTCTCATTTTGGTCAGGATCGATCGGAAATCTATCATGGTCTCAGAGAAATCACTTCATGGTTCGCAGTTCTGTTAAGTAAAATTATTTCACACTAAAGAGACATAATCTGAAGCGATGTCATAAGAATTTCTTTACCCTTTGCCCAATGATTCTCATTTTGGTCAGGATCGATCGGAAATCTATCATGGTCTCAGAGAAATCACTTCATGGTTCGCAGTTCTGTTAAGTAAAATTATTTCACACTAAAGACACATAATCTGAAGCGATGTCATAAGAATTACTTCACCCTTTGTCCAATGATTCTCATTTTGGTCAGGATCGATGGGAAATCTATCATGGTCTCAGATAAATCACTTCATGGTTTGCAGTTCTGTTAAGTAAAATTATTTCACACTAAAGAGACATAATCTGAAGCGGTTTCATAAGAATTTCTTCACCCTTTGTCCAACGATTATCATTTTGGTCAGGATCGATGGGAAATCTATCGTCGTTTCAGAGAAATCATACTTCATAGTCCGTAGCTCTGTTAGAATGTTGAACGACTACCCCAAACTAAAATCTATCCACCAAAGCAAAAATTATTTCACACTAAAGACACATAATCTGAAGCGATGTCATAAGAATTACTTCACCCTTTGTCCAATGATTCTCATTTTGGTCAGGATCGATGGGAGATCTATCATGGTCTCAGAGAAATCACTTCATGGTTCGCAGTTCTGTTAAGTAAAATTATTTCACACTAAAGAGACATAATCTGAAACGATGTCATAAGAATTTCTTCACCCTTTGCCCAATGATTCTCATTTTGGTCAGGATCGATCGGAAATCTATCATGGTCTCAGAGAAATCACTTCATGGTTCGCAGTTCTGTTAAGTAAAATTATTTCACACTAAAGACACATAATCTGAAGCGATGTCATAAGAATTACTTCACCCTTTGTCCAATGATTCTCATTTTGGTCAGGATCGATGGGAAATCTATCATGGTCTCAGATAAATCACTTCATGGTTTGCAGTTCTGTTAAGTAAAATTATTTCACACTAAAGAGACATAATCTGAAGCGGTTTCATAAGAATTTCTTCACCCTTTGTCCAACGATTATTATTTTGGTCAGGATCGATGGGAAATCTATCGTCGTTTCAGAGAAATCATACTTCATAGTCCGTAGCTCTGTTAGAATGTTGAACGACTACCCCAAACTAAAATCTATCCACCAAAGCAAAAATTATTTCACACTAAAGACACATAATCTGAAGCGATGTCATAAGAATTACTTCACCCTTTGTCGATGGGAGATCTATCATGGTCTCAGAGAAATCACTTCATGGTTCGCAGTTCTGTTAAGTAAAATTATTTCACACTAAAGAGACATAATCTGAAACGATGTCATAAGAATTTCTTCACCCTTTGCCCAACAATTATCATTTTGGTCAGGATCGATGGGAAATCTATCATGGTCTCAAAGAAATCACTTCATGGTTCGCAGTTCTGTTAAGTAAAATTATTTCACACTAAAGGGACATAATCTGAAGCGATGTCATAAGAATTTCTTCACCCTTTGTCCAACGATTATCATTTTGGTCAGGATCGATGGGAAATCTATCATGGTCTCAAAGAAATCACTTCATGGTTCGCAGTTCTGTTAAGTAAAATTATTTCACACTAAAGAGACATAATCTGAAGCGATGTCATAAGAATTTCTTCACCCTTTGTCCAACGATTATCATTTTGGTCAGGATCGATGGGAAATCTATCATGGTCTCAAAGAAATCACTTCATGGTTCGCAGTTCTGTTAAGTAAAATTATTTCACACTAAAGACACATAATCTGAAGCGATGTCATAAGAATTACTTCACCCTTTGTCCAATGATTCTCATTTTGGTCAGGATCGATGGGAAATCTATCATGGTCTCAGATAAATCACTTCATGGTTTGCAGTTCTGTTAAGTAAAATTATTTCACACTAAAGACACATAATCTGAAGCGATGTCATAAGAATTTCTTCACCCTTTGTCCAACGATTATCATTTTGGTCAGGATCGATGGGAAATCTATTATGGTTTCAGAGAAATCACTTCATGGTTCGCAGTTCTGTTAAGTAAAATTATTTCACACTAAAGAGACATAATCTGATGCGATGTCATAAGAATTTCTTCACCCTTTGTCCAACGATTATCATTTTGGTCAGGATCGGTGGGAAATCTATCATGGTCTCAAAGAAATCACTTCATGGTTCGCAGTTCTGTTAAGTAAAATTATTTCACACTAAAGAGACATAATCTGAAGCGAAGTCATAAGAATTTCTTCACCCTTTGTCTAATGATTCTTATTTTGGTCAGGATCGATGGGAAATCTATCATGGTTTCAGAGAAATCATACTTCATAGTCCGTAGCTCTGTTAGAATGTTGAAAGACTACCCCAAACTAAAATCTATCCACCAAAGCAAAAATTATTTCACACTACAGACACATAATCTGAAGCGATGTCATAAGAATTTCTTCACCCTTTGTCCAACGATTATCATTTTGGTCAGGATCGATGGGAAATCTATCATGGTCTCAAAGAAATCACTTCATGGTTCGCAGTTCTGTTAAGTAAAATTATTTCACACTAAAGAGACATAATCTGAAGCGATGTCATAAGAATTTCTTCACCCTTTGTCCAACGATTATCATTTTGGTCAGGATCGATGGGAAATCTATTATGGTTTCAGAGAAATCACTTCATGGTTCGCAGTTTTGTTAAGTAAAATTATTTCACACTAAAGAGACATAATCTGAAGCGATGTCATAAGAATTTCTTCACCCTTTGTCCAACGATTATCATTTTGGTCAGGATCGGTGGGAAATCTATCATGGTCTCAAAGAAATCACTTCATGGTCCGCAGTTCTGTTAAGTAAAATTATTTCACACTAAAGAGACATAATCTGAAGCGATGTCATAAGAATTTCTTCACCCTTTGTCCAACGATTATCATTTTGGTCAGGATCGATGGGAAATCTATCATGGTCTCAAAGAAATCACTTCATGGTTCGCAGTTCTGTTAAGTAAAATTATTTCACACTAAAGAGACATAATCTGAAGCGATGTCATAAGAATTTCTTCACCCTTTGTCCAACGATTATCATTTTGGTCAGGATCGATGGGAAATCTATCATGGTCTCAAAGAAATCACTTCATGGTTCGCAGTTCTGTTAAGTAAAATTATTTCACACTAAAGAGACATAATCTGAAGCGATGTCATAAGAATTTCTTCACCCTTTGTCCAACGATTATCATTTTGGTCAGGATCGATGGGAAATCTATCATGGTCTCAAAGAAATCACTTCATGGTCCGCAGTTCTGTTAAGTAAAATTATTTCACACTAAAGAGACATAATCTGAAGCGAAGTCATAAGAATTTCTTCACCCTTTGTCTAATGATTCTCATTTTGGTCAGGATCGATGGGAGCTCTATCATGGTCTCAGAGAAATCACTTCATGGTTCGCAGTTCTGTTAAGTAAAATTATTTCACACTAAAGAGACATAATCTGAAGCGATGTCATAAGAATTTCTTCACCCTTTGTCCAACGATTATCATTTTGGTCAGGATCGATGGGAAATCTATCATGGTCTCAAAGAAATCACTTCATGGTTCGCAGTTCTGTTAAGTAAAATTATTTCACACTAAAGAGACATAATCTGAAGCGATGTCATAAGAATTTCTTCACCCTTTGTCCAACGATTATCATTTTGGTCAGGATCGATGGGAAATCTATCATCGTTTCAGAGAAATCATACTTCATAGTCCGTAGCTCTGTTAGAATGTTGAAAGACTACCCCAAACTAAAATCTATCCAGCAAAGCAAAAATTATTTCACACTAAAGACACATAATCTGAAGCGATGTCATAAGAATTTCTTCACCCTTTGTCCAACGATTATCATTTTGGTCAGGATCGATGGGAAATCTATTATGGTTTCAGAGAAATCACTTCATGGTTCGCAGTTTTGTTAAGTAAAATTATTTCACACTAAAGAGACATAATCTGAAGCGATGTCATAAGAATTTCTTCACCCTTTGTCCAACGATTATCATTTTGGTCAGGATCGGTGGGAAATCTATCATGGTCTCAAAGAAATCACTTCATGGTCCGCAGTTCTGTTAAGTAAAATTATTTCACACTAAAGAGACATAATCTGAAGCGATGTCATAAGAATTTCTTCACCATTTGTCCAATGATTGTCATTTTGGTCAGGATCGATGGGAAATCTATCATGGTCTCAGATAAATCACTTCATGGTTCGCAGTTCTGTTAAGTAATATTATTTCACACTAAAGACACATAATCTGAAGCGATGTCATAAGAATTACTTCACCCTTTGTCCAATGATTCTCATTTTGGTCAGGATCGATGGGAAATCTATCATGGTCTCAAAGAAATCACTTCATGGTTCGCAGTTCTGTTAAGTAAAATTATTTCACACTAAAGAGACATAATCTGAAGCGATGTCATAAGAATTTCTTCACCCTTTGTCCAACGATTATCATTTTGGTCAGGATCGATGGGAAATCTATCATCGTTTCAGAGAAATCATACTTCATAGTCCGTAGCTCTGTTAGAATGTTGAAAGACTACCCCAAACTAAAATCTATCCAGCAAAGCAAAAATTATTTCACACTAAAGACACATAATCTGAAGCGATGTCATAAGAATTTCTTCACCCTTTGTCCAACGATTATCATTTTGGTCAGGATCGATGGGAAATCTATTATGGTTTCAGAGAAATCACTTCATGGTTCGCAGTTTTGTTAAGTAAAATTATTTCACACTAAAGAGACATAATCTGAAGCGATGTCATAAGAATTTCTTCACCCTTTGTCCAACGATTATCATTTTGGTCAGGATCGGTGGGAAATCTATCATGGTCTCAAAGAAATCACTTCATGGTCCGCAGTTCTGTTAAGTAAAATTATTTCACACTAAAGAGACATAATCTGAAGCGATGTCATAAGAATTTCTTCACCCTTTGTCCAACGATTATCATTTTGGTCAGGATCGATGGGAAATCTATTATGGTTTCAGAGAAATCACTTCATGGTTCGCAGTTTTGTTAAGTAAAATTATTTCACACTAAAGAGACATAATCTGAAGCGATGTCATAAGAATTTCTTCACCCTTTGTCCAACGATTATCATTTTGGTCAGGATCGGTGGGAAATCTATCATGGTCTCAAAGAAATCACTTCATGGTCCGCAGTTCTGTTAAGTAAAATTATTTCACACTAAAGAGACATAATCTGAAGCGATGTCATAAGAATTTCTTCACCCTTTGTCCAATGATTCTCATTTTGGTCAGGATCGATGGGAAATCTATCATGGTCTCAGATAAATCACTTCATGGTTCGCAGTTCTGTTAAGTAATATTATTTCACACTAAAGACACATAATCTGAAGCGATGTCATAAGAATTACTTCACCCTTTGTCCAATGATTCTCATTTTGGTCAGGATCGATGGGAAATCTATCACGGTCTCAGATAAATCACTTCATGGTTCGCAGTTCTGTTAAGTAAAATTATTTCACACTAAAGAGACATAATCTGAAGCGATGTCATAAGAATTTCTTCACCCTTTGTCCAATGATTCTCATTTGGGTCAGGATCGATGGGAAATCTATCATGGTCTCAGAGAAATCACTTCATGGTTCGCAGTTCTGTTAAGTAAAATTATTTCACACTAAAGACACATAATCTGAAGCGATGTCATAAGAATTACTTCACCCTTTGTCCAATGATTCTCATTTTGGTCAGGATCTATGGGAAATCTATCATGGTCTCAGATAAATCACTTCATGGTTCGCAGTTCTGTTAAGTAAAATTATTTCACACTAAAGAGACATAATCTGAAGCGGTTTCATAAGAATTTCTTCACCCTTTGTCCAACGATTATCATTTTGGTCAGGATCGATGGGAAATCTATCGTCGTTTCAGAGAAATCATACTTCATAGTCCGTAGCTCTGTTAGAATGTTGAACGACTACCCCAAACTAAAATCTATCCACCAAAGCAAAAATTATTTCACACTAAAGACACATAATCTGAAGCGATGTCATAAGAATTACTTCACCCTTTGTCCAATGATTCTCATTTTGGTCAGGATCGATGGGAGATCTATCATGGTTTCAGAGAAATCACTTCATGGTTCGCAGTTCTGTTAAGTAAAATTATTTCACACTAAAGAGACATAATCTGAAGCGATGTCATAAGAATTTCTTCACCCGTTGTCCAATGATTCTCATTTTGGTCACGATCGATGGGAAATCTATCATGGTTTCAGAGAAATTATACTTCATAGTCCGTAGCTCTGTTAGAATGTTGGAGGACTACCCCAAACTAAAATCTATCCAGCAAAGCAAAAATGATTTCACACTAAAGAGACATAATCTGAAGCGATGTCATAAGAACTTCTTCACCCTTTGTCCAACGATTATCATTTTGGTCAGGATCGCTGGGAAATCTATCATCGTTTCAGAGAAATCATACTTCATAGTCCGTAGCTCTGTTAGAATGTTGAACGACTACCCCAAACTAAAATCTATCCAGCAAAGCAAAAATTATTTCACACCAAAGACACATAATCTGAAGCGATGTCACAAGAACTTCTTCACCCTTTGTCCAACGATTCTCATTTTGGTCAGGATCGATGGGAAATCTATCATGGTCTCAGAGAAATCACTTCATGGTTCGCAGTTCTGTTAAGTAAAATTATTTCACACTAAAGAGACATAATCTGAAGCGATGTCATAAGAATTTCTTCACCCTTTGTCCAACGATTTTCATTTTGGTCAGGATCGATGGGAAATCTATCATGGTCCCAGAGAAATCACTTCATGGTTCGCAGTTCTGTTAAGTAAAATTATTTCACACTAAAGAGACATAATTTGAAGCGATGTCATAAGAATCTCTTCACCCTTTGTCCAACGATTATCATTTTGGTCAGGATCGATGGGAAATCTATCATGGTCTCAGAGAAATCACTTCATGGTTCGCAGTTCTGTTAAGTAAAATTATTTCACACTAAAGAGACATAATCTGAAGCGATGTCATAAGGATTTCTTCACCCTTTGTCCAACGATAATCATTTTGGTCAGGATCGATGGGAAATCTATCATGGTCTCAAAGAAATCACTTCATGGTTCGCAGTTCTGTTAAGTAAAATTATTTCACACTAAAGAGACATAATCTGAACCGATGTCATAAGAATTTCTTCACCCGTTGTCCAATGATTCTCATTTTGGTCAGGATCGATGGGAAATCTATCATGGTTTCAGAGAAATTATACTTCATAGTCCGTAGCTCTGTTAGAATGTTATAGGACTACCCCAAACTAAAATCTATCCACCAAAGCAAAAATTATTTCACACTACAGGCACATAATCTGAAGCGATGTCATAAGAATTTCTTCACCCTTTGCCCAATGATTCTCATTTTGGTCAGGATCGATCGGAAATCTATCATGGTCTCAGAGAAATCACTTCATGGTTCGCAGTTCTGTTAAGTAAAATTATTTCACACTAAAGAGACATAATCTGAAGCGATGTCATAAGAATTTCTTCACCCTTTGTCCAATGATTCTCATTTTGGTCAGGATCTATGGGAAATCTATCATGGTGTCAGAGAAATCACTTCATGGTTCGCAGTTCTGTTAAGTAAAATTATTTCACACTAAAGAGACATAATCTGAAGCGATGTCATAAGAATTTCTTCGCCCTTTGTCCAATGATTCTCATTTTGGTCAGGATCGATGGGAAATCTATCATGGTCTCAGAGAAATCACTTCATCGTTCGCAGTTCTGTTAAGTAAAATTATTTCACACTAAAGAGACATAATCTGAAGCGATGTCATAAGAATTTCTTCACCCTTTGTCCAACGATTATCATTTTGGTCAGCATCGATGGGAAATCTATCATGGTCTCAGAGAAATCACTTCATGGTTCGCAGTTCTGTTAAGTAAAATTATTTCAAACTAAAGAGACATAATCTGAAGCGATGTCATAAGAATTTCTTCACCCTTTGTCCAACGATTATCATTTTGGTCAGGATCGATGGGAAATCTATCATGGTCTCAGAGAAATCACTTCATGGTTCGCAGTTCTGTTAAGTAAAATTATTTCACACTAAAGAGACATAATCTGAAGCGATGTCATAAGAATTTCTTCACCCTTTGTCCAACGATTATCATTTTGGTCAGGATCGATGGGAAATCTATCATGGTCTCAGAGAAATCACTTCATGGTCCGTAACTCTGTTAGAATGTTGAAAGACTACCCCAAACTAAAATCTATCAACCAAAGCAAAAATTATTTCACACTACAGACACATAATCTGAAGCAATGTCAAACGAAGTCCTTCAGCCTTTGTCCAATGATTCTCATTTTGGTCAGGATCGATGGGAAATCTATCATGGTCTCAGAGAAATCACTTCATGGTTCGCAGTTCTGTTAAGTAAAATTATTTCACACTAAACAGACATAATCTGAAGCGATGTCATAAGAATTTCTTCACCCGTTGTCCAATGATTCTCATTTTGGTCAGGATCTATGGGAAATCTATCATGGTGTCAGAGAAATCACTTCATGGTTCGCAGTTCTGTTAAGTAAAATTATTTCACACTAAACAGACATAATCTGAAGCGATGTCATAAGAATTTCTTCACCCTTTGCCCAATGATTCTCATTTTGGTCAGGATCTATGGGAAATCTATCATGGTGTCAGAGAAATCACTTCATGGTTCGCAGTTCTGTTAAGTAAAATTATTTCACACTAAACAGACATAATCTGAAGCGATGTCATAAGAATTTCTTCACCCGTTGTCCAATGATTCTCATTTTGGTCAGGATCGATGGGAAATCTATCATGGTTTCAGAGTAATCATACTGCATAATCCGTAGCTCTGTTAGAATGTTGAAAGACTACCCCAAACTAAAATCTATCAACCAAAGCAAAAATTATTTCACACTACAGGCACATAATCTGAAGCGATGTCATAAGAATTTCTTCACCCTTTGCCCAATGATTCTCATTTTGGTCAGGATCGATGGGAAATCTATCATGGTCTCAGAGAAATCACTTCATGGTTCGCAGTTCTGTTAAGTAAAATTATTTCACACTAAAGAGACATAATCTGATGCGATGTCATAAGAATTTCTTCACCCTTTGTCCAACGATTCTCATTTTGGTCAGGATCTATGGGAAATCTATCATGGTGTCAGAGAAATTACTTCATGGTTCGCAGTTCTGTTAAGTAAAATTATTTCACACTAAAGAGACATAATCTGAAGCGATGTCATAAGAACTTCTTCACCCTTTGTCCAACGATTATCATTTTGGTCAGGATCGCTGGGAAATCTATCATCGTTTCAGAGAAATCATACTTCATAGTCCGTAGCTCTGTTAGAATGTTGAACGACTACCCCAAACTAAAATCTATCCAGCAAAGCAAAAATTATTTCACACCAAAGACACATAATCTGAAGCGATGTCATAAGAACTTCTTCACCCTTTGTCCAACGATTCTCATTTTGGTCAGGATCGATGGGAAATCTATCATGGTCTCAGAGAAATCACTTCATGGTTCGCAGTTCTGTTAAGTAAAATTATTTCACACTAAAGAGACATAATCTGAAGCGCTGTCATAAGAATTTCTTCACCCTTTGTCCAACGATTTTCATTTTGGTCAGGATCGATGGGAAATCTATCATGGTCCCAGAGAAATCACTTCATGGTTCGCAGTTCTGTTAAGTAAAATTATTTCGCACTGAAGACACATAATCTGAAGCGATGTCATAAGAATTACTTCACCCTTTGTCCAATGATTCTCATTTTGGTCAGGATCGATGGGAAATCTATCATGGTCTCAGAGAAATCACTTCATGGTTCGCAGTTCTGTTAAGTAAAATTATTTCACACTAAAGAGACATAATCTGAAGCGATGTCATAAGAATTTCTTTACCCTTTGCCCAATGATTCTCATTTTGGTCAGGATCGATCGGAAATCTATCATGGTCTCAGAGAAATCACTTCATGGTTCGCAGTTCTGTTAAGTAAAATTATTTCACACTAAAGACACATAATCTGAAGCGATGTCATAAGAATTACTTCACCCTTTGTCCAATGATTCTCATTTTGGTCAGGATCGATGGGAAATCTATCATGGTCTCAGAGAAATCACTTCATGGTTCGCAGTTCTGTTAAGTAAAATTATTTCGCACTAAAGACACATAATCTGAAGCGATGTCATAAGAATTACTTCACCCTTTGTCCAATGATTCTCATTTTGGTCAGGATCGATGGGAAATCTATCATGGTCTCAGATAAATCACTTCATGGTTCGCAGTTCTGTTAAGTAAAATTATTTCACACTAAAGAGACATAATCTGAAGCGATGTCATAAGAATTTCTTTACCCTTTGCCCAATGATTCTCATTTTGGTCAGGATCGATCGGAAATCTATCATGGTCTCAGAGAAATCACTTCATGGTTCGCAGTTCTGTTAAGTAAAATTATTTCACACTAAAGACACATAATCTGAAGCGATGTCATAAGAATTACTTCACCCTTTGTCCAACGATTCTCATTTTGGTCAGGATCGATGGGAGATCTATCATGGTCTCAGAGAAATCACTTCATGGTTCGCAGTTCTGTTAAGTAAAATTATTTCACACTAAAGAGACATAATCTGAAGCGATGTCATAAGAATTTCTTCGCCCTTTGTCCAACGATTATCATTTTGGTCAGGATCGATGGGAAATCTATCATGGTCTCAAAGAAATCACTTCATGGTTCGCAGTTCTGTTAAGTAAAATTATTTCACACTAAAGAGACATAATCTGAAGCGATGTCATAAGAATTTCTTCACCCTTTGTCCAACGATTATCATTTTGGTCAGGATCGATGGGAAATCTATCATCGTTTCAGAGAAATCATACTTCATAGTCCGTAGCTCTGTTAGAATGTTGAAAGACTACCCCAAACTAAAATCTATCCAGCAAAGCAAAAATTATTTCACACTAAAGACACATAATCTGAAGCGATGTCATAAGAATTTCTTCACCCTTTGTCCAACGATTATCATTTTGGTCAGGATCGATGGGAAATCTATTATGGTTTCAGAGAAATCACTTCATGGTTCGCAGTTCTGTTAAGTAAAATTATTTCACACTAAAGAGACATAATCTGAAGCGATGTCATAAGAATTTCTTCACCCTTTGTCCAACGATTATCATTTTGGTCAGGATCGGTGGGAAATGTATCATGGTCTCAAAGAAATCACTTCATGGTCCGCAGTTCTGTTAAGTAAAATTATTTCACACTAAAGAGACATAATCTGAAGCGATGTCATAAGAATTTCTTCACCCTTTGTCCAATGATTCTCATTTTGGTCAGGATCGATGGGAAATCTATCATGGTCTCAGAGAAATCACTTCATGGTTCGCAGTTCTGTTAAGTAAAATTATTTCACACTAAAGAGACATAATCTGAAGCGAAGTCATAAGAATTTCTTCACCCTTTGTCCAATGATTCTCATTTTCGTCAGGATAGATGGGAAATCTATCATGGTTTCAGAGAAATCATACTTCATAGTCCGTAGCTCTGTTAGAATGTTGAAAGACTACCCCAAACTAAAATCTATCCACCAAAGCAAAAATTATTTCACACTACAGACACATAATCTGAAGCGATTACATACGAAGTTCTTCACCCTTTGTCCAATGATTCTCATTTTGGTCAGGATAGATGGGAAATCTATCATGGTCTCAGAGAAATCACTTCATGGTTCGCAGTTCTGTTAAGTAAAATTATTTCACACTAAAGAGACATAATCTGAAGCGATGTCATAAGAATTTCTTCACCCTTTGTCCAATGATTCTCATTTTGGTCAGGATCGATGGGAAATCTATCATGGTCTCAGAGAAATCACTTCATGGTTCGCAGTTCTGTTAAGTAAAATTATTTCACACTAAAGAGACATAATCTGAAGCGATGTCATAAGAATTTCTTCACCCTTTGTCCAATGATTCTCATTTTGGTCAGGATCGATGGGAAATCTATCATGGTCTCAGAGAAATCACTTCATGGTTCGCAGTTCTGTTAAGTAAAATTATTTCACACTAAAGAGACATAATCTGAAGCGAAGTCATAAGAATTTCTTCACCCTTTGTCCAATGATTCTCATTTTGGTCAGGATAGATGGGAAATCTATCATGGTTTCAGAGAAATCATACTTCATAGTCCGTAGCTCTGTTAGAATGTTGAAAGACTACCCCAAACTAAAATCTATCCACCAAAGCAAAAATTATTTCACACTACAGACACATAATCTGAAGCGATGTCATAAGAATTTCTTTACCCTTTGCCCAATGATTCTCATTTTGGTCAGGATCGATCGGAAATCTATCATGGTCTCAGAGAAATCACTTCATTGTTCGCAGTTCTGTTAAGTAAAATTATTTCACACTAAAGACACATAATCTGAAGCGATGTCATAAGAATTACTTCACCCTTTGTCCAATGATTCTCATTTTGGTCAGGATCGATGTTAAATCTATCATGGTCTCAGAGAAATCACTTCATGGTTCGCAGTTCTGTTAAGTAAAATTATTTCACACTAAAGAGACATAATCTGAAGCGGTTTCATAAGAATTTCTTCACCCTTTGTCCAACGATTATCATTTTGGTCAGGATCGATGGGAAATCTATCGTCGTTTCAGAGAAATCATACTTCATAGTCCGTAGTTCTGTTAGAATGTTGAACGACTACCCCAAACTAAAATCTATCCACCAAAGCAAAAATTATTTCACACTAAAGACACATAATCTGAAGCGATGTCATAAGAATTACTTCACCCTTTGTCCAATGATTCTCATTTTGGTCAGGATAGATGGGAAATCTATCATGGTCTCAGAGAAATCACTTCATGGTTCGCAGTTCTGTTAAGTAAAATTATTTCACACTAAAGAGACATAATCTGAAGCGATGTCATAAGAATTTCTTCACCCTTTGTCCAATGATTCTCATTTTGGTCAGGATCGATGGGAAATCTATCATGGTTTCAGAGAAATCATGCTTCATAGTCCGTAGCTCTGTTAGAATGTTGAAAGACTACCCCAAACTAAAATCTATCCACCAAAGCAAAAATTATTTCACACTACAGACACATAATCTGAAGCGATGTCATAAGAATTTCTTCACCCTTTGTCCAATGATTCTCATTTTGGTCAGGATCGATGGGAAATCTATCATGGTCTCAGAGAAATCACTTCATGGTTCGCAGTTCTGTTAAGTAAAATTATTTCACACTAAAGAGACATAATCTGAAGCGAAGTCATAAGAATTTCTTCACCCTGTGTCCAACGATTATCATTTTGGTCAGGATCGATGGGAAATCTATCATGGTCTCAGAGAAATCACTTCATGGTTCGCAGTTCTGTTAAGTAAAATTATTTCACACTAAAGAGACATAATCTGAAGCGATGTTATAAGAATTTCTTCACCCTTTGTCCAACGATTATCATTTTGGTCAGGATCGATGGGAAATCTATCATCGTTTCAGAGAAATCATGCTTCATAGTCCGTAGCTCTGTTAGAATGTTGAAAGACTACCCCAAACTAAAATCTATCCACAAAAGCAAAAATTATTTCACACTACAGACACATAATCTGAAGCGATGTCATAAGAATTTCTTCACCCTTTGTCCAATGATTCTCATTTTGGTCAGGATCGATGGGAAATCTATCATGGTTTCAGAGAAATCATACTTCATAGTCCGTAGCTCTGTTAGAATGTTGAAAGACTACCCCAAACTAAAATCTACCCAGCAAAGCAAAAATTATTTCACACTACAGACACATAATCTGAAACGATGTCATAAGAATTTCTTCACCCTTTTTCCAATGATTCTCATTTTGGTCAGGATAGATGGGAAATCTATCATGGTTTCAGAGAAATCATACTTCATAGTCCGTAGCTCTGTTAGAATGTTGAAAGACTACCCCAAACTAAAATCTATCCACCAAAGCAAAAATTATTTCACACTACAGACACATAATCTGAAGCGATGTCATAAGAATTTCTTCACCCTTTGTCCAATGATTCTCATTTTGGTCAGGATCGATGGGAAATCTATCATGGTCTCAGAGAAATCACTTCATGGTTCGCAGTTCTGTTAAGTAAAATTATTTCACACTAAAGAGACATAATCTGAAGCGAAGTCATAAGAATTTCTTCACCCTGTGTCCAACGATTATCATTTTGGTCAGGATCGATGGGAAATCTATCATGGTCTCAGAGAAATCACTTCATGGTTCGCAGTTCTGTTAAGTAAAATTATTTCACACTAAAGAGACATAATCTGAAGCGATGTTATAAGAATTTCTTCACCCTTTGTCCAACGATTATCATTTTGGTCAGGATCGATGGGAAATCTATCATCGTTTCAGAGAAATCATACTTCATAGTCCGTAGCTCTGTTAGAATGTTGAAAGACTAACCCAAACTAAAATCTATCCACCAAAGCAAAAATTATTTCACACTACAGACACATAATCTGAAGCGATGTCATAAGAATTTCTTCACCCTTTGTCCAACGATAATCATTTTGGTCAGGATCGATGGGAAATCTATCATGGTCTCAAAGAAATCACTTCATGGTTCGCAGTTCTGTTAAGTAAAATTATTTCAAACTAAAGAGACATAATCTGAAGCGATGTTATAAGAATTTCTTCACCCTTTGTCCAACGATTATCATTTTGGTCAGGATCGATTGGAAATCTATCAGGGTCTCAGAGAAATCACTTCATGGTTCGCAGTTCTGTTAAGTAAAATTATTTCACACAAAAGAGACATAATCTGAAGCGAAGTCATAAGAATTTCTTCACCCTTTGTCCAACGATTATCATTTTGGTCAGGATCGATGGGAAATCTATCATCGTTTCAGAGAAATCATACTTCATAGTCCGTAGCTCTGTTAGAATGTTGAAAGACTACCCCAAACTAAAATCTATCCAGCAAAGCAAAAATTATTTCACACTAAAGACACATAATCTGAAGCGATGTCATAAGAATTACTTCACCCTTTGTCCAATGATTCTCATTTTGGTCAGGATCGATGGGAAATCTATCATGGTCTCAAAGAAATCACTTCATGGTCCGCAGTTCTGTTAAGTAAAATTATTTCACACTAAAGAGACATAATCTGAAGCGATGTCATAACAATTTCTTCACCCTTTGTCCAACGATTTACATTTTGGTCAGGATCGATGGGAAATCTATCAGGGTCTCAGAGAAATCACTTCATGGTTCGCAGTTCTGTTAAGTAAAATTATTTCACACTAAAGAGACATAATCTGAAGCGATGTCATAACAATTTCTTCACCCTTTGTCCAACGATTTACATTTTGGTCAGGATCGATGGGAAATCTATCATGGTCTCAGAGAAATCACTTCATGGTTCGCAGTTCTGTTAAGTAAAATTATTTCACACTAAAGAGACATAATCTGAAGCGATGTCATAAGGATTTCTTCACCCTTTGTCCAACGATAATCATTTTGGTCAGGATCGATGGGAAATCTATCATGGTCTCAAAGAAATCACTTCATGGTTCGCAGTTCTGTTAAGTAAAATTATTTCACACTAAAGAGACATAATCTGAAGCGATGTCATAAGAATTTGTTCACCCTTTGTCCAACGATTATCATTTTGGTCAGGATCGATGGGAAATCTATCATCGTTTCAGAGAAATCATACTTTGTTAGAATGTTGAAAGACTACCCCAAACTAAAATCTATCCACCAAAGCAAAAATTATTTCACACTAAAGACACATAATCTGAAGCGATGTCATAAGAATTACTTCACCCTTTGTCCAATGATTCTCATTTCGGTCAGGATCGATGGGAAATCTATCATGGTCTCAGAGAAATCACTTCATGGTTCGCAGTTCTGTTAAGTAAAATTATTTCACACTAAAGAGACATAATCTGAAGCGATGTCATAAGAATTTCTTCACCCTTTGTCCAACGATTATCATTTTGGTCAGGATCGATGGGAAATCTATCATGGTCTCAAAGAAATCACTTCATGGTTCGCAGTTCTGTTAAGTAAAATTATTTCACACTAAAGAGACATAATCTGAAGCGATGTCATTAGAATTTCTTCACCCTTTGTCCAACGATTATCATTTTGGTCAGGATCGATGGGAAATCTATCATCGTTTCAGAGAAATCATACTTCATAGTCCGTAGCTCTGTTAGAATGTTGAAAGACTACCCCAAACTAAAATCTATCCAGCAAAGCAAAAATTATTTCACACTAAAGACACATAATCTGAAGCGATGTCATAAGAATTTCTTCACCCTTTGTCCAACGATTATCATTTTGGTCAGGATCGATGGGAAATCTATTATGGTTTCAGAGAAATCACTTCATGGTTCGCAGTTCTGTTAAGTAAAATTATTTCACACTAAAGAGACATAATCTGAAGCGATGTCATAAGAATTTCTTCACCCTTTGTCCAACGATTATCATTTTGGTCAGGATCGGTGGGAAATCTATCATGGTCTCAAAGAAATCACTTCATGGTCCGCAGTTCTGTTAAGTAAAATTATTTCACACTAAAGAGACATGATCTGAAGCGATGTCATAAGAATTTCTTCACCCTTTGTCCAATGATTCTCATTTTGGTCAGGATCGATGGGAAATCTATCATGGTCTCAGAGAAATCACTTCATGGTTCGCAGTTCTGTTAAGTAAAATTATTTCACACTAAAGAGACATAATCTGAAGCGATGTCATAAGAATTTCTTCACCCTTTGTCCAACGATTATCATTTTGGTCAGGATCGATGGGAAATCTATCGTCGTTTCAGAGAAATCATACTTCATAGTCCGTAGCTCTGTTAGAATGTTGAACGACTACCCCAAACTAAAATCTATCCACCAAAGCAAAAATTATTTCACACTAAAGACACATAATCTGAAGCGATGTCATAAGAATTACTTCACCCTTTGTCCAATGATTCTCATTTTGATCAGGATCGATGGGAAATCTATCATGGTCTCAGAGAAATCACTTCATGGTTCGCAGTTCTGTTAAGTAAAATTATTTCACACTAAAGAGACATAATCTGAAGCGATGTCATAAGAATTTCTTCACCCTTTGACCAATGATTCTCATTTTGGTCAGGATCGATGGGAAATCTATCATGGTTTCAGAGAAATCATACTTCATAGTCCGTAGCTCTGTTAGAATGTTGAAAGACTACCCCAAACTAAAATCTATCCACCAAAGCAAAAATTATTTCACACTACAGACACATAATCTGAAGCGATGTCATAAGAATTTCTTCAACCTTTGTCCAATGATTCTCATTTTGGTCAGGATCGATGGGAAATCTATCATGGTCTCAGAGAAATCACTTCATGGTTCGCAGTTCTGTTAAGTAAAATTATTTCACACAAAAGAGACATAATCTGAAGCGAAGTCATAAGAATTTCTTCGCCCTTTGTCCAATGATTCTCATTTTGGTCAGGATCGATGGGAAATCTATCATGGTTTCAGAGAAATCATACTTCATAGTCCGTAGCTCTGTTAGAATGTTGAAAGACTACCCCAAACTAAAATCTACCCAGCAAAGCAAAAATTATTTCACACTACAGACACATAATCTGAAACGATGTCATAAGAATTTCATCACCCTTTTTCCAATGATTCTCATTTTGGTCAGGATCGATGGGAAATCTATCATGGTTTCAGAGAAATCATACTTCATAGTCCGTAGCTCTGTTAGAATGTTGAAAGACTACCCCAAACTAAAATCTACCCAGCAAAGCAAAAATTATTTCACACTACAGACACATAATCTGAAACGATGTCATAAGAATTTCATCACCCTTTTTCCAATGATTCTCATTTTGGTCAGGATAGATGGGAAATCTATCATGGTTTCAGAGAAATCATACTTCATAGTCCGTAGCTCTGTTAGAATGTTGAAAGACTACCCCAAACTAAAATCTATCCACCAAAGCAAAAATTATTTCACACTACAGACACATAATCTGAAGCGATGTCATAAGAATTTCTTCAACCTTTGTCCAATGATTCTCATTTTGGTCAGGATCGATGGGAAATCTATCATGGTCTCAGAGAAATCACTTCATGGTTCGCAGTTCTGTTAAGTAAAATTATTTCACACAAAAGAGACATAATCTGAAGCGAAGTCATAAGAATTTCTTCGCCCTTTGTCCAATGATTCTCATTTTGGTCAGGATCGATGGGAAATCTATCATGGTTTCAGAGAAATCATACTTCATAGTCCGTAGCTCTGTTAGAATGTTGAAAGACTACCCCAAACTAAAATCTACCCAGCAAAGCAAAAATTATTTCACACTACAGACACATAATCTGAAACGATGTCATAAGAATTTCATCACCCTTTTTCCAATGATTCTCATTTTGGTCAGGATCGATGGGAAATCTATCATGGTTTCAGAGAAATCATACTTCATAGTCCGTAGCTCTGTTAGAATGTTGAAAGACTACCCCAAACTAAAATCTATCCACCAAAGCAAAAATTATTTCACACTACAGACACATAATCTGAAACGATGTCATAAGAATTTCATCACCCTTTTTCCAATGATTCTCATTTTGGTCAGGATCGATGGGAAATCTATCATGGTCTCAGAGAAATCACTTCATGGTTCGCAATTCTGTTAAGTAAAATTATTTCACACTAAAGAGACATAATCTGAAGCGAAGTCATAAGAATTTCTTCACCCTGTGTCCAACGATTATCATTTTGGTCAGGATCGATGGGAAATCTATCATGGTTTCAGAGAAATCATACTTCATAGTCCGTAGCTCTGTTAGAATGTTGAAAGACTACCCCAAACTAAAATCTATCCACCAAAGCAAAAATTATTTCACACTACAGACACATAATCTGAAGCGATGTCATAAGAATTTCTTCAACCTTTGTCCAATGATTCTCATTTTGGTCAGGATCGATGGGAAATCTATCATGGTCTCAGAGAAATCACTTCATGGTTCGCAGTTCTGTTAAGTAAAATTATTTCACACTAAAGAGACATAATCTGAAGCGATGTCATAAGGATTTCTTCACCCTTTGTCCAACGATAATCATTTTGGTCAGGATCGATGGGAAATCTATCATGGTCTCAAAGAAATCACTTCATGGTTCGCAGTTCTGTTAAGTAAAATTATTTCACACTAAAGAGACATAATCTGAAGCGATGTCATAAGAATTTGTTCACCCTTTGTCCAACGATTATCATTTTGGTCAGGATCGATGGGAAATCTATCATCGTTTCAGAGAAATCATACTTCATAGTCCGTAGCTCTGTTAGAATGTTGAAAGACTACCCCAAACTAAAATCTATCCACCAAAGCAAAAATTATTTCACACTAAAGACACATAATCTGAAGCGATGTCATAAGAATTACTTCACCCTTTGTCCAATGATTCTCATTTCGGTCAGGATCGATGGGAAATCTATCATGGTCTCAGAGAAATCACTTCATGGTTCGCAGTTCTGTTAAGTAAAATTATTTCACACTAAAGAGACATAATCTGAAGCGATGTCATAAGAATTTCTTCACCCTTTGTCCAACGATTATCATTTTGGTCAGGATCGATGGGAAATCTATCATGGTCTCAAAGAAATCACTTCATGGTTCGCAGTTCTGTTAAGTAAAATTATTTCACACTAAAGAGACATAATCTGAAGCGATGTCATTAGAATTTCTTCACCCTTTGTCCAACGATTATCATTTTGGTCAGGATCGATGGGAAATCTATCATCGTTTCAGAGAAATCACTTCATAGTCCGTAGCTCTGTTAGAATGTTGAAAGACTACCCCAAACTAAAATCTATCCAGCAAAGCAAAAATTATTTCACACTAAAGACACATAATCTGAAGCGATGTCATAAGAATTTCTTCACCCTTTGTCCAACGATTATCATTTTGGTCAGGATCGATGGGAAATCTATTATGGTTTCAGAGAAATCACTTCATGGTTCGCAGTTCTGTTAAGTAAAATTATTTCACACTAAAGAGACATAATCTGAAGCGATGTCATAAGAATTTCTTCACCCTTTGTCCAACGATTATCATTTTGGTCAGGATCGGTGGGAAATCTATCATGGTCTCAAAGAAATCACTTCATGGTCCGCAGTTCTGTTAAGTAAAATTATTTCACACTAAAAAGACATGATCTGAAGCGATGTCATAAGAATTTCTTCACCCTTTGTCCAATGATTCTCATTTTGGTCAGGATCGATGGGAAATCTATCATGGTCTCAGAGAAATCACTTCATGGTTCGCAGTTCTGTTAAGTAAAATTATTTCACACTAAAGAGACATAATCTGAAGCGATGTCATAAGAATTTCTTCACCCTTTGTCCAACGATTATCATTTTGCTCAGGATCGATGGGAAATCTATCGTCGTTTCAGAGAAATCATACTTCATAGTCCGTAGCTCTGTTAGAATGTTGAACGACTACCCCAAACTAAAATCTATCCACCAAAGCAAAAATTATTTCACACTAAAGACACATAATCTGAAGCGATGTCATAAGAATTACTTCACCCTTTGTCCAATGATTCTCATTTTGGTCAGGATCGATGGGAAATCTATCATGGTCTCAGAGAAATCACTTCATGGTTCGCAGTTCTGTTAAGTAAAATTATTTCACACTAAAGAGACATAATCTGAAGCGATGTCATAAGAATTTCTTCACCCTTTGACCAATGATTCTCATTTTGGTCAGGATCGATGGGAAATCTATCATGGTTTCAGAGAAATCATACTTCATAGTCCGTAGCTCTGTTAGAATGTTGAAAGACTACCCCAAACTAAAATCTATCCACCAAAGCAAAAATTATTTCACACTACAGACACATAATCTGAAGCGATGTCATAAGAATTTCTTCAACCTTTGTCCAATGATTCTCATTTTGGTCAGGATCGATGGGAAATCTTTCATGGTCTCAGAGAAATCACTTCATGGTTCGCAGTTCTGTTAAGTAAAATTATTTCACACAAAAGAGACATAATCTGAAGCGAAGTCATAAGAATTTCTTCGCCCTTTGTCCAATGATTCTCATTTTGGTCAGGATCGATGGGAAATCTATCATGGTTTCAGAGAAATCATACTTCATAGTCCGTAGCTCTGTTAGAATGTTGAAAGACTACCCCAAACTAAAATCTACCCAGCAAAGCAAAAATTATTTCACACTACAGACACATAATCTGAAACGATGTCATAAGAATTTCATCACCCTTTTTCCAATGATTCTCATTTTGGTCAGGATCGATGGGAAATCTATCATGGTTTCAGAGAAATCATACTTCATAGTCCGTAGCTCTGTTAGAATGTTGAAAGACTACCCCAAACTAAAATCTACCCAGCAAAGCAAAAATTATTTCACACTACAGACACATAATCTGAAACGATGTCATAAGAATTTCATCACCCTTTTTCCAATGATTCTCATTTTGGTCAGGATAGATGGGAAATCTATCATGGTTTCAGAGAAATCATACTTCATAGTCCGTAGCTCTGTTAGAATGTTGAAAGACTACCCCAAACTAAAATCTATCCACCAAAGCAAAAATTATTTCACACTACAGACACATAATCTGAAGCGATGTCATAAGAATTTCTTCACCCTTTGTCCAATGATTCTCATTTTGGTCAGGATCGATGGGAAATCTATCATGGTCTCAGAGAAATCACTTCATGGTTCGCAATTCTGTTAAGTAAAATTATTTCACACTAAAGAGACATAATCTGAAGCGAAGTCATAAGAATTTCTTCACCCTGTGTCCAACGATTATCATTTTGGTCAGGATCGATGGGAAATCTATCATGGTCTCAGAGAAATCACTTCATGGTTCGCAGTTCTGTTAAGTAAAATTATTTCACACTAAAGAGACATAATCTGAAGCGATGTTATAAGAATTTCTTCACCCTTTGTCCAACGATTATCATTTTGGTCAGGATCGATGGGAAATCTATCACCGTTTCACGTTTCAGAGAAATCATACTTCATAGTCCGTAGCTCTGTTAGAATGTTGAAAGACTAACCCAAACTAAAATCTATCCACCAAAGCAAAAATTATTTCACACTAAAGACACATAATCTGAAGCGATGTCATAAGAATTACTTCACCCTTTGTCCAATGATTCTCATTTCGGTCAGGATCGATGGGAAATCTATCATGGTCTCAGAGAAATCACTTCATGGTTCGCAGTTCTGTTAAGTAAAATTATTTCACACTAAAGAGACATAATCTGAAGCGATGTCATAAGAATTTCTTCACCCTTTGTCCAACGATTATCATTTTGGTCAGGATCGATGGGAAATCTATCATGGTCTCAAAGAAATCACTTCATGGTTCGCAGTTCTGTTAAGTAAAATTATTTCACACTAAAGAGACATAATCTGAAGCGATGTCATAAGAATTTCTTCACCCTTTGTCCAACGATTATCATTTTGGTCAGGATCGATGGGAAATCTATCATCGTTTCAGAGAAATCATACTTCATAGTCCGTAGCTCTGTTAGAATGTTGAAAGACTACCCCAAACTAAAATCTATCCAGCAAAGCAAAAATTATTTCACACTAAAGACACATAATCTGAAGCGATGTCATAAGAATTTCTTCACCCTTTGTCCAACGATTATCATTTTGGTCAGGATCGATGGGAAATCTATTATGGTTTCAGAGAAATCACTTCATGGTTCGCAGTTCTGTTAAGTAAAATTATTTCACACTAAAGAGACATAATCTGAAGCGATGTCATAAGAATTTCTTCACCCTTTGTCCAACGATTATCATTTTGGTCAGGATCGGTGGGAAATCTATCATGGTCTCAAAGAAATCACTTCATGGTCCGCAGTTCTGTTAAGTAAAATTATTTCACACTAAAGAGACATGATCTGAAGCGATGTCATAAGAATTTCTTCACCCTTTGTCCAATGATTCTCATTTTGGTCAGGATTGATGGGAAATCTATCATGGTCTCAGAGAAATCACTTCATGGTTCGCAGTTCTGTTAAGTAAAATTATTTCACACTAAAGAGACATAATCTGAAGCGGTTTCATAAGAATTTCTTCACCCTTTGTCCAACGATTATCATTTTGGTCAGGATCGATGGGAAATCTATCGTCGTTTCAGAGAAATCATACTTCATAGTCCGTAGCTCTGTTAGAATGTTGAACGACTACCCCAAACTAAAATCTATCCACCAAAGCAAAAATTATTTCACACTAAAGACACATAATCTGAAGCGATGTCATAAGAATTATTTCACCCTTTGTCCAATGATTCTCATTTTGGTCAGGATCGATGGGAAATCTATCATGGTCTCAGAGAAATCACTTCATGGTTCGCAGTTCTGTTAAGTAAAATTATTTCACACTAAAGAGACATAATCTGAAGCGATGTCATAAGAATTTCTTCACCCTTTGACCAATGATTCTCATTTTGGTCAGGATCGATGGGAAATCTATCATGGTTTCAGAGAAATCATACTTCATAGTCCGTAGCTCTGTTAGAATGTTGAAAGACTACCCCAAACTAAAATCTATCCACCAAAGCAAAAATTATTTCACACTACAGACACATAATCTGAAGCGATGTCATAAGAATTTCTTCAACCTTTGTCCAATGATTCTCATTTTGGTCAGGATCGATGGGAAATCTATCATGGTCTCAGAGAAATCACTTCATGGTTCGCAGTTCTGTTAAGTAAAATTATTTCACACAAAAGAGACATAATCTGAAGCGAAGTCATAAGAATTTCTTCGCCCTTTGTCCAATGATTCTCATTTTGGTCAGGATCGATGGGAAATCTATCATGGTTTCAGAGAAATCATACTTCATAGTCCGTAGCTCTGTTAGAATGTTGAAAGACTACCCCAAACTAAAATCTACCCAGCAAAGCAAAAATTATTTCACACTACAGACACATAATCTGAAACGATGTCATAAGAATTTCATCACCCTTTTTCCAATGATTCTCATTTTGGTCAGGATAGATGGGAAATCTATCATGGTTTCAGAGAAATCATACTTCATAGTCCGTAGCTCTGTTAGAATGTTGAAAGACTACCCCAAACTAAAATCTATCCACCAAAGCAAAAATTATTTCACACTACAGACACATAATCTGAAGCGATGTCATAAGAATTTCTTCACCCTTTGTCCAATGATTCTTATTTTGGTCAGGATCGATGGGAAATCTATCATGGTTTCAGAGAAATCATACTTCATAGTCCGTAGCTCTGTTAGAATGTTGAAAGACTACCCCAAACTAAAATCTACCCAGCAAAGCAAAAATTATTTCACACTACAGACACATAATCTGAAACGATGTCATAAGAATTTCATCACCCTTTTTCCAATGATTCTCATTTTGGTCAGGATCGATGGGAAATCTATCATGGTCTCAGAGAAATCACTTCATGGTTCGCAGTTCTGTTAAGTAAAATTATTTCACACTAAAGAGACATAATCTGAAGCGAAGTCATAAGAATTTCTTCACCCTGTGTCCAACGATTATCATTTTGGTCAGGATCGATGGGAAATCTATCATGGTCTCAGAGAAATCACTTCATGGTTCGCAGTTCTGTTAAGTAAAATTATTTCACACTAAAGAGACATAATCTGAAGCGATGTTATAAGAATTTCTTCACCCTTTGTCCAACGATTATCATTTTGGTCAGGATCGATGGGAAATCTATCATCGTTTCAGAGAAATCATACTTCATAGTCCGTAGCTCTGTTAGAATGTTGAAAGACTAACCCAAACTAAAATCTATCCACCAAAGCAAAAATTATTTCACACTACAGACACATAATCTGAAGCGATGTCATAAGAATTTCTTCACCCTTTGTCCAACGATAATCATTTTGATCAGGATCGATGGGAAATCTATCATGGTCTCAAAGAAATCACTTCATGGTCCGCAGTTCTGTTAAGTAAAATTATTTCACACTAAAGAGACATAATCTGAAGCGATGTCATAAGAATTTCTTCACCCTTTGTCCAACGATTTACATTTTGGTCAGGATCGATGGGAAATCTATCAGGGTCTCAGAGAAATCACTTCATGGTTCGCAGTTCTGTTAAGTAAAATTATTTCACACTAAAGAGACATAATTTGAAGCGATGTCATAAGAATCTCTTCACCCTTTGTCCAACGATTATCATTTTGGTCAGGATCGATGGGAAATCTATCATGGTCTCAGAGAAATCACTTCATGGTTCGCAGTTCTGTTAAGTAAAATTATTTCACACTAAAGAGACATAATCTGAAGCGATGTCATAAGGATTTCTTCACCCTTTGTCCAACGATAATCATTTTGGTCAGGATCGATGGGAAATCTATCATGGTCTCAAAGAAATCACTTCATGGTTCGCAGTTCTGTTAAGTAAAATTATTTCACACTAAAGAGACATAATCAGAAGCGATGTCATAAGAATTTCTTCACCCTTTGTCCAACGATTATCATTTTGGTCAGGATCGATGGGAAATCTATCATGGTTTCAGAGAAATCATACTTCATAGTCCGTAGCTCTGTTAGAATGTTGAAAGACTACCCCAAACTAAAATCTATCCACCAAAGCAAAAATTATTTCACACTACAGACACATAATCTGAAGCGATGTCATAAGAATTTCTTCACCCTTTGTCCAATGATTCTTATTTTGGTCAGGATCGATGGGAAATCTATCATGGTTTCAGAGAAATCATACTTCATAGTCCGTAGCTCTGTTAGAATGTTGAAAGACTACCCCAAACTAAAATCTACCCAGCAAAGCAAAAATTATTTCACACTACAGACACATAATCTGAAACGATGTCATAAGAATTTCATCACCCTTTTTCCAATGATTCTCATTTTGGTCAGGATCGATGGGAAATCTATCATGGTCTCAAAGAAATCACTTCATGGTTCGCAGTTCTGTTAAGTAAAATTATTTCACACTAAAGAGACATAATCTGAAGCGATGTTATAAGAATTTCTTCACCCTTTGTCCAACGATTATCATTTTGGTCAGGATCGATTGGAAATCTATCAGGGTCTCAGAGAAATCACTTCATGGTTCGCAGTTCTGTTAAGTAAAATTATTTCACACTAAAGAGACATAATTTGAAGCGATGTCATAAGAATTTCTTCACCCTTTGTCCAACGATTATCATTTTGGTCAGGATCGATGGGAAATCTATCATCGTTTCAGAGAAATCATACTTCATAGTCCGTAGCTCTGTTAGAATGTTGAAAGACTACCCCAACCAAAATCTATCCAGCAAAGCAAAAATTATTTCACACTAAAGACACATAATCTGAAGCGATGTCATAAGAATTACTTCACCCTTTGTCCAATGATTCTCATTTTGGTCAGGATCGATGGGAAATCTATCATGGTCTCAAAGAAATCACTTCATGGTCCGCAGTTCTGTTAAGTAAAATTATTTCACACTAAAGAGACATAATCTGAAGCGATGTCATAAGAATTTCTTCACCCTTTGTCCAACGATTTACATTTTGGTCAGGATCGATGGGAAATCTATCAGGGTCTCAGAGAAATCACTTCATGGTTCGCAGTTCTGTTAAGTAAAATTATTTCACACTAAAGAGACATAATTTGAAGCGATGTCATAAGAATCTCTTCACCCTTTGTCCAACGATTATCATTTTGGTCAGGATCGATGGGAAATCTATCATGGTCTCAGAGAAATCACTTCATGGTTCGCAGTTCTGTTAAGTAAAAATATTTCACACTAAAGAGACATAATCTGAAGCGATGTCATAAGGATTTCTTCACCCTTTGTCCAACGATAATCATTTTGGTCAGGATCGATGGGAAATCTATCATGGTCTCAAAGAAATCACTTCATGGTTCGCAGTTCTGTTAAGTAAAATTATTTAACACTAACGAGACATAATCAGAAGCGATGTCATAAGAATTTCTTCACCCTTTGTCCAACGATTATCATTTTGGTCAGGATCGATGGGAAATCTATCATCGTTTCAGAGAAATCATACTTCATAGTCCGTAGCTCTGTTAGAATGTTGAAAGACTACCCGAAACTAAAATCTATCCAGCAAAGCAAAAATTATTTCACACTAAAGACACATAATCTGAAGCGATGTCATAAGAATTACTTCACCCTTTGTCCAATGATTCTCATTTCGGTCAGGATCGATGGGAAATCTATCATGGTCTCAGAGAAATCACTTCATGGTTCGCAGTTCTGTTAAGTAAAATTATTTCACACTAAAGAGACATAATCTGAAGCGATGTCATAAGAATTTCTTCACCCTTTGTCCAACGATTATCATTTTGGTCAGGATCGATGGGAAATCTATCATGGTCTCAAAGAAATCACTTCATGGTTCGCAGTTCTGTTAAGTAAAATTATTTCACACTAAAGAGACATAATCTGAAGCGATGTCATAAGAATTTCTTCACCCTTTGTCCAACGATTATCATTTTGGTCAGAATCGATGGGAAATCTATCATCGTTTCAGAGAAATCATACTTCATAGTCCGTAGCTCTGTTAGAATGTTGAAAGACTACCCCAAACTAAAATCTATCCAGCAAAGCAAAAATTATTTCACACTAAAGACACATAATCTGAAGCGATGTCATAAGAATTTCTTCACCCTTTGTCCAATGATTCTTCATTTCGGTCAGGATCGATGGGAAATCTATCATGGTCTCAGAGAAATCACTTCATGGTTCGCAGTTCTGTTAAGTAAAATTATTTCACACTAAAGAGACATAATCTGAAGCGATGTCATAAGAATTTCTTTACCCTTTGTCCAACGATTCTCATTTTGGTCAGGATCGATGTTAAATCTATCATGGTCTCAGAGAAATCACTTCATGGTTCGCAGTTCTGTTAAGTAAAATTATTTCACACTAAGGAGACATAATCTGAAGCGATGTCATAAGAATTTCTTCACCCTTTGTCCAACGATTATCATTTTGGTCAGGATCGATGGGAAATCTATCATGGTCTCAAAGAAATCACTTCATGGTTCGCAGTTCTGTTAAGTAAAATTATTTCACACTAAAGAGACATAATCTGAAGCGATGTCATAAGAATTTCTTCACCCTTTGTCCAACGATTATCATTTTGGTCAGAATCGATGGGAAATCTATCATCGTTTCAGAGAAATCATACTTCATAGTCCGTAGCTCTGTTAGAATGTTGACAGACTACCCCAAACTAAAATCTATCCAGCAAAGCAAAAATTATTTCACACTAAAGACACATAATCTGAAGCGATGTCATAAGAATTACTTCACCCTTTGTCCAATGATTCTCATTTCGGTCAGGATCGATGGGAAATCTATCATGGTCTCAGAGAAATCACTTCATGGTTCGCAGTTCTGTTAAGTAAAATTATTTCACACTAAAGAGACATAATCTGAAGCGATGTCATAAGAATTTCTTCACCCTTTGTCCAACGATTATCATTTTGGTCAGGATCGATGGGAAATCTATCATGGTCTCAAAGAAATCACTTCATGGTTCGCAGTTCTGTTAAGTAAAATTATTTCACACTAAAGAGACATAATCTGAAGCGATGTCATAAGAATTTCTTCACCCTTTGTCCAACGATTATCATTTTGGTCAGAATCGATGGGAAATCTATCATCGTTTCAGAGAAATCATACTTCATAGTCCGTAGCTCTGTTAGAATGTTGAAAGACTACCCCAAACTAAAATCTATCCAGCAAAGCAAAAATTATTTCACACTAAAGACACATAATCTGAAGCGATGTCATAAGAATTTCTTCACCCTTTGTCCAATGATTCTTCATTTCGGTCAGGATCGACGGGAAATCCATCATGGTCTCAGAGAAATCACTTCATGGTTCGCAGTTCTGTTAAGTAAAATTATTTCACACTAAAGCGACATAATCTGAAGCGATGTCATAAGAATTTCTTCACCCTTTGTCCAACGATTCTCATTTTGGTCAGGATCGATTGGAAATCTATCATGGTCTCAGAGAAATCACTTCATGGTTCGCAGTTCTGTTAAGTAAAATTATTTCACACTAAAGAGACATAATCTGAAGCGATGTCATAAGAATTTCTTCACCCTTTGTCCAACGATTATCATTTTGGTCAGGATCGATGGGAAATCTATCATGGTCTCAAAGAAATCACTTCATGGTTCGCAGTTCTGTTAAGTAAAATTATTTCACACTAAAGAGACATAATCTGAAGCGATGTCATAAGAATTTCTTCACCCTTTGTCCAACGATTATCATTTTGGTCAGAATCGATTGGAAATCTATCATCGTTTCAGAGAAATCATACTTCATAGTCCGTAGCTCTGTTAGAATGTTGAAAGACTACCCCAAACTAAAATCTATCCAGCAAAGCAAAAATTATTTCACACTAAAGACACATAATCTGAAGCGATGTCATAAGAATTTCTTCACCCTTTGTCCAACGATTATCATTTTGGTCAGGATCGATGGGAAATCTATTATGGTTTCAGAGAAATCACTTCATGGTTCGCAGTTCTGTTAAGTAAAATTATTTCACACTAAAGAGACATAATCTGAAGCGATGTCATAAGAATTTCTTCACCCTTTGTCCAACGATTATCATTTTGGTCAGGATCGATGGGAAATCTATCATGGTCTCAAAGAAATCACTTCATGGTTCGCAGTTCTGTTAAGTAAAATTATTTCACACTAAAGAGACATGATCTGAAGCGATGTCATAAGAATTTCTTCACCCTTTGTCCAATGATTCTCATTTTGGTCAGGATCGATGGGAAATCTATCATGGTGTCAGAGAAATCACTTCATGGTTCGCAGTTCTGTTAAGTAAAATTATTTCACACTAAAGAGACATAATCTGAAGCGATGTCATAAGAATTTCTTCACCCTTTGTCCAACGATTATCATTTTGGTCAGGATCGATGGGAAATCTATCATGGTCTCAAAGAAATCACTTCATGGTTCGCAGTTCTGTTAAGTAAAATTATTTCACACTAAAGAGACATAATCTGAAGCGATGTCATAAGAATTTCTTCACCCTTTGTCCAACGATTATCATTTTGGTCAGAATCGATGGGAAATCTATCATCGTTTCAGAGAAATCATACTTCATAGTCCGTAGCTCTGTTAGAATGTTGAAAGACTACCCCAAACTAAAATCTATCCACCAAAGCAAAAATTATTTCACACTAAAGACACATAATCTGAAGCGATGTCATACGAAGTTCTTCACCCTTTGTCCAATGATTCTCATTTTGGTCAGGATCGATGGGAAATCTATCATGGTCTCAGAGAAATCACTTCATGGTTCGCAGTTCTGTTAAGTAAAATTATTTCACACTAAAGAGACATAATCTGAAGCGAAGTCATAAGAATTTCTTCACCCTTTGTCCAATGATTCTCATTTTGGTCAGGATCGATGGGAAATCTATCATGGTCTCAGAGAAATCACTTCATGGTTCGCAGTTCTGTTAAGTAAAATTATTTCACACTAAAGAGACATAATCTGAAGCGAAGTCATAAGAATTTCTTCACCCTTTGTCCAATGATTCTCATTTTGGTCAGGATCGATGGGAAATCTATCATGGTCTCAGAGAAATCACTTCATGGTTCGCAGTTCTGTTAAGTAAAATTATTTCACACTAAAGAGACATAATCTGAAGCGAAGTCATAAGAATTTCTTCACCCTTTGTCCAATGATTCTCATTTTGGTCAGGATCGATGGGAAATCTATCATCGTTTCAGAGAAATCATACTTCATAGTCCGTAGCTCTGTTAGAATGTTGAAAGACTAACCCAAACTAAAATCTATTCACCAAAGCAAAAATTATTTCACACTACAGACACATAATCTGAAGCGATGTCATAAGAATTTCTTCACCCTTTGTCCAATGATTCTCATTTTGGTCAGGATCTATGGGAAATCTATCATGGTGTCAGAGAAATCACTTCATGGTTCGCAGTTCTGTTAAGTAAAATTATTTCACACTAAAGAGACATAATCTGAAGCGATGTCATAAGAATTTCTTCGCCCTTTGTCCAATGATTCTCATTTTGGTCAGGATCGATGGGAAATCTATCATGGTCTCAGAGAAATCACTTCATGGTTCGCAGTTCTGTTAAGTAAAATTATTTCAAACTAAAGAGACATAATCTGAAGCGATGTCATAAGAATTTTTTCACCCTTTTTCCAACGATTATCATTTTGGTCAGGATCGATGGGAAATCTATCATGGTCTCAGAGAAATCACTTCATGGTTCGCAGTTCTGTTAAGTAAAATTATTTCACACTAAAGAGACATAATCTGAAGCGATGTCATAAGAATTTCTTCACCCTTTGTCCAACGATTATCATTTTGGTCAGGATCGATGGGAAATCTATCATGGTCTCAGAGAAATCACTTCATGGTTCGCAGTTCTGTTAAGTAAAATTATTTCACAAAGACATAATCTGAAGCGATGTCATAAGAATTTCTTCACCCTTTGTCCAATGATTCTCATTTTGGTCAGGATCGATGGGAAATCTATCATGGTCTCAGAGAAATCACTTCATGGTTCGCAGTTCTGTTAAGTAAAATTATTTCACACTAAAGAGACATAATCTGAAGCGATGTCATAAGAATTTCTTGTCCAATGATTCTCATTTTGGTCAGGATCGATGGGAAATCTATCATGGTTTCAGAGAAATTATACTTCATAGTCCGTAGCTCTGTTAGAATGTTGGAAGACTACCCCAAACTAAAATCTATCCACCTAAGCAAAAATTATTTCACACTACAGGCACATAATCTGAAGCGATGTCATAAGAATTTCTTCACCCTTTGCCCAATGATTCTCATTTTGGTCAGGATCGATCGGAAATCTATCATGGTCTCAGAGAAATCACTTCATGGTTCGCAGTTCTGTTAAGTAAAATTATTTCACACTAAAGAGACATAATCTGAAGCGAAGTCATAAGAATTTCTTCACCCTTTGTCCAATGATTCTCATTTTGGTCAGGATAGATGGGAAATCTATCATGGTTTCAGAGAAATCATACTTCATAGTCCGTAGCTCTGTTAGAATGTTGAAAGACTACCCCAAACTAAAATCTATCCACCAAAGCAAAAATTATTTCACACTAAAGACACATAATCTGAAGCGATGTCATACGAAGTTCTTCACCCTTTGTCCAATGATTCTCATTTTGGTCAGGATCGATGGGAAATCTATCATGGTCTCAGAGAAATCACTTCATGGTTCGCAGTTCTGTTAAGTAAAATTATTTCACACTAAAGAGACATAATCTGAAGCGATGTCATAAGAATTTCTTCACCCGTTGTCCAATGATTCTCATTTTGGTCAGGATCGAGGGGAAATCTATCATGGTTTCAGAGAAATTATACTTTATAGTCCGTAGCTCTGTTAGAATGTTGGAAGACTACCCCAAACTAAAATCTATCCACCTAAGCAAAAATTATTTCACACTACAGGCACATAATCTGAAGCGATGTCATAAGAATTTCTTCACCCTTTGCCCAATGATTCTCATTTTGGTCAGGATCGATCGGAAATCTATCATGGTCTCAGAGAAATCACTTCATGGTTCGCAGTTCTGTTAAGTAAAATTATTTCACACTAAAGAGACATAATCTGAAGCGATGTCATAAGAATTTCTTCACCCTTTGTCCAATGATTCTCATTTTGGTCAGGATCTATGGGAAATCTATCATGGTGTCAGAGAAATCACTTCATGGTTCGCAGTTCTGTTAAGTAAAATTATTTCACACTAAAGAGACATAATCTGAAGCGATGTCATAAGAATTTCTTCGCCCTTTGTCCAATGATTCTCATTTTGGTCAGGATCGATGGGAAATCTATCATGGTCTCAGAGAAATCACTTCATGGTTCGCAGTTCTGTTAAGTAAAATTATTTCAAACTAAAGAGACATAATCTGAAGCGATGTCATAAGAATTTTTTCACCCTTTTTCCAACGATTATCATTTTGGTCAGGATCGATGGGAAATCTATCATGGTCTCAGAGAAATCACTTCATGGTTCGCAGTTCTGTTAAGTAAAATTATTTCACACTAAAGAGACATAATCTGAAGGGATGTCATAAGAATTTCTTCACCCTTTGTCCAACGATTATCATTTTGGTCAGGATCGATGGGAAATCTATCATGGTCTCAGAGAAATCACTTCATGGTCCGTAACTCTGTTAGAATGTTGAAAGACTACCCCAAACTAAAATCTATCCACCAAAGCAAAAATTATTTCACACTACAGACACATAATCTGAAGCAATGTCATACGAAGTCCTTCACCCTTTGTCCAATGATTCTCATTTTGGTCAGGATCGATGGGAAATCTATCATGGTCTCAGAGAAATCACTTCATGGTTCGCAGTTCTGTTAAGTAAGATTATTTCACACTAAACAGACATAATCTGAAGCGATGTCATAAGAATTTCTTCACCCGTTGTCCAATGATTCTCATTTTGGTCAGGATCGATGGGAAATCTATCATGGTTTCAGAGTAATCATACTGCATAATCCGTAGCTCTGTTAGAATGTTGAAAGACTACCCCAAACTAAAATCTATCTACCAAAGCAAAAATTATTTCACACTACAGGCACATTATCTGAAGCGATGTCATAAGAATTTCTTCACCCTTTGCCCAATGATTCTCATTTTGGTCAGGATCGATCGGAAATCTATCATGGTCTCAGAGAAATCACTTCATGGTTCGCAGTTCTGTTAAGTAAAATTATTTCACACTAAAGAGACATAATATGATGCGATGTCATAAGAATTTCTTCACCCTTTGTCCAACGATTCTCATTTTGGTCAGGATCTATGGGAAATCTATCATGGTGTCAGAGAAATTACTTCATGGTTCGCAGTTCTGTTAAGTAAATTATTTCACACTAAAGAGACATAATCTGAAGCGATGTCATAAGAACTTCTTCACCCTTTGTCCAACGATTATCATTTTGGTCAGGATCGATGGGAAATCTATCATCGTTTCAGAGAAATCATACTTCATAGTCCGTAGCTCTGTTAGAATGTTGAACGACTACCCCAAACTAAAATCTATCCAGCAAAGCAAAAATTATTTCACACCAAAGACACATAATCTGAAGCGATGTCATAAGAACTTCTTCACCCTTTGTCCAACGATTCTCATTTTGGTCAGGATCTATGGGAAATCTATCATGGTGTCAGAGAAATTACTTCATGGTTCGCAGTTCTGTTAAGTAACATTATTTCACACTACAGACACATAATCTGAAGCGAAGTCATAAGAATTTCTTCACCCTTTGCCCAATGATTCTCATTTTGGTCAGGATCGATCGGAAATCTATCATGGTCTCAGAGAAATCACTTCATGGTTCGCAGTTCCGTTAAGTAAAATTATTTCACACTAAAGAGACATAATCTGATGCGATGTCATAAGAATTTCTTTACCCTTTGCCCAATGATTCTCATTTTGGTCAGGATCGATCGGAAATCTATCATGGTCTCAGAGAAATCACTTCATGGTTCGCAGTTCTGTTAAGTAAGATTATTTCACACTAAAGAGACATAATCTGAAGCGATGTCATAAGAATTTCTTCACCCGTTGTCCAATGATTCTCATTTTGGTCAGGATCGATGGGAAATCTATCATGGTCTCAGAGAAATCACTTCATGGTTCGCAGTTCTGTTAAGTAAAATTATTTCACACTAAAGAGACATAATCTGAAGCGATGTCATAAGAATTTCTTCACCCTTTGTCCAACGATTATCATTTTGGTCAGGATCGATGGGAAATCTATCATGGTCTCAGAGAAATCACTTCATGGTCCGTAACTCTGTTAGAATGTTGAAAGACTACCCCAAACTAAAATCTATCCACCAAAGCAAAAATTATTTCACACTACAGACATATAATCTGAAGCAATGTCATACGAAGTCCTTCACCCTTTGTCCAATGATTCTCATTTTGGTCAGGATCGATGGGAAATCTATCATGGTCTCAGAGAAATCACTTCATGGTTCGCAGTTCTGTTAAGTAAGATTATTTCACACTAAACAGACATAATCTGAAGCGATGTCATAAGAATTTCTTCACCCGTTGTCCAATGATTCTCATTTTGGTCAGGATCGATGGGAAATCTATCATGGTTTCAGAGTAATCATACTGCATAATCCGTAGCTCTGTTAGAATGTTGAAAGACTACCCCAAACTAAAATCTATCTACCAAAGCAAAAATTATTTCACACTACAGGCACATTATCTGAAGCGAAGTCATAAGAATTTCTTCACCCTTTGTCCAATGATTCTCATTTTGGTCAGGATCGATGGGAAATCTATCATGGTCTCAGAGAAATCACTTCATGGTTCGCAGTTCTGTTAAGTAAAATTATTTCACACTAAAGAGACATAATCTGAAGCGAAGTCATAAGAATTTCTTCACCCTTTGTCCAATGATTCTCATTTTGGTCAGGATCGATGGGAAATCTATCATCGTTTCAGAGAAATCATACTTCATAGTCCGTAGCTCTGTTAGAATGTTGAAAGACTAACCCAAACTAAAATCTATCCACCAAAGCAAAAATTATTTCACACTACAGACACATAATCTGAAGCGATGTCATAAGAATTTCTTCACCCTTTGTCCAATGATTCTCATTTTTGGTCAGGATCTATGGGAAATCTATCATGGTGTCAGAGAAATCACTTCATGGTTCGCAGTTCTGTTAAGTAAAATTATTTCACACTAAAGAGACATAATCTGAAGCGATGTCATAAGAATTTCTTCGCCCTTTGTCCAATGATTCTCATTTTGGTCAGGATCGATGGGAAATCTATCATGGTCTCAGAGAAATCACTTCATGGTTCGCAGTTCTGTTAAGTAAAATTATTTCAAACTAAAGAGACATAATCTGAAGCGATGTCATAAGAATTTTTTCACCCTTTTTCCAACGATTATCATTTTGGTCAGGATCGATGGAAAATCTATCATGGTCTCAGAGAAATCACTTCATGGTTCGCAGTTCTGTTAAGTAAAATTATTTCACACTAAAGAGACATAATCTGACGCGATGTCATAAGAATTTCTTCACCCTTTGTCCAACGATTATCATTTTGGTCAGGATCGATGGGAAATCTATCATGGTCTCAGAGAAATCACTTCATGGTTCGCAATTCTGTTAAGTAAAATTATTTCACAAATACATAATCTGAAGCGATGTCATAAGAATTTCTTCACCCTTTGTCCAATGATTCTCATTTTGGTCAGGATCGATGGGAAATCTATCATGGTCTCAGAGAAATCACTTCATGGTTCGCAGTTCTGTTAAGTAAAATTATTTCACACTAAAGAGACATAATCTGAAGCGATGTCATAAGAATTTCTTCACCCGTTGTCCAATGATTCTCATTTTGGTCAGGATCGATGGGAAATCTATCATGGTTTCAGAGAAATTATACTTCATAGTCCGTAGCTCTGTTAGAATGTTGGAAGACTACCCCAAACTAAAATCTATCCACCTAAGCAAAAATTATTTCACACTACAGGCACATAATCTGAAGCGATGTCATAAGAATTTCTTCACCCTTTGCCCAATGATTCTCATTTTGGTCAGGATCGATCGGAAATCTATCATGGTCTCAGAGAAATCACTTCATGGTTCGCAGTTCTGTTAAGTAAAATTATTTCACACTAAAGAGACATACTCTGAAGCGAAGTCATAAGAATTTCTTCACCCTTTGTCCAATGATTCTCATTTTGGTCAGGATAGATGGGAAATCTATCATGGTTTCAGAGAAATCATACTTCATAGTCCGTAGCTCTGTTAGAATGTTGAAAGACTACCCCAAACTAAAATCTATCCACCAAAGCAAAAATTATTTCACACTAAAGACACATAATCTGAAGCGATGTCATACGAAGTTCTTCACCCTTTGTCCAATGATTCTCATTTTGGTCAGGATCGATGGGAAATCTATCATGGTCTCAGAGAAATCACTTCATGGTTCGCAGTTCTGTTAAGTAAAATTATTTCACACTAAAGAGACATAATCTGAAGCGATGTCATAAGAATTTCTTTACCCGTTGTCCAATGATTCTCATTTTGGTCAGGATCGATGATAAATCTATCATGGTTTCAGAGAAATTATACTTTATAGTCCGTAGCCCTGTTAGAATGTTGGAAGACTACCCCAAACTAAAATCTATCCACCTAAGCAAAAATTATTTCACACTACAGGCACATAATCTGAAGCGATGTCATAAGAATTTCTTCACCCTTTGCCCAATGATTCTCATTTTGGTCAGGATCGATCGGAAATCTATCATGGTCTCAGAGAAATCACTTCATGGTTCGCAGTTCTGTTAAGTAAAATTATTTCACACTAAAGAGACATAATCTGAAGCGATGTCATAAGAATTTCTTCACCCTTTGTCCAATGATTCTCATTTTGGTCAGGATCTATGGGAAATCTATCATGGTGTCAGAGAAATCACTTCATGGTTCGCAGTTCTGTTAAGTAAAATTATTTCACACTAAAGAGACATAATCTGAAGCGATGTCATAAGAATTTCTTCGCCCTTTGTCCAATGATTCTCATTTTGGTCAGGATCGATGGGAAATCTATCATGGTCTCAGAGAAATCACTTCATGGTTCGCAGTTCTGTTAAGTAAAATTATTTCACACTAAAGAGACATAATCTGAAGCGATGTCATAAGAATTTCTTCACCCTTTGTCCAACGATTATCATTTTGGTCAGGATCGATGGGAAATCTATCATGGTCTCAGAGAAATCACTTCATGGTCCGTAACTCTGTTAGAATGTTGAAAGACTACCCCAAACTAAAATCTATCCACCAAAGCAAAAATTATTTCACATTACAGACACATAATCTGAAGCAATGTCATACGAAGTCCTTCACCCTTTGTCCAATGATTCTCATTTTGGTCAGGATCGATGGGAAATCTATCATGGTCTCAGAGAAATCACTTCATGGTTCGCAGTTCTGTTAAGTAAGATTATTTCACACTAAACAGACATAATCTGAAGCGATGTCATAAGAATTTCTTCACCCGTTGTCCAATGATTCTCATTTTGGTTAGGATCGATGGGAAATCTATCATGGTTTCAGAGTAATCATACTGCATAATCCGTAGCTCTGTTAGAATGTTGAAAGACTACCCCAAACTAAAATCTATCTACCAAAGCAAAAATTATTTCACACTACAGGCACATTATCTGAAGCGATGTCATAAGAATTTCTTCACCCTTTGCCCAATGATTCTCATTTTGGTCAGGATCGATCGGAAATCTATCATGGTCTCAGAGAAATCACTTCATGGTTCGCAGTTCTGTTAAGTAAAATTATTTCACACTAAAGAGACATAATCTGATGCGATGTCATAAGAATTTCTTCACCCTTTGTCCAACGATTCTCATTTTGGTCAGGATCTATGGGAAATCTATCATGGTGTCAGAGAAATTACTTCATGGTTCGCAGTTCTGTTAAGTAAATTATTTCACA